>OU898278.1:66146977-66724477 GCA_918026665.1 Diabrotica balteata
AGCATGGAAGAACTGAGTTGCCTAATGAGTAAGATACAAAAAACAAGTGCACAATACGGACTCAGACTAAATATCACAAAAATCAAATGGATGTTAATAAGCAAAACCCAACAACCACCACAGCAACTGTTATTAGACAATGAAAGAATTGAACACATGGATTCGTACATCTACTTGGGAACAACAGTTAACTCAAATTGGGATCAAGCGATGGAAATTCGTATAAGAGTAGAAATGGCAAGAGCATCGTTCACTAACATGAAGCAAATTTTCACCTCTAAAAGCCTCACTCTACCTCTCAAAATTCGACTTGTGAAATGTTTTGTATTTCCGGTTTTGTTATATGGAATGGACAATGTCCGCAGCATTGATGAAAAAAGTAGAGACCTTCGAAATGTGGGCTTACCGACGTATATTACGTATATCCTGGACTGAGCACGTGACCAACGAAGAGGTACTACGCCGGATAGGTAAAGAGAGAAAGGTAGGAATAAGTATAAAGAGAAGAAAGTTGGAATACTTGGATCACGTTATGAGACATAATAAATATAGAGTACTACAGCTGATCGTTAGGAAAAATAGACAGCAGAAGGGGTCCAGGGAGGAGAAGACACTCGTGGCTCCAAAACTTGCGGCAATGGTTCGGATTGTTATCTGCTGAACTATTCAGATCTGCCGTAAACAAAGGCAGAATAGCCAAGTTGATTTCCAACATTCGGAACAGACAAGGCACATGAAGAAGAAGAAAAAGGTATACCCACCCTGTTTATATGCTACATATTTTTCAAGAACTTGTGTTGAATTGTCTCAATTTGTGATATTTTAAATTTTAATATTATAAGATGGAGACCATTCTATAAAGCTAAGCATTTGTAAAGACTTGGAAATTATTGACACATAATGAGATTGAAATAAAAGTTTAGAGAATAAATTAATTCCCAGATCACAAATTTCAGTAACCCAGTCAAGAAGAATGTTCTGTCTATTATAATTATATTTCGTTGGGACTCTCGATCGTCCAAAAGAAATAGCATGACACTTGGATGCGTTCAGGACCATGGCATTCAACACACACCACTCACTCAACCGATTGAGATCGTGTTAAAGATTAACATAATCTTATGTATTATTGATAATTGTGTAGAACTTTAGATCGTCCGCAAAAAGAAGAGGTGAACTGTGCTAGAAGCAGTGGTATATATCCTTAATGAATATTTTAAATAACAGGGGTCTCAAATGATAACCCTGTGGTACTCCTGAATGAACCTTAGTCTCACTGGAAACAAAATCCCTGTTAAGTATGTTCACAGCCATCTAAGAAATGGCCCATCAACACCCATCTTTTTTAAGTTTATTAAAATATTATGGTTGACCTGATCAAAGGCCTTGGAGAAATCAGTGTATAGTGCATGTACCCTACAGCCCCTCTCCATGTCCTTCCTCAGTTCACAAATACTAATATATTACATTCAGTCGATCTGCTAATCCGAAATAGAAATTGTTGGTTTTTCAAGTGAAGCTATAAGATTTTCATAAAAAACATTCAAATATCTTTGCTATTACACTAATTATACTAATAAGCCTTTAAATATTCTCCAATGAATTATATCCCGCTTTAAAAATAGGTGTTAAAAAGCTATTTCTCCAGCGTTCTGGAAATTCACCCTTATATTAAAAAAGATTAAAAATGTGAAAAAGAATTCTATATAATATAAAATAACAATTCTTGAGAAAGCTGGGAGGCAATCCATCAGGACCAGGATTGAAACAACTTATATTGAATCCAGTCAAGTTAGTAGGACCAAGTAGAGGTAAATCACTGGGTAGGTCACATATTGGGCCACACAGTGAGCAAAGAAGGCTTTCCCCTCTGTGAATTCACAAACTACCAAAATCTCTTCAAACTATTTCCTAGTAAAAATTCTGTTAAATAAATATGATTCCTGTAGCCTTCAGCTCTTAGCAATTAACAGTTGGCCCTAAGCTGAGAAAAAGTGCGATAATCCAGAAGTTATTTAGATAAAAGGTATTTTTTGTGAGCTTTCTTTTTCTCAACTATCAGGGCCTTCAACTCTGGAGAGAACCAAAAAGGGAATCGGTTTGAATACCGTTTTAGTGGGATAAATAATTCTTCTTCTTCTTCAAGTTCCGCTCCTATCGGAGATTGGAAATCATTCTGCCAATTATAATTTTGTTGGTTACGCACCTGAATAGTTCAATTGAACTGCATCCAAACCATTTTGCAATATTGCAATTTCCTGATTTTTATGGAATTTAAAACTTCGCATTGTTTTTCTAGTTGTTCGAGAACTTGTTCGTTTGTTTCCATCGATCCATCCATGATATTTTCAAAATACGTCGGTAACCCCACATTTCGAATGCTTCTAGGTTTTTAATGTTGGATTTTTTAAGTGTTTAAGCTTCAACCCTCTACAAAAGGGTAGAGAAAATATAACATCGAAGCATTCCTGTCCGAAGCGATAAAATGATATCGCGATTACAAAAAGTTTTGTCATTCTATTAAAAGTTAACCGTGCAATTTCAATACGGCATTTTCTTTCTTTTGTCTGATCATTATCTTTTGTGATCCATGCTCCAAGGTATTTTTGTACGAAGATATTTATTCAATTTCCATATTATCTAGTACTAGCTTAACTTTGATGTTTTGTGCTTTTGTAATTACAATGAACTTGGTATTCTTTAAATTTATTTTTAGTCCATAATCGTTGCAATATATTTAGTTGTTCAGCAAGGTATTGCAGTTCTTCTAGTGTTAATGCCAGAAGGACGGTGTCGTCGGCATATCTTATGTTATTAAGTGGCTCACCGTTTATTATAAGGCCCTCACTGACCTCGGCAAGCGCTAATTCTGAGATGGCTTTACTGTATAAATTGAATAACAAGGGTGATAAAATACACCCTTGGCGGACCCCACAGCGAATCTAGATATCCTCGGTCAGTTCATTTTCAACTTTCTGTTGCGTTTTGCACATACGACGACCTCAATATAACAATTGGGGTCATCCTGAAGGGGAGAGAAGATATGCTTTCAATCTAGAACTCGCTGGTTTCCCCCTTTCGAATTGGGTATGTATATTCAACTAAAGTAAAGAAATCAGAGCCAGTGGACTATATAAAACTCTATTTAAAAAAGCAATGAAATAAAAACATAAATATACATAACCAAATATACCATTATAATTAAAGAAGAATATATTACAAACTTAACTATTAGCTACTATGAAACACACAAACAGACACACCAAAAGACAACCATAAACAAACATAAGACAAACACAAAAATGTTGATTCTAAAAAAAACCACTGACAAAACAAAAGACAAAACCTACCATAGCCGCAAACATACTATACATAAAACGACAAAAGACAAATTAATAATCTTACAAAAAAATCAACCTAAATAAGAAAAGAAGAATATATTACAAACTTAACTATTAGCTACTATGAAACACACAAACAGACACACCAAAAGACAACCATAAACAAACATAAGACAAACACAAATATGTTGATTCTAAAAAAAACCACTGACAAAACAAAAGACAAAACCTACCATAGCCGCAAACATACTATACATAAAACGACAAAAGACAAATTAATAATCTTACAAAAAAATCAACCTAAATAAGAAAACAATATTTTAATGTTGTAAAAACAAATTAAGAATGCGGTGCATACAAATAATTATTAAGTACAAATATTAATACAAATTACACATAAATTAAATCGGTGTTAACAAAATACAAAAAAATATACAATACAGTAAATAAACCGAAACAAATGCAAAATGTCCAATTGATAATGTTTAATCACGATCGCGCCACAAATGCGATGAATTTCCAAACAAATATCGAATAAATATACCAAGTGCACGTACTTGATATATGCAGCAAATTATATATATGGTGTATTGTTCCTTACCCCATGAGAATATAGCACTAGGGCTATCGCAAATTACGCCTTCAGCGGCCGACTTCAACTCCCAAAGTTGGTGATGCATATTTGCGTCTTTTTTCGTCAAAAGACCGATACGGAGTCAGGTACCCTTCGTCTTCACATACACATGTTCATCGCTTGAGAGATACTTTTCGACTCTCTTTCTTTGTGTTTGAAATGCATCCCCTACCTTAGGTACCACACACATGTGGTGATATTTGGCAGATGGCTTTTTGAAAATGTATTTCTTAAAATAGCGGCAATATTTCGTATAGGCAAATCTGGTTTAAAATATATGAGGAGAATAGAAACTATTAAAAAGTCTGGTATAAAACTCTATTTAAATACAGTTTATTCATTTTATTTATATACAGTTGTATTGTATTTATGTACAGTTGCAAAACTTCAACACTTTCACTTTTGCTGTTTGGTTCCAATAGAGGTTAAATATGAATCTAATGTCTCTACTGTCTATGTTTTTATTTAATAAAATTTCTTTAAGCCGATTACGCTGCACTCTCTCAAATGCCTTCTCAAAATCAATGAAACAGGAATATACTTCCTGATTTACATCTAAGCATCTCTGCGAAAGAACACTTTCTGCAAACATTGCACCTTTTATTTCCAGTCCTTTCCTAAATCCCATTTGTGTATTACTTATGCCTTCATAGAATTATAAATAATTATATAGCTAAGTAAACTATATCATTAAAAATATTCACAATTTAATTCAGTGGTTTTCCTAAAAATAAATTATCCCAACAGAACTGTGATAAAACATCATTTATTTTCACATAGTCAGCCGACTTAAAGTCCCTATAGAAACCATCACTAACTAAACCACTATTATTGGGGCACCTTTTGGTCATCTTTATATCAAATTCCAGGGGTGGGTGGTGCATACCTTTCCTCAACAGAGCTTTCTCTGCCCTGGGCACAGTTACATCAGTATCATCAACCAGCACCAAATCGAAAATATTACCAGTGGAATCCACAATAGTGTTGGACTGAAACAAATTTTGGTATGTACAAATACCAGACACAACCTGCAGGGCTTCATCTTCAGATGCTATGGCAGCTTATAGAGGAATTGTTGTAGAGCACATGTCATTTGAAAACCATTCACAGTTTGGTAAATTGAAGCTAGGTAATAGTGTGCAGATGGATAAACTTCAGCTATTTGTTCTAAGGTTTCACAAAATATGGAATATTTCTCGTATGGTCTGAATAATGTAGACTTTGGTGGAAATTGTGCTATTCCTATAATAAATTGATTTGCACCATCAGTCACCAAGACTAAAAGTTGTTCGATTGTCTAGTTACCTGTTAAAGATCTACTGCTAAAACTCTTGTGAACTGCAATAAGGACTCCACCACCTCTTGAGAAATACCTTGTTTCTCTGGAGCGATATTTTGAGGTCAAACAACTGCAGCTCTCCATTGGATAGTTACACGTCAACCAAGTCTTGTTGAGTATAATAATACTGTAATGAAAATAGAATAGGTACAGTCATAAATTAACTGTCAAGCTAATTCTTAAACTTCCTACATTTTGAAAATAAACCCACACTCCAGTTTTCCCATTATTCTAGAAGTGGCATTTCAGCATTTAATAAAAAAAATTTGTTCACCTTTTCTTACTTTTTCCCTATGTTCATTCTTAATAGTGTTTCATACAGTTTTCTGGTGTGGGGTGAGATCTGAATCGATAAAAAACCTTTAATGACCTGTCAATATTTGTTCTATTTCTGGGTATTTCCAGATAATCATGATGGTTACAAAAGACAATTTGGTATGAACGGTATCCATTGTTGTTCTTTTTTCCAATTTGTGCAGTCTCAACAATATCAACGGATGATTTCATTAATCCAGATAAGAGGGATCTGGCTTTGTTTAAATCGTCATCCTCAACATACTTAGGCATAAATCATAATGTTGTTGGATCTTTTCTGTCTTTCGATCATTTCGCTAAATCACTGATTTGTTGTTGTTGGTCCATGGGACTAGTTGTTTGAGGCATTCTTATATCTTTCAGACTGGATATTTCAGATCGAATTTCAGATTTAAATTCATTAAAGCGTACATGAAAAGAACCATGTAAAGAGTCCAGGTCCCTTCGAAGGGACTTTATTTATTCTATCATATCCGTGGCCTGCTTAGAAGTGTCTTTTGTGCATGTAACTTCGCTCTCCAAAACATCTACTTGTGCTGAGAGCCCAATCAAGTTCTTAATTTTGGGAGTACAATCCTTGCAGGCTTACAGGGAGTACAATCCTGGCTAGTTTATCTTTCAAGATGCATGGTACAACTTTAATATTGATGTCAATAACATCTAAAAGATATAAAAAAAGATATATTGCAATATTAAGCTCACATATTTTTTAAATTTTTGTCATCGAGTGCAGTTTTCCAAGCCTCCGACCACTATCAACTTGTGATTGCGGGCGAGGATTTCGTGACGTCACCACTGGCCCACGGCCACCGAGATTATTCTCTTTGTGGGCACAAACCGCCACGCCAACAACCATATTCTCATGCCGTTCCCAGAAAACAAACGAGAATCAAGAGAGCGGCGGTCGCACCCATTGAATCGAATCCAACCGCCAAACACATGAATTATTTATGCATGTTATCTCTTTTTTTACTTTTTTGTTTACCATTTTTATTGTATTTACACTTCTAAAGAATGGAAAGTTCCTAAACTAATGTGAGAACCAGTATCCCAGTGGACTAATATAAGATTTGAAAATCGTTTTCGCATTACTATCCACACATTATGGGTGGAATTAAAACATATTGTACCCAAATTGTAAATACAAGCATTATACAATATATACATTATAAATACATCTATAATCTTCTACTACGTCACAATCTAGATGTTTAAATTTACTGATTTATTGGAATACAGGATCGTCCCTCCTCCCTCGGTCCGAAAAATATTGAGTTTTTTTCGAGTATTTTTGGGATATTGGGGTCTTCTTAACTAATTTAATTTTTGAAGTTATACTTCTATAAGCACGGTCGGCGTTGGAAATTTGCATGAGAGTGAATCTGAAAACATTACATATGTAAGATGATGAGTAAGAGAGAGACAGAAGATATATTTTCTCTCTCTTCCTCTCTCAAGAATAAAAATGTTTCTTTTGTATATATATTTAATATTATATATATATATATATATATATATATATATATATATATATATATATATTATATATATATATATATATATATATATATATATAGATATAATTGCGAAGTTTTAATTGTTTTCGAGCTTCATTTCCTATATTATATATATATATATATATATATATATATATATATATATATATATATACATATATATATATATATATATATATATATATATATATATATATATATACATATATATATATATATATATATATATATATATATATACATATATACATATATATATATATATATATATACATATATATATATATATATATATATATATATATATATATATAACAATTTATTGTTTTGGAGTATCAGGTATGCGGTCTGTTATTAAAAAAAAACTCTTTTTTCTTTTATTACTCTATATTTCGCTGATTTTTGTCAGCTTCTTCAGAGATAACTAAAATATGGTTAAAATTTTATATACATAACAGGTGATAATAAACAATGAATTTACTTACAGATTAAGAGTTAAAATATTTAAAAATCTTGAACATAATATATTCAAAACAGTACTGACAGTATTAGTCAAAAGCATCTAGTCACTAGTAATTAAATATAACAAAAAAAATATAATAAATAGAAAACAAAAACAACCAAGAAACAATAAAAAAACATAATAAAATTACACATTAAAAATATACAGGGTGATTTAAAATATAATTGTAAAAAGAAAAATTATTTGAACATACTAAGAATATTACAGTAGATATTGCTCAACTGTCCCGTATCTGCATTATAATTAACTGCATATTTTTCTTTATTAATGTGACACATTTCTAAAAACAATCTTTTTTTGTAATTGTTCTCTTGTTGTAGAACCCTGACATTTGATTAGTCAAATTGATGACCAGTTTTTAGGTAATGGTCAACTGCCGCACATGTATTCTTCTTTTTTGTGCAGTCACTTTTGTGTTGTCTGACCCGTTGTTTTAGCCATTGAGAAGTTTGGCCAACGTAACAGCTCTGACAATCCAAACAAGGCAGTTTATAGAGTTATTCACGAAAAATCGATTAAAAACGTCGATTTTTTCGTCTAAAAGTTGTTACTTTCTATCGCGAATAACTTAAAAAATATCAGTTTTACAAAAAAAATGTATAGAACATTTTTTGTTTAGAATCACTTTTTTAATCGAAACCTGTAGTTAAAACGTAAAAAAATTTCATCCCCGAGATGGGGTGGCAACCACCCCCAAGGCTTTGGCGCACTTTGGTTCGATATAGATTTTGATCCTTGGCTATTACCTACCTTCTGTTAGAATTTCAAGTTAATCCACGCAGGACGAAAAAATTGCGAGGTGAAATGCTTCATTTCCTGGACTATAAGTGGTTTGACAGCATAATAAAATCGTAGATTTATGTGTAGCTTTCAATTTTTATGATTTCAGAATCCAGCAGCCCACTGAAGTATTGGATTTTTATAATATAATTATTTGACAACCACCTACAGCAGAATTGAGCCGAAATACATAATATTTCGTATGTTCCGAATTTATTTCATTCAATCTGTATATATAATATTGTATATGTATATATAATATTATATATATATATATATATATATATATATATATATATATATATATATATATATATATATATAATATGTATTAATATAATATTATTTATGTGATATGTTTTGTATTATTTATTAAACGTTTATAATTATTTTAGGCTTTTGTATTTCAAAATAATAACTGTTTGACCGAGAACTGTCAATTTTGAAATCCGTTAGTCTAATGTCTAATTGGCAAATTTTTACGTGTTTGGTTCATACGCTGGTGGTTGTGAGTTCGAATCCCAAATAATTATGAATTTCCTTTTTTATTTTTGCAGTATTTAAAAACCTCACGTTAATGTTATTAAATATATATGTAATATACGCAAAAATGCTAAATTTTAAAATAAAATGAAAATTTACAACATAATCCGAGTTGTTGGTTTTTTATTTTTATCTTCATAAAGGAAGTTATGTGTATTGGCAGTTTTAAATACTTATGAATATTGCATTTTAATTTATATTGTATTATATTGACTTATGTTGCAGTGTATTTATTGTATTGTAATTTTTATATTAATTAACAAAATAAACAATGAATTTTACTGCAGAGTATATATATAAAAAAATTTGCATTCAACTCCTTTTATACATATATGAAAATAAAAATATGTATTTTCATTAAAATATTGATACAATTCTCCATTTACTATACTCCTATTACAGGTCAAATGTGTATATACAGCAAACGATGCACCATATACCTATATAACTAATTCTTTTTCTCTTTCTGCTCTCTCTTATCTATAGCATTAAATATGTAATGATTGTGCAGATTGACTCCGATATAAATTTCTAACGGCGCAAGCCGTTATAAATTTACACTGGACAGCTACTCCCGTTTTTTTACATTGCTTTCTCGAGGTTCTCTTCTGACAGAGGCTTTTTTGTGGTTGTTATACCCAGTTCACATTACGGAATATCTTTCATACTAAAAGATTCCAGTCGTCTGCAGAAAGGCAAGTTTCTTCTTTATATTAATTTTAAAGGTGCTCTTTTTACAGAGACCATTTTACGGTTTTTATAATCATTTTACATTAAGACTTCTTTTATACTCAAAGATAACTAGTCTGCCAAAAGACTATTTCTGTTTTATATAATTTATTCAAGGTGCTCTGATGACAGAGACCTTTTTCAGAATTTTATACTCATTTCTTGCTGATTTTTTTCATAGTGCTTGTAGTGGAGTATTTCTTTTGTCTAAGCATACACTCAGTCTGCCGAAAGACATTATTACTTTTACTTGTTTAAGGTTTTCTTGTGCCCGAGACCTTATTATAGTCAGCCACCCAGTCTGTAGACATTTTTTCTTTTGTGTTTATTAGTGTTTGCGAAGGCGGAAAATTATTTTCGATTATTGCAACCATTTTTTTGTTTTAATTTTTCTTATTTTATAGAGACATAAGTAACACATTGTAATCGTTTTATGTTAAGATATTATTTTCCTTTATAAGATACCCGGTCTGTGAAGACAGTCCTTTTTTGTTTGTTTTGTTTGTGGTTGTCGTATTGTAGAGACCTGTTTCGACTAATACAAGTATCTCTTTTGTTGGTTTCTGTAAAAAAATCCAGATTTACAATTACTCTTACTCAATATTGTTCTGAAGCTATTTTCTTGTGACATTTTAAATTTATTACTATTTAACTTAGAATAAGCCACAATTAAAGATAAAAATACGTTTATTGACGTTTCAATTTCCACTTCGGAAATCGTTCTCAAAATAGAAACAGTAAATTGTGGCTTATTCCCAGTTAAATAGTAATTTACTCTTACTCATTTACAATTTTTTTTTGTCTTATCAGTTTTAAATATTAGCTGCTCCATTTTTATCTTAACAATGGACACCCTCAAATTTAAGAGATACTCTGCAAAGAATGCAATTATTCGTCACCGTAATTGAATTGCAGAAAATGTTTCATTGGTCGATATTGATTATTTTTTGAAAGTTCGTCGTGAGTATTTACAGGTTGAGTATGATAAATATGAATGCGCACAGGATTCAATCTAGAACTTATTGGTAGATTCCACTAAAGACAGCGGGGATCGAAACATCCGTCCTCTCATCCTTTACGTATTATAGAGTAGGTAGAGCAACCCAATATTCTTCTAGGTTACATGTGGGGGAAAGTCCTCCCACATTTATATTAGATTTATGCCATCTATTCAATGTAGTGAATTCTTCACAAAATCATATGTCAAAAGACTCATCTTTTTCACAACCTCAAATTTCTTTCGAGACGTCCACGTCTCAAATACCTCTTGTGATGGCGCTAGCTCGTCAGGTTAGCTATCCTCGACTTTAGCTCATATAGATACTGTCCCTAAGGAGTAGTGTTGCCAGGTCCGACTTGCTTTAAACCGGTACATAAGGTAAAACAAATCGGGATTTAGGGTTGTAGATCGGGACAAATAAAAAATAAGGTGATATAATCAGTTTTTAATCCTACATAATAATAAGCATACAAAATCACAAAACAAAATCGTAGATAAAGTAAATTATTTATTTTTTGTTAAAATTATATTTTTCGTTTGATTTTGCCGCCTTTAGCAGTGCCTTGTTTTTAATAACATAGTTATAAAATTCACTGCAAGTCATGCTAAAATTAGTTTTAATTTGAATTTCTGCTTTGACATGTTTGAGTGTCAAACGGTTTCGCCGCCCATACAAATTAAATTAGCCTGTGAAAATATGTATAAATAAAAATATTAGCCTAATTAAAAATGCCTTTTCGCAGCCGCGTTTGATACTGGTATTGAAGCCATAAACGAAAATATCTTTTGAAAATTGACACAGTCTTGTTTTTTTTTAAATGTTACAGTCTTGACACCCCTAAGTCTTGGTTGCAATTGGTTGCTTGGTAGTCAATTTTACACACTTCTTCATAAAGTTGATGCATGTCGAAGAACGTATAAATTTTTAGATTTTCAATTATGTTGACCATTGACGCATAACTAAAGGAGTCATCTTGGAGAGAAAATGGCTTAAATAAGTCCAATACGCTATCCTTGGAATTTTATCTTGCTTCTAAGTAATGTAGAACATTTTTGTACCACGCACAACAGTCTTTTTTATTTTAGTAACTTTATCCGCAGTCAACTTTTTAAATAAGTTGCTGCACTTAAATCCCACAAATTTACCTTCAACTCTCTGCTTCAATTTTTTGCTTAGGTCAATTATTACTTTGTGACCTTCAAAACACAGTAATGTTTCGTTTTCAAGACATACTACTGAATCTTGACTTTCAGTGCATTCTGGTAAAATACCAGGCAAGGTTTCGTTTCGTCAGAGTTAAAGAATTGCCATAACGCAGTGGGACATTCGTCTTCTCCCTATAATATAAAATTATCTTTCAGGATATTGGAAAAATTGGAAGCACGTTACACGACAGGGAGAAGTAATAACCATCTCGTCTTAACATACCGCAGGACAGAAACAAATTCAGCTTCGTGGATCAAAAAATCTTTCAGAGCATCAACTTGTTTTGCATAATATGAAAAATTGTTATAGAGCTTCAAAATCAAATTCTCTAAATCAAAATTACTCTTACCCAGCCCAAGAAATGCTTAACACTAATGTGTAAGGTGAATTATGAATGTTCTTGGAAAAAACACTTTTTTAAAAACTGAACTTCACAAATAAAACTTTTATTTTCGACTTACAAAGATTTTAATAGCAACAACAATAAATTAAATCAGACTAAAATATTGATTTTTACATAGTGTTTTTATAATTTTATAATTGCTGATCTTGCAGTCCAATACCTCGCAATTCAGTCCAGAATGATCGAGCGGTAGTCGCGTGTGGAATCCTCGTGGTAGAATTCACTGGATGAAAGCGGTCATTGTACTGTAACTACTCTATCCCCTGAAGAAGTTTTGTGAGGGACGAACAGAACTGTTGGGTTGGCCTCTTCTGGGGTTTCGTCGCTAGAGTTGGGTTCTTTGTTATTTCTTTTATACCTGTAACATATTTAGAGGCAGATTATTGTAATCAAGATAATATAAAGGAGTCATCCAAAAACGTTTATGGCTATGGTTCCATAATTTCGGGTTAATTGTCCTTGAATTTATGTAACTCTGGATTGGGGTTTTGAATTCGCATCTGGGCGGAAGATTGATAAGATATAGCTCAGAAGGAATGATTGTAGTAGAATTTGCGGTAGGTAGGTATAGGAAATAAATTATAATAAATAAAGAAGTTATTCTGTAGGACAGAAAAATGAAGGATACATATTGCTTCCTAGTCCATTAATTAGCCCTCTTCTTATTCTGCTATAGGATCGCTGAGAATTTTTCTTGAGCTGATTTTAATTGATATATAAGTGCTTGGCCGAAATTTTGTAAATTGTTAAAATAAGGATGGCTAAGTCCATTTTGAATTGCTGTGGTCACTGCATCGTACTGGGTTCCAATTCTTCCTTTATTAGTAGTAGTTTGAAAAAGTGTATAAAATCGTGTGTACTAGTATGAATCTTTGCTTGTCCCAGGTTGAGGGGAATTATTTCTGGATTGTCTTTCAGGTCCTTGATCTTCACTTCTTCTCCCATCGTCAAGGTGACCCTGTGGGGAAGGTTCAGAATTAGTGTTCGACTTAGGTTAATGTTTTATGTTTTTCTTGTGAACTGTAGCCTTTGATGTATTTACAGTCACTTTGTTATTCCTTTTTATATGTTTTGTGAAATATCGCGGAAGTGATTTATTTCTGGTAACTGTTTTTCGTGTATAGATTTTTGTGCCGGGTTTATACGTAATAGGGTCTTGTCTTGATTTGTTTCTATTTTCTATAACTTTATTTTTATTCTCTTGTATATGCTGGTTTACTTCCTTGTATAATTCCTTTGTTATCTCTTTATGATTTTGTATATAGTCGTTCAGTATTACTTTTTGTATGTCACGTCAAAGGGATCTTTTGCGTCGATATGTCCGTTTAATATGTCAGTGGGTCTTAACTTCGTTGCTGAATGTATGGAATTATTGTACCCGATTATAGCGTACATCATTTGTTCTTGTATCGAGAGGTTTGCTTTAGTGTTCCTTAAAATTCGAAGATGTTCGATTAATGTAGAATGAAATCTCTCAATCATCCCGTTGGATTGCGGATTCTCTGGTGTCGTATACTGGATTGAGATAATTGTGAGAGTCTACAAATTCTTGTATTACTCAATTTTTAAATTCGGTACCATTATCAGCTACTATCATTGTTGGGAGTCCATGATGTGTTATAAAAATTAATAGGGCGTTGAGTACAATGATTGCATTTCCTCCATTTATTGGGTAGGCTTATCCATACTTTGAAAATGCGTCTATTATGGTTAAAAATTTCTGTCCATCAGCCTGGAATAAATCGATGTGAACTATTTCAAGTGGTTTAGTGGGAGTTGGTGTAACCATAAATTTTGGTTTGGGAGGAAGTCTGTCGTATTTATTTTCTTGACATATATCGCAAAAGTTTATGATATCTTCTATGTCCTTCTTCATATTAGGCCAGTAATATCGTTTTCTAATTTGACTTTCTGTTTCAGCTATTCCTCTATGGTTCGTTTTTCCTTCATGATAGTTTTTTATATTTTTTTTGTTGTTCTAGGTTAAAATCTTCCAATAAAAGATTACATTTTACGTTATGCGTTGTTTTTAAAAGTTTTCCTAATAATTTCGCTAATTTCTGCAAAAATTTCTTCTTGTGTTTCACATAAAATTGCATACTTCTTTTTCGGGTTGAGGTGTTCCTTAACAATTTTTATGGTATCAGCTTTTAACTGATCTTTCGATAGCTGGTTATAACGTCTTTTATTTGGAAAGGTTTGTATAATTGCTGGAGGTCGTGGATTGTAGTTAACAATTTTGACTATAATTTGGTTATTATAGAAGTTAAGTGGTTTTTCCGAAATAGGTATACCAAGAATTGGGTTTTCTACTGCTGTATGTATTGTTTCATTTTCGTCTTCGTCCATGTTTTGATCTTCGTTTTCAACAGTGTCTTCTGGAATGTTTTGATCTTCTTTTTCAACAGTGTCTTCTGGGATGTTTCCTGAATTAGTTCTGTTTCTAACAATCTCGTCGATTATTCGATCTGCATCTGGATTATCAGTCGTTGACCATCCATCGTCTTCCCTGTCTACTAAATCATCAAAGACTTCCTTAATTTGTGAATCGATGTCCTTAGTTTCCTTTGTGTGTATTTCGATTCGAGACAGTGCGTCCGCATTTGTATTAGCTTTGCCTTTTTTGTAAATTACTTCGTAGTCAAATTCTTCTAATTTTAATCTCCAACGTACTAGTTTGGAGTTGGGTTCCTTTAGAGAAAATAGATATTGCAAAGGTCGGTGATCTGAAAGTATTTTAAATTTCCTTCCAAATAGGTAGGGTCGAAAATATTTAGTTGCCCACACCATTGCTAACATTTCCTTTTCTATTGTGGAGTATTTGGTTTCGGTTTCATTTAGTGTCCTGGAAGCAAAGGCAATTGGTTTATTACTGCCAACTGGTCCTTGGGAAAGTAATGGCATCTGTTGTGAGGTTAAACGGTTTGGAAAAATCTGGATCTTCATTAATAATTTCCTGCACGTTTCAAAGCATTCTACAAATTCGGTGTATGTTCGATTTTGCATCTTTTTTCAAGCATCTTGTAAGAGGTTTTGTGATTTTTGCAAAGTCTCGAATAAACTTTCTGTAATATCCTAGTAGTTCAAGAAATCCTCTTATTTCTTTTGTTGTTTTCGGTATTGGATATTTTTCTATTGCTTCAATTTTTGCTGGATTCGGTTTTATGCCTTCTTGTGTGACTACGTGTCTCAGAAAATTAACTTGCTTTTTTATGAATTCGCATTTGTCGACTTGGTATTTTAGTCTGATTTCTCTTAGTCGTTGAAATACTTTTGTGAGATTTACTATGTGTTCCTGTAGTGATATTGAATATACTATTACGTCATCCATATACACGAGGCATATTTCTCCTTGAAGTTCTTTCAATACGTTGTCCATCATACGTTGTCATTTTCAACATTAAATGCTGTTTTGGGAATGTCTTCTTCAGCCATCACGATTTGGTGAAATCCGCTCTCTAAGTCGAGGGTCGTAAAATACTGACATCTTCCCAATTTGTCCAGAATATCGCTAATGTGAGGAATTCTGTATCAGTCATCAATTGTCTTCTCGTTGACCTTTCTATAAACTACCACTATCCTCCACTTTATTTTACCGGTTGAATCTGGTTTCTTTGCCACGACCCAAATGGGCAAAGACCATGGCGATTGACTTGGTCGAATTATCCCTTGCTCTAACATTAAAGAGATTTGTTTCTTTACTTCTTCTTTGTGTACATACGGATACCGGTACGATTTCGTATATACAGGCTCTTCATCCTTGGTTCTGATGTGATGTTTAACTTCGTTAGTAAAGCTGAGAGGAGTGTCTGGTTGGTGAAATATATCTTAGAATTTTCGGCATAGGTGGCGAACTTGTTCCTCTTCTTCTTCATTAAAATGTTCAGTTTTAATTAAGTCATCGATATCTTATTTGTAGTCTGGTCCGGAGGTTGTTTCCATGAAATATATATGGAAATCTTGAATGTCTATTTTGTTGCTTTCGAGTGGTTCGATAAGAGAAAGATGAATTAGGTCTGACGTGAAGTTGGCAATTTCGGTCCAGGCGAGGTGGTTCTCGGCGTTAGTAAGGCTTCTCGTACTACGACGCGACGCCTGGCACTTTTTGGGTTGGAATAATGATGGTTCCTTTTCCTTCTTTGACAGGAATTTTGACTTGGCTAATAGAATTTGGTTCCAAATGAATAGAATAAAATTGTGTTTTATTTGTTTCGTAATATTTAATGGGGATTGTAGAATCTTTTGTAACTAAAAGTGATTTGGGAAAGTTTAATTGGGCTTCGAAGAGTTTTAGATTGTCGAGGCCAATAAGACAATCAAAAGTTTTGTGAAACTTAAAAAGATAAAATTTTTGCTGTCAGAATGAAATTCTGAAAATGAAGGAATGTCGGCACAATATTTTTGGGAATAATTTTGGAAAATTGATGTGACGACAAAGGGTTCATGTTTTATGTAACTTGGAAAATATGAAGAAGCTATTTCTGGACTAAGAAATGACTTTGTGGATCCTGTATCGATTAAAAGCCATAAGGAAGGCTAAGAAATTTCGATGTATAATAGCTCCTTCTTGTCGGGAAATGAAAGGAGTTCAATTACGTTCCGATTGCTTCTGGTGGGTCCTCTCGAAAATTTACGTTTTCTTCATATTCGGTTGGTTGGTTTTCGTATGTATCTTGTAGAAAATTGTCGTGTTCAGGTTCGTAGTAATCATTGTAGTTGGAATTATCTCCTTGCTCAAATCCATGGCATTGTATATTGTAGAGTTCTTCTACGGTGAATTTTGGCTGTGCTCGGTAATTTGGAGTGAAATTTTGACGGCCTCTGGTTGTGGTTTCTGATATTTCAGTCATAGGTGTTGGTCTAGGCGGCTTTGTCTGTCCAGGTTTGGGTGCCCATACATTTGACTGGTTCTGGGTCCTGAATGTTGGAGGGTTCGAATTTTGTCTAAATTGGTTGAAGTTTTGTTGCCGATGTGGTTACTGGAACTGATTCTGCGGATAGAATTGTCTCGTTAGTTGCTGCCATTGCGGAGGTGCAAAATTTGGCTGTTGATACAATGGTTTCTGGATAGGTACAGGCATCTGCTGTCTCTGAGGTTGGCGTTCTTGATAATTTTCACTTCTTCCTGATGTTGAAGGTTGACTTATTTGATTTTTTTGAAGGTATCGAACATTATTTTCTTCCTGTACATATTGTATTGCCGTGGCTAAACTTCCTGGTCTCATTGCTCTTATAACAGAGCCCATTGGTTTTCGTAGGCCTGCTAAGAATGTTGTAAGAGCTTGTTGACGGAAAAATTCTTGTTTGCTCCTTTTAATATCGGCATTTATGGTATGTAATTCTAGATAGTTATTAATACAGCTTAAAAGTCCCATGATCTTTTCATAAAAATGCATAATAGATTCTGTCGAGCCTTGTCTTAAATTTACTAGGTCCCTTGTAAGCGAATTTTCGTCTCTCTGGTCTCCAAAATTTTGAATTAATGCGTTTTTTATTTCGTCCCAACTTTCGCATCCATACAGATATAACTTCTTTTGCTCTACCTGTTAATTTACTCATAATACCATGAAGCAAAAATTTGTTTTGGATGTTACCTGCATTAAGTCTATCATAATAATGGTTTAAAAGTATTGTAGAAACTTTGATAAATTCATATAATTCATTTGGATTTCCGTCGAAATTTGGAAGAATGCATAAATTTTTAACGTCAAATTGTGGAACTGCCATATTTTAAAAATTTTAATATAATATATAGTTAGTAGTCAAATCAGTATAGTAATTTTCAATAATGAATATATAAATGTATCAATCTTAATCTACTTATTTTCTATCTATTAATCTCTATGTTTATTAATATAGTATTTATTGAGCTATTCAAATTTGTCTTTAAATTCTGAAGTTTCTGACTCTGACACTAAATTCAATCTAAGGACTTAAAGGAGATATTTGTTAAATTATTTTAATCTTTCTTTTAATCTATTCAAATCTTTGTTTAATTTATCTTCTAATCTAACTCTGGTTCAATCTTAGGACTCAGAGGAAGGAGTCTGATTTTTATAAAAAAAATTTCAAAATTTAGTCTTCTTAATTCTAAGTAATAATAAAAATCGCTTACAGGATAAAGACGATGCTGATGTGCATTTCTTTCCTCCTGAAGACTTCTAACTTCTAATTCCCTCGGGTGAACTCTGCAGACGGTTTCCCTGGGGCTGGTTGTTGGAAAAGTGGACAAACACTTAAAAATGAGGAGGATCTATAAAGACTCTTCGACTTCCGTACTGACTCTGCGCCAATTATGAATGTTCTTGGGAAAAACACTTTTTTAAAAACTGAACTTCACAAATAAAACTTTTATTTTTGACTAACAAAGATTTTAGTAGCAATAACAATAAATTAAATCATACTAAATTATAAATCAGACTGAAAATATTGATTTTTACATAGTGTTTTTATAATTGCTGATCTTGCAGTCCAATACGTTGCAATTCAGTCCAGAATGATCGAGCGGTAGTCCCGTGTGGAATCCACGTGGTAGAATTGACTAGATGGTAGCGGTCATTGTACTGTAACTTGTGTATTCAGGGCATCCCACTGATAAAATGTTTTTATTATCATGATGCAATAATTGAAAAACCGAATTGTGACAGCCAAAGTTTACAACATATACACAAATACACAAACGAAACTCACAACGTGAACATACGATTGATGAATGAGTATGACGAATTTTAAATTTCAACCAAGAAGCACATCGCAAAATTCCCGGAATTTGCGGAGCGATCACATACTAGTAATGCCTCTAGTACACATCGGCAGACGCGTCTGCGGACGCATCTGCAGATTTATCATCACAGGCTGACCACACATATGGACACATCTGTAAATCTTTCAGTCTGTGTTAAAGAACATTAAAAAAATGGATTTTGATGTTGAGACGATAGCTGCCGCAGCTTTATGCCTATTTGGAACGTTCAACTATTACTTGAGTGTACGTCGGAATAGAATCATTAAAAAAATTGAAAATAAGAAGTCTGAGGTCAGATATGTGGAAAGGCGTTGGATGTCCGCACCGAAACCCTTTGATATGTGCTAATAAAATCGACAACAATCGGATATCTTGCAGATGCATCCGCGAACGTGATATGTAAACAACAGATGATCAAATTACCCTATATACACATCTCCAGATGCATACGTAGATGTCGTCCGCGGACGCGTCTGCCGATGTGTAGAGGAGCCATAAAATATTTTATCAAGTGCTTGAGTGAAACCTGACACAATTTCTGGTACGTTTTATAATATAAGTACTGTAGTATTGAGTTGCTATATTTGCTATGGTTAAAATTTTGATTTGTCGATATATTGATGCTGGTGAAAAATGCTGGGAGTTTGATCGTGAGCTTCATCAGATGTTCATAGATTTTAAACAAGCATTTGATAGAGTATGTAGGGACAGACTGTGGACAGCGATGCAGGAACTTGGCTTTCCAAAAAAACTAGTCCGGTTGATACGGATGTGTATGGAACGGTTACGATGTAAGGTGAGAGTTGGACAACAATACTCGGAGACATTTGAAATAAACAATGGACTAAAACAGGGAGATGCACTTTCACCACAACTCTTCAACTTAGCTCTGGAGCACATAATCAGAAGTGCAAGAATCGAAAAACCGAATACAGTATTTCATCGAGAAGGACCAAACTTACTACTGGCATTTGCAGACGATATAGATCTAATAGGAAACACGCGATTAAGGATGAAGGAGACTTTCGTAAGGTTTGAGAAGGAAGCAGAGAAGATGGGGATCCAAATCAGCGAAAACAAGACGAAATATATGTATATGAGCCGCAATAACCAAAGCAGAGACAGAATCGGTCAGAACATTACCATCGATGACTTTAACTTTGAGCGCGTTAGGGAATTCAAGTATCTTGGAACAACAATAACTGAAGACAATAACGGATCACAAGAAATAAACAACAGGATTCAGGCCGGCAACAGATGTATTTTTGCCCTCCAAAACCTTATAAAATCAAAACAACTAACACGACGTACGAAGATACAGGTCTATAAAACAATCATACGACCCGTTGTGATGTATGGAAGCGAAACGTGGACGATGACAAAGGCAAATGAAGAGAGACTACGTGTTTGGGAAAGAAAAATCCTAAGGAAGATCTTTGGTCCGGTGCTTGATGAAACATCAATACAATATAGGATAAGAACTAATAAAGAGCTTGAAGAACTTTACCCAGACGCCAACATCATAAAACAAATAAAGTCCAGAAGACTCCAATGGGCAGGACACCTCAGAAGACATTCTGACGAACGAACAGTAAGACTGGTGTGGCAGGAAGTCCCAACTGGAAGGAGACCACGCGGACGCCCTCGTCTCCGGTGGCGAGATAATATAGCAGGAGACCTAAGCACTATGGGCGTGGAGAATTGGATGGAGGTTGCTCAAGACAGAAAGCAGTGGAGGCATGTTGTCGAGTCGGCTAAAACCCACGAAGGGTTGTAACGCCACGGAGTAAGTAAGTAAGTATATATTGATGCGTAGTATATTATTTTTGTCTAATGATAATGGCTTTTCATTTTATTGGTTTATCGGGATGTCTCCCATATCATGTTAATCGCCAACGTCAAGGGAACTTGATAGGGCACGTTAAGAAGAAGACGCAGGATCATCCGGATCTGAATCCTTGTTGTTCATCTGATAAATTTGTTAGTTTATTGATTTTGTTGGTTAGGACTTTTGTGATAAGCTTAAGTGCGGTGTTCAGTAGATTTATACTTCTATAATTATTGGGGTCTTCTTTATCTCCTTTCTTGACCATTGGTATCATTATGCTGTTTCTCCGTGCATCTGGTATCTTGCAGTGCAATATTAGTTTTTATAAATTAAAATTATTAAATATAAGTTTTGTCATCTCTAGGGTTAAACTTTCCCATCCTATTGTCTCCCAATTATGTACAAATCGGGACGCGTCCCCAGACCTCTGAAAATCGGGACGTTCCGCGCAAATTGGGACACCTGATAACGCTTCTAAGGAGTTACCTAATGGCCTTAGCAGTATTGCATATGTTCTTCCACCTGTTGCAATGGTAAATAATAGTAAGTCCTACAAGACTTGTGACGCTCATACAAGCGCGATTTCTTCTACGGGGCTATCCTCTAATAATTTGCATCTCTCTGTGCCTCAGGTCCATTCCAATATTCAATCCTTTCCAAGGATTTTTCTTTGTATGACTTCCATGATGGGGTGTCTGATGATGACGCTGCCGATTCAGCTTTGCGGAGAGTTAACCCCGATACATTTGCTCGATCAAAAAATTGGCATTGTGAGCCAAAACTTTTCTCGTCTCGACAAATTTAGATATTCTAGTAGCTTAGATATTGCGACCATAATTGGGTCAAAAGTCCCTAGAGGGGTGTTACACCCACCTCTAGATTTAGCATTTGGGGTAAATATGTTTAAAATGTACTCCTATGTTTCTCGTTTACGCCGAGTAAAGGCATTTGTGTCTTATTTCATAAGAAATCTTCGTAAAATGAAAGCTGAATTGCTTATTGTTCGAGACATGACAAGTCTCTCGTTTCCTCGTATATTAGAATCGTTACCATCCGATACTACCAATCCGGATAATCAGTTGGATATTTGGAATTTATTTTCAGAGAAAATTATTCACCATACAAAAGTTAGCGGTATGTTAAGGAATGCTACCATTCCTTATGCTAACAAGCATCCTTTTCGTCTTTCCATCGAACAAGCTAGTTGTTTTAAAGATGTTTGAAACACATGTATGGTTGGGACATGTAAGTCCCCAAGGTACATCGAATTAGACATCATTTCGAACTTAGCTGTTGCACATTTTATAATGTTGAGAGTCCCATCCATCATTGTGTTACCCGTTCGAGATTTTTTTTATGGCCATAGATTATGTGATATATTTTTACTTAAAGCTTGCGTAGCTTTATTTGTTTATGTATTTGCGCCACGTTATATTAAAATACCGGTTTTAACGTTTGGAGAGTTAAGATATTTTCTTTTGACATTGTACGAATTCTTTAAAGTACCTACAAAGAATTCTTAGAAGTAGCACCACTTTTGTTTTTTGTTTGTTTCAAAATTGCCTTTTTATGTAAAAAAAGTCTTGTTTATTGAATGGTATAATGGTCGTATTTTGTCTATTCTCTTTATTTGTAGTGGCCATTCGGGCTACAATTATTCTGTTAGTTTGTCCTTACCTTAGTTGTTGTTGCGGAGAACCATTTCCTTATGTTTGTTAACCAGGATAGTTGTCTTTGCCCAATTCTTTGCTGTTCAAATACTATTAAAAGGTTACTTGTAGTATTTATATCGAGTGCCGTCTCTCATCATGTGTCTGAGACATTCTGATTGTTGCATTCTAATCATATACATCACTTTTCGTTCTTTCCTCGTTCTTTTTCATACGGTTTGAAACAGCTTCAGCTAACATTATTTCAATTCATGGATCGATAACGGCAACCATACAGATTGGTAACACCTTGATAAAACACATTTTCCTTGTAGCCGATATTAAAGACGAATGCGTTCTTGGGATGGATATTATGTAGAACAAAATTATCATAGATATTCAAAATAAAATTGTGTTAATTGAAAATGAAGAAATTGTCCTAAATTTGAAAGAATCGGTACCTCAAGTAAGAGTTATAGTGAGTTAAAAACCGGAAGGTCTACATTTCGGCGTTGTGGAAAGCGATGGACTAGTTAGTGATGGAATTTTGATAGCCAGATGCCTCATTAATGTAGATGAGATGATTAGAGTAAGGGTTGTTAATTTGGTTGTTAATCTAAAAAGCCTTTTAAATTGAAGAAAGAAAAAAAAAAGCATTCTGTACACCAATAGAAAAAATAAGCAAGTGCGAAAAATATTTGAAAAAGAATACAGTGTGCTTCCAGTAACCCAATTGACGCTAGACTAGTGAAACAACTAATCAAAAATGTTGACCACTTAACAACTAAAGAAATAAACAAAAATAGCGAATTTATTAATGAAAGCTACGACATTTTTGAATGCGAGAAATGTACAGGGCGTACTAGTTTAGTTCAACATAGAATTTATACTGGGGATGCAAGACCAATTCTTCAAGCGCCACGGAGATTGCCATTTGCTAGACAAAAAGAAGTTGAAAACATAATACAAGACATGATAAATGCTGATATTATCGAAGAAGCTTCGGTCCCCAGGTGTTCACCAGTAATCTTAGTAACTAAGAAAGATGGATCTACTCGCTTTTGTGTAGACTACAGAAGATTAAACTAGGTTACACAAAACGACAGTTATCCGTTGCCACGAATAGATGATACACTAAACACTTTATCAGGTGCTACTGGCAAGTAGAAGTACATCCTCGTGATCGAGACAAAACAGCTTTTTCAACTGGCCGTGGTCTCTACAGGTTACAGGTTCTACCATTTGGTCTGTGTAATGCTCCAGCTACGTTTGAACGTCTAATGGAGATGATTTTAAGAGGATTTACCTGGAAAACGTATCTAGTATATCTTGATGATAAAATGATTATGTCCAAAACGTTTTATGAACGTCTGAAAAACTTAAGCGAGGTATTTGACAGATTGAGAAATGCCAATTTAAAGTTAAGTTATAAGAAATGTTCACTATTTCAAAGATAGGCATACTATTTAGGACATATCGTTTCAGTGGAAGGAATTAAAATTGATCCAGAAAAGATTTCAATCATTAAAGATTAAGGGGGTGATTAAAAGGTGACCCAGCATGGTTATACAATCTCACACGTAAGAAAGGACTTTGTCCGAAACTTTAACGAAACTGGGAAAGCCCGTATACCGTCCTGCAGAAAATAAATGATCTAATCTATCGCATACAGTTTTCAACTAGAAGTAAACCCAAGGTAGTTCATATCGAGAGACTAGCTCCATACCATCGAACTGATCCACCCCGTTGGCTTCAATCGATCCCCGATAGTCCAGTTATTCGAGGCAAATAATTGGACTATCTAAACTGGACTAATTAAAGGAGGAAGCAGTGTTACGAAAGATTTATCCCACATAGGAATAGTCCATTGACGAAAAAGAAGAAGTAGTTCAAAAACATTCAAGGTGACATCGAAAGTTCTTGAAATGTCTAGTGAAGTTTGGAACGGCAGAAAATATATATATATATATATATATATATATATATATATATATATATATATACATATATATATATATATATATATATATATATATATATATATATATATATATAACTATAAAATAACTAGGTCTTGGAATCAACCAAAATCTATTTATTACACTCTTGTTACCATGATCTTCAATCATGTTAACAATTTAAAATTTCACTTAAAATATCTCCTACCTAGATTCTATTCTAATACAGGTACAGACAACCAATAAGACAAGGGCCACTAAAGTCTCCCCTCTACTTTGACCATCTAAGAGAGAAGAAGATTTTAGAGGTTAGTGTCTTCCAACCTACAATCAACCACGTTGTTTCACTTTACATGACACTCTGTACAGTTTAATAAGAAATAAGAATTTATAAGATGTAAAACTCTCGAGGGAGGACATTCGGTCCTACACACAATTAGTTGAAATTGTGCATTGTCTTTGTACCAGTCTTAGTGAATTTTAACATTACATGTTTTTTCTGTTTTTCTTTTGTGAGAAAAAAACTTATACAATTTTTCTCACAAAATTTTATAAATTTGACCAGCTTTTACGGCACCATTCTCAAAATCGTAAGTAAGATCAACGTATTTATAGCAGATTGTCAATTTTCATGTAAACTAATTATTGTAGCTTATCCCTGATGATGTTGATAACTATCAACGAAATATTGGATCAATAAAGGACTAAAGAGTACACTTAGCCTATCCTTTCAGCTGTTTTTACCCAAAGAGTCTAACTTGGTTTTATCTTATATATATATATATATATATATATATATATATATATATATATATATATAACAGATGTTTTTGACAGTTGGGGAACAGTTGATTTTTTGAATGTTAAAGTGTTTATAGTTGTCAGTTAGTTAAAAAATATTGTATTATTGTTGGTGTTGAATAAAGTCAATTTTTAAAAAGTGTAACAATATACATGTACATTTTGGAATCTTGACAAAGACAAGGGTTTCTGCCGAAACGTTGATTGCTATGGAAAATAAAATCTAGTTCCACATGTAAATATATATATTCAAGCTCTTTGAAACTTTCAATTTTATCGTTTATTTTTTATTTTCGCCTGATTTGTTCTATATATAATCCGGTCTGTATAGACATTTGAAATAACAAAAAATGCCGGAAAGCCAAATTTTGGAGAAGAGCTAGGGTATACCATAACAAATAAAGTTTTAAAAGTCTCCATCGATCCCATGTGTGCAACAAAAGTTATTCGGGGTCAAAGGTCAAAATTTGAGATTTTTTGGATTTTTTTCGAAAACATTCCAAAAAAGATCAAATTTTTACCTTTGACTTCGAATAACTTTTGTTGCACACATGGGATCGATGGGAACTTTATTTGTTATGGTAAACTCTAGCTCTCCACCAAAATTTGGCTTTCCGGCAATTTTTGTTATTTGCCAACTATTTTAATAAATCAATATAAGGTTGAATGTTCGAATAATTAAACTTTGAGGGTATACAAGGCAACTATCGAACACGGTGATTAATTTAATCTTGCCCAAGTACTTTCGATCAATAGATCATCTTCAGGGGCATTTCGTCAATTGTGGCCTATCCTTCTATGTCGGATAGGCCACAATTGACGAAATGCCCCTGAAGATGATCTATTGATCGAAAGTACTTGGGCAAGATTAAATTAATCACCGTGTTCGATAGTTGTCTTGTATACCCTCAAAGTTTAACTATTTTAATGTCTAAGTTGACCGGATTAATAAAAATATTTGTTTATCATTACCTGTTACTTTTTACATGTCGTTACATATAAGATTATTTGAACATCACTTTTTTAACTTTTGTTTGGGAATGTAATTATTCTGTTTAGACATCGCAATATATAAAGCAAATTAAAATTGGAGTAATATTAATTATCCACTTATACCTCGTCTGCAAGGCCCAAAAGCTTCTCATAAATTTTTAGGGAGTTATATATTCGTTCCTTTATGGTACGGAAGAAAAAACGGAAGAAACAAATTCACATCCACCGACCATATTTCTGTATATGATTCTGAGTAGTTTCTTGTGGATTTTTGTAAACATGTATAGATTAATTATTAACCCTTTTATATATATATATATATATATATATATATATATATATATATATATATATATATATATATATATATGTGTGTGTGTGTGTGTGTGTGTGAAAAAAAGGGTTAATGCGAGTGAATAATAAAAGGAAAAAGTAAAAGTAAAATAGCATGTCTTGCATCGATGAAAGGCAACCGGATATACGTTTTTCTGACTGTTGGTCGTCTTCAGTACGGTGCAGTCAAGTTAGAAAAGGAGCATATTACCTTGGAAAAAGATTACTACTAGAGCAATGCGACCATTAGGGTTAGAAGATTAAAAGAAAACATGTTTAGTACCTATCTACTTTTCTTATTTATCTTTCTTCTGAATTACTACTATTCAGAACCATTGTCAACTATCTACCTGACTACAGCAGCCACCAGATCTTAAGCTAGTGATTATTTTTCGCTTAAAAGTCAGCGGTCAGTCTGTTCGGCATCGCCCTGTAATTACCGCGCATTCAGTGATGAATATCTAGCCTGCCGTGCAAAGTCTGACAGGTTATATAGGCTGCCATTGTTCTGAGAAAAATCTCAGTCGATCTTCTCCCATTCTTCTCTCTTCTTGTTGCCTTTAACGATACAGGACGGTATCTTTTATTTAGCTAAAAAAGCGAGTTATTTGTCATTTTATGTATAATTTGTCAAACAAAGTGCCGTAAAACGGGGTCAATAGAAACAGTTTTTAGGTTTTCAGGCTTTGTAGTTAGGTTACTATTTATCTAATCGGCCACGAAAAATATGCAAAATGTGTGTCACGGCTAATAAGTTTAAGGGCCTAGTGGGCACATTTGAAAAAGTTTCCCAATTAAAAAAAAATTAAAAAAAGTAGTGTTTTTCTATTCACCTTATAAACGGGGAGAAAAGAAACAATGCTTTGTTTTGTATTAGTTAGGCTTATATACCATTTCGGAGGTCAATAGAGACATTTAAAAATATATTAGTAATATAGGCAATTATTTTTTTTTGTAAAAA
This sequence comes from Diabrotica balteata, assembly GCA_918026665.1. Classification (NCBI taxonomy): domain Eukaryota; kingdom Metazoa; phylum Arthropoda; class Insecta; order Coleoptera; family Chrysomelidae; genus Diabrotica; species Diabrotica balteata. The sequence goes on from OU898278.1 coordinate 66,174,577, forward strand.
AAATATAATAAACATACAAATTAGAAATTTATATCGTTTATTAAGTATGAAAAAATATACAACTTTCTTACTTTAGGAAACACAAAAGGCCCTGTTGCGTTGCATTAATTCTCACAGCATAACTTTTGTACTGTTATATCTATACTGTTATATAGGAACAAAAAACTACATGTTTTGGAACAAATAAAAAAAAGTTTTAACTTAAATCTAGATCTGTTGCGTTAATTCTCGCAACAGAATCTTTTTAAAAATAACAGAGGCATTAATTAAGATTATTGTGATAGATGGGAAGCAAGGTGTAGATATTTGGGAATAGATATAACTAGTTACGGAGATGTTGAAGAAGAAATACGACAACAAAACTTAAAAGCAAGTAAAGCGGCGGGTTCTCTTAATGACACAATCTGGAAGAACAAACACCTAAGACAAGACAAAAAAAAACAAGAATCTATAAAGCAGCGATTGGGCCTATATTAACATACAAGGCGGAGACAAGACCTGACACATCTAAAACGAGACGACTGCTAGAAACAACAGAGATGAAAATACTCCGACGAATATCAGGAAGAAGTCTATTGGATGGGGAGACAAGCGAAAACATAAGAAGAGCATGCAATATAGAAGACATAACTGGATGAGTGACTGTCATATTAGTAGGTTATGATTACGGTCACGGGGCTCTAGGCACAATGTAGGGAGACTCGTTGTCAGTTGTCACTACTTGTCAAGATTATTGTTAGAACATGGGTTTTTGGACATTGTTGATTCCTAGAGACTTTGTTAATAAGTATGTTTAAATAAATGTATTAAACACAATGACATATTATTACTTGGCGCAGTCTAGTGGAAATTAAACTAAAATCATGGAAGCAAGGTTACCAAATCCATTATCATTTGAAGGCAATGTGGTCGAAAATTTTAAAAGATTTAAGCAAAGTTTTGAAATATATCTGATGGCATCAGGAAAAAGTGGTAAAAGTGATGAAGTTAAGGTAGCAATTTTACTCAATTTAATTGGAGAAGAAGGCATTGAGATTTATAACAGTTGGAATTAACAGAGGTCCAACAAGGAAAGCTAGCAGATGTATTGGAAGCATTTGAGTCTTATGTCACTCCTAGAAAAAACGTGGTTTATGAAAGATGTTTGTTTATAAGCGCAGTCAAGAAGAAGAAGAGCCTTTTGACCACTTTTTGACAGTTTTAAAAAATAAAGTAAGAGATTGTGAGTTTGGTGTTGAAGCATTTTCAATGGTAAGAGATAGAATAGTATTAGGCACCAATAGTAAGGATGCACAACAAATAATGTTAAAAACAATTAATTTAGATCTGACTAAAGCTATTGAAATATGTAAAATGCATGAAGTGTCCCAAGCTCAAATAAAAGAAGTTCAGAACAGCTTAGAGAAGGTGAAAATTAACTTAATTGGAAGTAAAGTCAAGCAGGGGCATAATTCAGTCCAAACAGTCAGGGGTGCAAGTTCTTCTAGAGGTGAATTTAACTGCAGAAAAAATGCAGTTTAAAGCTTAAAGAAAATGCAGTGCCAGTGGCTAGGCCACCTCGTAGAATCCCACTTACAATCAAGCCTAAACTTAAGAATCAACTAATCGATCTTGAAAAGCGAGGAATCATAGCAAAGGTTGATGGTCCTATGCAGTGGCTTAGTAACCTGGTAATTGTTGAGAAAACTGATAAATCATTACGTATCTCTCGAGATCCTCGTGACCTGAACAAGGCATTGGAACGGGAATTTTGTATAATACTTTGTTGATGAGATTTGTTCAATATTACAGGGTAAGTCATTTTTTACAGTTCTAGATTTTAAGGAGAGTTTTTACCAAGTAGAACTGGATGAGCAATCCAGTAATTTATGTGCTTTTGGCACTATATTTGGCACATAAAAATTTTGCCACCTGCCATTTGGTCTTAATATAGCACCTGAATACTTCCAGAAATGAAATTCTAAAAATTTTGCAGATATTCTAGGTTATACAGTCTACTTCGATGATCTATTAATTTGTGGTGAGTCAATAAAAGAGCATATTAATACACTAAATAAGGTGTTAGATAGGGCTAGGGAACGAAATGTGAAATTTAACCCAAACAAAATACAATATTGCGTTGAAAGTGTTAGATACTTGGGTCATATCTTTGATAAAGATAGGATGAGAGCTGACAACAAGAAAGTAGAAGCGATAAGAAGATTGAAGGATCCGGAAAATAAAAAGGAATTACAACAAATTTTGGGAATGGTAAATTATTTAAGGGCGTTCATTCCAAACTTGTCAGAGATTTCTACGCCCTTAAGAGAACTCTTAAAAAAAAAGGAATGCATGGGTATGGACAGGGTGCATCGAAAAAATAAAAGTTAGAAATGTTGTATCTAATAGCGTGAAAAAGTTGCTACTGTTATTTTTTAGCATATTAGTATTTTTATTTTTTTTTCTAAATTAATTTTCTGCCCCTCCCCCTTAAACTTTATTAAATATCTGCTTTTTATGGAAATTTGAATTTAATATATTTGGATTAAAATATGTGCTTACTCGATCTAATATCAATTAAATAAAACTTAAAATGTTGAAAATTACACATTTAAACGATATTTAAAATGTTTAATATGTTTATTAAGTGTCCTCAACCCCCTTGAAAATTACCGCAAAACGTCTATTTCTACTAATATCTGCTATTCGAAAATTCATAATATGTACCTACTACCAATGAAACAAAATCGTCAACCACACGTATCGTATAGATCCTATATTCTAATTGGCAATTCGTCGTAAGCATTACGCCCTCTAGCGGCTATTGCAGTAACCGAGTTAAGAGCCATTATTTATTTTCTTTCACGTTGAAGGCCATTTGAAGGCATATTGTGTTTTGGTGTCATTGGAGATTATAATAATAATAAAGGTCTTTATTTTTCCTTCAAATTCATACAATACACAAAATATATAAAATTATACATGCATATAATACAATAAGAAAGAAAAAATGCCGAAGATCAGGTGGTGCTGATTTCAAAAAATCAGTACCTCTGCTTTTCATCTTAACCAAGAGAAAAAAAATGTAATATTTTTTTTACATGTTCTGTAACAATCAAATAAAAAACCATAACTAATAGAAACATTTAACATTTAAATATTGTCCAAGAACTAGGTATCACACAGTTTATACATATTTCATAACAGGTCATCAAATAGTTGCACATGTTTTAGTCACTTAGCAATTTAGATTAAGAGATTTCTTAAAATATATAATCGATTTTAATTTTGTTTATTTAATTGATAGTGTATGTACTTTTGTACATATGATAGAGTATGTATTTTTACTTTCTAGTCCAGAATAGCACTCTTTCCTCAAAAGATGCAGTTGTGCAAGTGAACATTCCAAAAGTGCTTACATTGTATGAAATCGTTAATGACATTAAATTAAAAAACTGTACTTGTGTACATAACTTCACTATTTATAACTGTATAGTAAATATGACTGAAAATGATATTAAGCACAAACGAGTTCATAGGTTAAACATTCGACAACGGATAATGTTAGTTCTTACAAAGTTTAAGTTAAATTTAAACTTACACAACTTACGGCCTTTGGTGTATTTTCCCACCAAAGGAGAAATTCTTAAAAACATGTCAGTTTGTTTTGCTGATTTTCAAAATGTTAGGCTAATTTTGGACTGTACTGACATTTATGTACAGACTCCAAGTGTTTGTGTTGCCGAATACTATTTTATTCTCAATGTAAATCCCATTTAACAAGTAGTTTATGATTGGTGTTTCACCTGGTGGGTTAATAACTTACGTCAGTGAATTTTCCAGTCAAAATAAGATAACCGAGTTTAAAACTTGTTCTCCTTCTACAGCACATCTTGAATTTTTAGTACCACCCAAAAGCTTACATAAGTATATTCTAAGATATTTAACTTAAGGATTAAAAAATAGAACTTTAAGTTCTTGTTAACTCTTTAACTCTAACAAGTCTATAACTAAAATAAAACTTATAATTAACAAAATTGTCTATTAATCAGTAGGAATAAACAATAGTCAAACAGAAAATATTGAATTTAAAAAACCATGGATAAACGAACAAAACTACTCCAAAAACATAAAACTAACGCAATCGCAATATACAAGATGAGGTGTAAACAATTATTATAATGGCTCTTAGCTCGGTTCAAATTGATACCGCATTGGCGCTGCGATCTTAATCCGAATAGTCAATATCATTGGTCCAAGACACTCCGAGATGCAACGGTTCAATGTCATTGACGCTTGGCTAAAATCATTCGAGTAATAATCGGTAAAATTCCTTAAAACGGGGACCAAAACTACCCGAGTGCCTGATTCCCTTATCAGTAAGTGTCTAGCATCTGTGTCACACAGTCCGTGAGTGTAATTTTCGCTTGTTTGGTGCGGTGAATTACTTTGCTGTTATTGATGTTTATAGACTAAAGCTTTTTTAAAATGGATAAGCCAGGAACGTCGGGAATAAAAACAAGATGTGCTGTGGACTGCGCCATTTTTGGACAACCATCAAATATTCCTGAAAATGTGTTACCGACGTTTGAACAAGTGATGAAATTTTGTGCTTGGAAGAGCCTAAACAAAAAACTTACCAAGAAAGAGCCAGCGTTTTCCGTTATTGCCGAGGAGGTTGCCATGAAATTGGAGGAAATATGGAGAAATGCTACAATTCCAATAGTTTCACGTACAAGAATAATTCAGCTTTTAAAATCCTACCACGACAAATACACCAAGCTTATGAAGCCATTTAAGAGCAGGAAAAACAGTAAGTCTTACCAAAATAAAATTCTATGCTTTCAGGAGAAAAGTAAAAAAAAGTGCCTCTCGGTGAACGAGAGTTTTTATTAGATCAAAGAGGTCCGAGAAAAATGGTGATAAGCACAGTTGATACACAAGATACGTAGTTATGAGAATGATAATAATCCAATACCTGAATGCGATTCTTCTTCAAGTTTAGAATCAAATAATTTTATTAATGATAATGATGATGTTACGTTTCAAGATGATGTTTCTGTACCTTTAACCTCTAAAGGTGTCAACAAAAATCAAATGAGAATTCAGTTGAAAAATTTTGCAAAAACATGTGACAGACACGGCATATCTGATAGATCATCAGCTGCTCTTGCATCCGCCGTTTTAACCGATATAGGAATAATTACATCAGCGGACTCTTCTAACGTTATCGACAAAAATAAAGTTAGAAGAGAAAGGCTTAAATGTCGTTCCAATATTCAGACTACAAGAACATTCGACGATTAACCTACGTGGGCTTTACTTTGATGGACGCAAAGACAAAACTTTAGCTCAAGTAAGAAAAGGTGCAAAGGTTTATCGTCAAACGATCATGGAAGAACACATAACACTTGTGCAGGAGCCAGGATGCAACTATTTGGGACATGTTTCTCCGCTGTCCGGTACATCCGAAAATATCAAATCTTCCATTACTCAATTCCTAATAGAAAATTCAATCGCATTACAATAAATTAAAGCTATTGGCTGTGACGGCACAGTCGTAAATACTGGCGTTAAGGGGGGTGTAATACGACTGTTAGAAGAACATCTTCAAAAACCGCTTCAGTGGTTTATATGTCTGCTACATGCAAATGAACTACCCCTTCGACATCTTTTTCACCATCTTGATGGAGATACTTCTGAACCTAGAGAATTTTCAGGTCCTATTGGTAAGCAGTTATTACAATGCGACCAACTGCCAATCGTTGCGTTCAAACCAATTAAAGGTAATTTACCCACGATTTCCGAAAGTATTTTGAAGGAGCTTAGTACAGATCAAAAGTATTTGTATGAAATGTACCAAGTAGTATCCAGTGGCCAGTGTATTACCAGTTTTACAGTTCGAAATCCCGGACCCCTGGCACATTCAAGGTGGGTATCAACTGCCAATCGCATTCTTCGGCTCTATGTATCGAGTATCGTGCCACCGGTGAACTTAATCTCACTCACAGAATATATTATGAAGGTTTGTAATACTTCTATAATACACCACTTTAAATTAATAGTTTTTTTATTTTTATTTCAGTATTAAAAAAAACGTTGGTGACATCACAGAGACAGAAGGAAAAGTTGGGCTATTTTGTTATAAAAAAATGTTGGAGAATATTTTTCTTAACTTAAATTTTTAATTGATTTGTAGAACCAGTACATATTTTAAACCGAATTTATTAATTTAACTTTTATAAGGTATTACCTTTCCGTTACAAAGAAAAATGCGCCTGTTAATGTATTTTTTCTAATTTTGAGTGCCGTGGGGGGGGGGCAGAAAATATATTTTTAGTTCAACGCAATTTTACCAAAATATTAAATAGTGTGTTATTTAGGCAACTTTTGTGAGGTATTCCATTTTCGTTTCAAAATAAAAATTATTTTGTCTGTTAATATTTGTTTCAAAATTTTTACTTGTCTTGGGGGGGCAGAAGATATTTTTCAATTTCGACCAGATTTTATAAAATTACTTACCAGTTGATTGGGCAACTTTTGTGAGGTATTGCTTTTCCATTGCAAAAAAAAAATTTTTTTCGCCTGTTTCGATGCACCCTAATGGACATATAGACATTCTGATGCACTAAATAAAATAAAAGAAGTAATTATGTCAAGTAGTGTGCTTGCCATTTTCAATGAGAAGTTACCAACTGTGATACAGACTGACAGTAATAGTAATGGCTTGGGGTGCTGTCTCTTACAGAATAACAGACTAGTAGCATTTGCATCTAGAGCGCTAACGACAGCAGAGTCAAATATGAGTCAAATTGAAAAGGAGTTCTTGGCAATCCTATATGCTGCAATAAATTTCACAATTTTATCTACGGAAGAAAAGTGCAAATTGATTCTGACCATAAGCCTTTGGAGGCATTATTGCATAAAGGCATTGCGGGCATAATGTCGCCGAGATTACAAGGAATTAGGGTAAGATTATCTAAATATGACATAGAGGTAAAATTTAAGCCAGGCAAGTTCATGCATAGGGCAGATTTATTATCGAGGAATTTTATAAAAGATGAAGTGGATGATGATAAATTTATTACAGAAATAGTTCATACTATTGACATGACTGATAAGAAGAGAGAGCAATTTAGGACTGAAGTGGATGCTGATGAGGATCTGAAACTAGTAAAGAAATATTGTACACAAGGGTGGCCCAAAACCCTGTCAAGAGTAAGCGATTTAATTAGGTATTATTATTATATAAGAAATGAACTATATTTACTTGACGGACTAATATTTTACAAAGACAGAGTTGTAGTCCCAAAAATATTGAGAGAGAGCATGCTAAGATTATTGCATTCTAGTCATTTTGGCATTCAGAAAACCCAACAGAGAGCAAGACAGATATTACATTGGCCACAAATGAACAAAAGTATAGAAGACTGTGTAAGAAATTGTAGCAAGTGTGAGATATTTAAAAGTCACAATTCTAAAGAACCACTATTACTTAGAGAGTTGCCTCAAGCACCTTTTGAAAAGGTAGCAAGTGATATATTAGATTATGGTGGACAGTCATATCAAGATCTGATCGATTATTTTTCTAAATGGCTCGATATATTGAAAATTAATTCAAAAACTTCTCAGGTGGTCATCAAGGAGTTAAAGAAAATTTTTTTCAACACACGGAATACCTTACGAAGTCATATCAGATAACATGCCTAACGTCCAGTCCCCGCTATCCACGGTCTAATGGGGAGGCAGAACGAGCCGTTCAAATTGCAAAAAACATGCTTAGAAAGTGTGACGACTTAGATATGGCATAAATGGAACAGATAAAACACCGGCCCAATTAGTAACTATAATTAGATCGAAGCTACCATCAAATAAAAAGCACAAAGACATAAATCTAATGGATGAATGGGAGAAACTAGAGGCGAAAAAAAACGAATATAAAAATTATTATGATAGAAACACCAAGGTAAGAAGAGAAATAGTGCCAGGAGAGAATGTAGGTGTCAGAGAGGGTAGAGAATGGAGACCAGGTAAAGTTCTGGAAAAAGTGGATGAGGCACCCAGATCTTATTTAGTGCAGAAAGAAAATGGGGAAGTCATCAGGCGAAACAGTTATCATTTAAGGCCTTTCCTAGTTAAAGCAGAAATTAAGAAGAATACTAATTTTGCACATAATGATGTTGTGGAGTAGAGGAACCTTCAACCTCCCAAATGAATGCTGAAAATAGAACTAGCGCTAGACTCAAAAGGGCTCCAGTGCGTTTTAAGGATTATCAAATGTAAGGGGAAAGATGTCACATCAGTAGGTTATGATTACGGTCATGGGGCTCTAGGCACAATGTAGGGAGAGTCGTTGTCAGTTCTCACTACTTGTCAAGATTATTGTTAGAATATGGGTTTTTGGACATTGTTGATTCCTAGAGACTTTGTTAATAAGTATGTTTAAATAAATGTATTAAACACAATGAAATATTATTACTGTGACAAAACGAAAACAGAAGTGGAACGAACATATCAGTAGAACGGCAGAGGATACAATAGTACAAATAGCACGAAATAAGTCACCAAATGAACGAAGTATTGGCAGACCAAGAAAAAGATGGTGCGACAATTTAGGAGGCTAATATTGAAGAAGAAACAGGCTTTAAAGCCTACATACTAGAAGGAAGAAGAACAAGAAATGATGTGATTGATGGGAAATTTAAGAATCCTTCTATTTGAACTGCTTGGCAGCTTGGAGTTAGAAGATGGATGAATTTGACCAATAAATTGGTCAAAAGAGAAATATAGCAAACGTCTTGTTTCGTGGAAAATCCATAAATAAACCCTAAGGATTGCTTAATTTTGCAATGTCTCAAAAAAGTTCGGTAAATGTCATCGTTTTCATCAACACTTTTTCAATATAATACTTTAATCTTTTGTTTTTCCTAAAACTGCTTGAAAACGCAACCAGCAGCCAATCTGATAGTTGAATAGATTCTTTCAAAACGAGATAAACATATTTAAAAATCCTATCTTTATAGGAAAAACTAGGAACAGGAACACATGTCTATCCACGTTTTTTATTTTCAACAATCTGGCTTAAAGGCATATTCATCTCCTCATCATCCGATTCGACCTCCCCTTCACTTCTGTTAACGACCTCTTTATCTTCACCCGATTCATTATCTTTCTATATTTTGCCGTTATGCGCACTTTCTTCTTCGCTAAAATCTCTTATTAATTGAATTTTTAATCAGCTTTTCTCTCTATCAGGGCCTAGCTCTGCCCTGAACAAACTAAACAAGAGTTTATCATTCACGCATGCTATATTCTTATGATACGCAATTACAGTGTTAGTTTTCAGTCTAATTTATGAGTATACTCGGCTTAGGTAGCTGTTTGTTAAGATCATCTCTGATTATAGGGTCAGTTTGTAAAGCCGCCAAGTGAGAAAATTTGACGCCCAGCCCTCATCATGGTACCTCACTTTTGCACCTGCTTGTGTCTCGAACTAACGCCTTCTGAATCTCATTAGCCTTTCTTTTGTTTTTGTCAAAATGGATAAATAATCACGGTTTACAATGATGTGTAAAATGTTGAAAAGAAGCGATGGTTAAACAGTTAACTACCGTGTGTTAACGTATTAACTACCTGTTAACTTTTGCCTTTATATTAACATCTATCTTATAAGAAGTACAGTTTATTTGGTATTGGGAGGGAGTTATAAACTCCAATAATTATGTACGCAAAACACTTAAAAAGATTTTCTAAAAGCTAATAAGCTAAATTTTAATAAGTTTACGTACAACAGAAATGGGTTTTAACATTTGCTGTTATAAGCATCAAATGATTTATTAACGATATGAATCTATAGGATGCATTAAATAAAAAATTGTATAGCATTTTTCATATAAAAAAAGCTTGCACGTCATTCAAGATATACGTCGTCAGAACTCCACAGCGTTGCCAAAACAAATAAGAATAGTTAGTAAGTGAGGAATTTTTAAAATGGCAACTATTTGTCAAACTATTATATTAACAGTAAATACACTTAGTTTTAAGACTACTGCAACACATTAAAATACATAGGAAAACAGTTTAATACAAAATTATATATTCTAAATATTAAACTTACCTCTTTTACGGCATTAATAGTAAAAACGTCCCGCCATTATTTCTTGTTGAAAATAATCTACCTTATATTATGAAAGCTTATCAGCTTTCTACAGACTATTTATTTGTTTTGGCATATCGCAATCACAATACACAGCAATAATTAGTTTTTAAAGCTATTAATATAAATTTAATATATATTTATAAATACAATTTATTAATATATATTATATTATGACCAAATTGTGCAAGAAATCAAAACATAAACAAAGTTCCTACTCTAAAAAAGCGGCAACACTTAATACAGTTTTGCCACCCGCTGAACTGTCAAAAAAATTTGAAGTATTTCCGTATCAGTTGCGTACAATTGTCTAATATATTTAATTAAAATTATTAATTTGTGGAATGTTAGACTTAAAGAGTTATTTCATAAAATTTATATTATTAATAATAGCAAATGTTTTTGGTTATTTAATCAATATAATTCTAAAATTTCCCATATAATGATGATTACATTTTTCTGATTATTCCACCATGTTGACGCCTATGAAAGATCGAGCACTTCCGTATGGGTTTCGTATTATTAGTTGTGTTAGGATAATCTGAACTCTAAGGTTGATGTTCTGGAAATTTTAAATACAAGTGACGTCACTTTGTAGAAATCGTGACGTGCAAGTGTTTTACTTTGAAAAATGGTATAAGTGAAGATAATTAGTAGAATATTTTTATTTCAAGCAAGTTTTTGTGTACAACTCGATTATTTAAAAGTTATTACCTTTCTAGTGAAAAAAAATAAGTTACTGACTTTAAGAACTTTCCTACAATATAAATACATCATTTTTTCTTAGACAGCCAGTTAGTAGTATACAATAAATATAATTAGCACTTTTAGAATCTATGACTCACTTTAAGACTTGCTTGGTTGGCGTCATTTATTAAATTTTATTACTTTTGATTTATTCTGAGCTTTAGCGAAGCCAGTCATTTGTTCTAGATTCTAGCACAGAATAATAAACAATCAGAATGCCCACTCTCAGCTGCCGCCTTTGAAGTTTTTCAGCACGCGCGTCATGTTTTAGAAGGAAACACATAACACAGACATATGATTTGTGAGGTTATGTAATTGTTTATATTTATGTTTAATTATATTATATTTATGTTATTATATCTAACAATGTTTGGTGTAAGTCAATTAAACCGGGTTAATTTTTCTATGCACACCACATAAACAACACTGGTTCCCTCTAAAACATGGCGAAACGTCTGCGCGAACGAGATGCGCGTACTTAATTTTCCATGGAGAGTTGGCATTATAATTGTTTATTATTCTGTGATTCTAGATTGAAAAATTGTCAGACGTAGTTTGGTTCCACCTCAATACACACCAATTTGTATATAGAAATACATGAGTGCTGTGAAACGTAAACTAAAAAGTTTGAATTTCACTGAAAAGTTAGAAGTGCGCGAAGGTGTGTAGAGCTGTCAAAAGAAGAAATATGTAAATAGTTTTCCTATTAAAAAGTACCCTGTAAAAAATAATGTAAAATGAATCAGATATTATAAAAAAAATTAAAACGGTCAAAATGTTTTTTGCAAAAGACGACGATTTGCAGAATTTTCGGGCTTGGAGAAGTGCTTACTTAAATAGTTTGAGTAGTGTAATAACCAAAATATCAGTCTAAGTAGACGACTGTAACAAGAAAAAGCCAAAATATATTATATATTATTGGCAGTGGCAAAATCAGGGCCAGTAATGGATGGCTAGGCCGTGGGGAGTTGTCTGTCTTTCATCTGAGGCATTCCCTGGTGGTGGATAGGGAAACGCCCTAAGCGTTCATAGGACCGATGATAGTTGGCAACTAAAAATTCAAACCACAAACCAAAACGAACTAAGGTATGGCAACTCCTACAGAAGAGTCTCTGACCCTCCAGGTCAGGGGTTGGGCTAGAGGCTGATAACCTCTTCCGGTAAAAAAAGCATATGTTGCGGAACCTCAAGAACTATTAGCTGGAAGGAACGCACGACGAACGAAAAATGAAATTGAGATTAGAGCACTCACATCTTATACTAGATATAGTAAACATATACAAATTAGATGTTTTAGCACTGCAGGAAATGAGGTAGACGGTAACTGGCACTCTTGACAAGAGAACCCACTCCATATATTATAGTTGCAATGAAAGCCAACACATAGATGGGGTGGGATTTATTGTAAACCTAAGAACAAAAGGCCTAATTATTGACTTTAAAGCCTACAGTCAAAGAAAGCCTGCTATTTGCGCTTGAAAGGGAAATTCTTAATTACAGTTTGATCAATGCACATGCCCTAACTGATGATTAACCAAAGGAAATTAAAGAACAGTTCTTCGAAGACATAGAACACGCCTACAGGAGATGTCCCAGAAATGACATTAAGATTGTATTAGGTGACATTAATGCAAGAATAGGTCGAGAGCAAGTTTTCATGCCCACGATAGCATGGCAGCAGCGATCATCAGTATCAGCTCAAGGCGTAGAGGAAATAATCCTGGATCAGCTTGAAACTGGGCTATCACAAGCATGACTGCAGCAATTTAAATAGTTGTGATACTGCGATGGGGAAGGCAACGGGAAACCACCCCATTATTATTTCCTAGTTCGATTATTATCTGTAAGTTACAATCTGTAAGTTACATTTCGGACAGAGTCATCGTAATGCAATTAAACTCAAAACCAGTAGATATAAACCTGGTCCAAGTTTATACGCCCACAGCCAGCAGTAGTGAAGATGACATAGAGAATTTTTATGATGGTATAAAAAAGGTAATGAGTCAGCTGAAAAACAAAGACATTACAATATTAATGGGGGACTTCAATGCCAAAGTAGGAAAAGGTAGACAAGGAAACATTGTAGGGAATTTTAGACTTGGATAACATAATGACAGAGGAGACTGTTTTGTAAAATTCTGCGTAGAGAACAATCTTTGTATGACAAATACATTCTTCAAACTACCTAAGTGTCGTTTATATACTTGGAAGTCACCAGCAGATACTAAAGAAAAGATCATAAGAAATCAAATCGATTATATAACAATTAACGAGAGGTACCGAAATTCACTCAAAATAACTAAAACACTACCTGGAGCCGATGTCCCCTTAGATCATAACTTATTAATCAGTGACGTAAAACTCAAACTTAAAATAGTAAAACGCCAACAACCGACTAACCGAATAAACACTGACTGTATTCAAAATAATAATCATGAAATTACACAAGAGATTAAAAAGAATTTTGAAAAATCGAAAGAAATACATAACGTCGAAGACCACTGGAATAATGTCAAAAGCATTATGCAAGAAACAACTAAAAAGTATAAAACTATTAATAATTGCAAACAACAATGGATGACTGATGAAGTATTGGGACTAATGGAAAGCAGGCGAAAACAGAAAAATAAAAACACTGAAGAATACAATAAAATTCATAAAGAAATCAGAAGGAAAATTCGGAATGCAAAAGAAAAATGGTACAGCAACAAATGTCTTGAAATAGAAGAACTACAGAAAAAGAATGACACGTTTAATATGTACAAAAAGGTAAAAGAAATAACTGGAATATATAGATCAACTGCAAGTAGTTTACTTGATAAACAAGGAAATAGTATAGCCAATGAACAAGCAGGATTAGAGAGGTGGAAAGAATATATTAAGGAGCTGTTTGATGACGATAGAACAGAAAGTCAAATCAAAAATGTATCGACTGGTCCAAACATAACACTCGATGAAATGGAAAGAGCTATAAAGCTATCAAAGAATAGGAAAGCAACCCAGATGAAATTCCAAGCGAAATAATCAAACTGCTCGACGATAAGGGCAAACATTCTCTTCTAAGCCCCTTTAATAAAATATACGAAACAGGACATATACCAACAGACTGGCTACTGTCAACATTTGTAATGATACCAAAAAAAAATAAATGCCAAACAGTGTAGCGATCATCACACTATCAGTCTGATGAGTCATGTACTAAAAATTTTCCTAATAATACTGCACTCGAGAATTTACGACAAAATAGAAGTACAAATAAGTGAAACACAATTTGGTTTCAGAAACAACCTTGGAACCAAAGAAGCACTCTTTAGTTTGCAGGTCATGGTTCAAAGATGTAGGGATATAGAACAACCGGTATATATGTGTTTAATCGACCTCGAAAAGGCCTTTGACCGAGTTAACAATGACAAACTTATAGGTGCCTTGCAACAGGTGGGAATCGATGACCGAGACCTCCGTATTATCAAAAATTTGTATTGGCATCAATGTGCAAACATACGAGCTGGACACAACATGACGGAAGTAGTGGAAATACGACGTGGAGTGAGGCAAGGATGTATTCTATCGCAAGGATGTATTCTATTTAATATCTACTCCGAATTTATTTTCAAAGAAGCCTTAGTTTCTTACCAACGGTTCTTAGTTACCAACGAAATTAATGTCAACAATCTCAGATATAATAATAATAATAATACTTCCTGCGGAAGTTTTTATCAGTTCTTCTATCAGGCGCGGCCCCCTGCGAATGTAGGATGCTTTCTGGGTATCCGTAGCGCAGATACTCAGAGGGTAACAGGAATACCTGTCGTGGAACAAAAACTGACACCTGGCAGTAGGTATAAAATGCACACCCATGATAATGGAGTTTAATAATTTATGTTTAGGGTCGCTGCCTGGGGATCGCCAGGGCACGTCTGGAGCCGGCGCTGGACGTGACAGCATGCGGGACGTCGGTGGCAGGGTGTTGAGGAGGCATGCCCCTGTCATACAATCAGCTACAGCCCAACAACATCAACAACAACCACAAGTGAGCCAAACAACAATAAGAGCTCCACTCGCTGAAGGTGCTGTGCTGGAACATCAGCCGGCGCTCACTCAAGCGGGACGACCGAGGCAGCGTATGAAGTGGACAGTGTCCATAAACGAAAATATTTTGCGCTTTTATTATAAAGTGACAAACCTCGGTCAAGAAACGATCGGCTATCGACAACAACTGTATGCCGAATTTTGCAGGGAGTACCCAGAAATCCAAGTATCTGAACAAAGAGTAGCAGATCAATACCGGGTAATTTTAAGAAACAATCTTATTCCAGAGACTAGACGCGACATCATCAGACGCGAAATCGAACGGGAGATCCATAACCAAGAGCAAGTTGCAAACCAAGTCCCTAATGAAATCCCTAATGAGCAGATTCCTAAGCTTCTCATACAAGAAACTCAACCTAATAATACACAGCAGAACAATAACGAGTTGTACGATAGTCTGGTAAACGAAATGGCGCGCGCCGTACAAGAGTTTAGTAGAACAAACCCACTTAGCAGACCACCGCTACCAAAAATAAACTCTTCCAAGAAACTAGGAGCGCTGTTACAAATTGTGAATACTGAAGTCCTACCCAATTATATCACAGAAGCCCACACATTGGGATATTTGCATATGCTGATTTACTGTGCAGCAACAGCAATTGCTAATGTTATGGGCATTAAGATCAGAACACGACGGGGTACCAACATCGGAAGGACTGGTAACAGAATAGCATCCTGGGAAAAACGACTGCTGAAGAAGATCGAATTACTGCGTAGGGACATTAAGCAAATAACGGAGTACATAAGAGGAGTAAGAAGTAGAAAAATCATCAAAAGAGCTGAAGAAATATTGTTTAACACTCTAAGACACTCACGATATGATCCAGAAAACAACACACCTTAACAATGCCTGGACACATTAAAACAAAAACTATCTGTTTACTCAGGCTGCCTGAGGAGATACAAAGTTAGTAACAACCGGAACTGCGACAATATACTTTTTGAGCAAGCAAAGAAAACTTTCTATAGGAAACTTAATACCACTGTAGAAAACGCAAATAAATCCTACCCAAGCCAAGAAGAAATTCATGAGTTTTGGGGAAAATAACTTTCGACGCCAGCTACCCATAACAACAATGCGGGATGGATTGAAGACACCACGAACAAATGTCAACACTACAGGAATATTCCTTATGAACCTTTCACCATTGAAGAAGTCTCGAACATTATCAAAGAGCTTCATAACTGGAAATCTTCTGGACCGGACGGAGTTCAAAACTTCTGGCTAAAGAAGTTTTGGAGTGTTCATGAGCTTTTAACAGTATTTATTAATAATATTATTTCTAATTCACAGGAAATACCATCATTCCTTACTCAGGGAACCACTTATCTAATACCAAAGGATCAAAATAACACCCAAGATCCAGCCAAGTACCGCCCAATTACTTGTCTTCCAACTTTGTACAAATTGGTCACATCCTGTGTGGTCCGGCGTATCTACCAACACTGTGCTCTGAACAATATCATAGAGCCCCAACAGAAAGGATGCGCCAAGGGCTCCATGGGATGCAAAGAACAACTTATTATCGACTCAGTCATTTCTAACCACGCATAAACCAAAAAAAGAAACCTTTTTACTGCCTTCATTGACTACAAGAAGGCTTTTGATTCAGTGCCGCATGAATGGCTTATAGATATATTGAAAATATATAAAGTCAATGATAATCTCGAGACCTTTTTGAAGCATATAATAGCGATGAACTCACTATCTCAGCTGCTGAACTCTACTGACTCAGGATTTAGCATCAAAAATAACAACACTGTTGTAGCGAAGCCCAATCATCTGTGGTATATGGATGATTTAAAATTAATGACTTTCACTCGAATCCGCCTACATGAGATGCTAAAAACTGTAGAAAATTTCTCAAATGATTTCAGTATGCATTTTGGACTAGACAAGTGCCGTATACTAAATATAGTCAGAGGAAATGTTCAGCCCGGAGGTTTCGAAATGCAAGATGGCCAAAACATCGAGGCAATGGATGAAAATGATATGTACAAATATCTCGGAGTAAAACAAGCACGGAAAATTGACCATAAACAAATGAAAACGGAACTAACTTCGGAGTTCGTGAGAAGAGTAAGACAACTAAATCGGTCATATCTTAATAGTAAAAATTTGTTTAAGGCATTAAATACGTACGCCTGTTCCGCGCTGAGCTACTCATTTGGTATTATAAAGTAGTCAAAAACGGATATAGAGGGTCTTCAGCGGAAAGTAAGAACACTTCTCACAAAGGCGCAAAAACATCATCCACATAGTGCAGTAGAGAGAACAACATTACCGCGGTATCAAGGGGAAGAAGACTTATTGTATATAGGATATAGGTGAGCAATTAGATAAACAAATTGCTAATTTAAGATCTTATTTTCAGGTACAGGCTGAGACATCTACTTTACATCGAGCAATTTGCGCAGTAGATGATACGACGCCACTTAAACTGAGAGAACAAGAAATGCGCATAAGCCACCTGACTCAGCATGAAAAAATACGCACCTGGATGAGTAAACCTCTGCATTGGCGACATCACAATGAGATCAACCAAAAATATGTCGACAATACAGCTTGGAATATTGGTTGACATCAGGAAAGATGTTTCCCGAGACTGAGGGTTTCCTACTTCAGGATTTCAGGAGGGCCATTCACAGGATCAGGTTACTCCAACTATAAATTACCTGAAATATATTGTTAAAGATCCTCAAGTCCAAAATGACAAATGCCGATATGGATGCCAAGCCCCAGAAACCATCCAATATCTTACCGGTGGCTGCCAGGCATTTGTCGGTACTGATTATAAGAACGCCATGACTCAGTAGGAAACATTATCCACCAAGAACTAGCTGACAAACTGGGACTTCCCCAAACCGACCATCTTCCTTATTATCAATATGCTCCTGATAGAATGCTTGAAAATGACAACTACAAGCTATACTGGGACCGCACTGTGCTTACAGACCACCAGTGGCCCATAATAGACCGGATCTCATACTAGTTAATAAACTCACTAGACAAACAACACTTATTGATGTGGTGATACCCAACACCAATAATTTAGGTGTTAAATACAACGAAAAGATCGCGAAGTATAGAGATCTAGAAATACAAATCAGGAGACAATGGAGAATGGAAAGTACCCAAACACTACCTATTGTTCTATCTACTACTGGTGTTATTCCCAAAAACCTCCTAGCGAACATAAAACAGCTGGGTCTAAATGAACATCTTTATAAGGTCACGCAGAAAGCTGTACTACTCGAGACGTCCAGATGCTTGCGAAAATTTTTAGGAGATACACCGACGTAGCAAGTCACCTAGGACTCGATAACATGGAAAGAGTCCCACCAGAGCTCAATTCTTTTGATACCGTAGGTATCAGGGATGAGTGAAGTTTCCCCTTAGAGGGAGTGTGAGCCGTATGGCTAAATCTGGATAATAATAATAATAATAATAATAATAATGATAATAGCGTTTATTGTCCAACAGAATCCATTTATAGGACAAACTACAATACTAAATTTAAATGAAATATTAATAATTCATAGGTACTAACTAAATAACACATTTTCATCAGCCATCCTAGTAAGCTACTTTAAACTGCAGTGAAATATATCGCAGTAAGCACGTAAGGAATTATAATAGTTGCACATGAGAAATAGAGGAGAATTTAACATTAAGATTAGTTCTAGCTTATGTATTTCAGAACGTAATCGAATTTCTTCTTCTGCACTTATTGGCATTAAGATTCAAATGATTTGCATTACACCATTCATGTACACGATTCAGTTCACTCTGCAGAAAATGACAATCATTAAAGTCGCTTATCAATGAATAAATCTTTAAATCATCGGCATAACATAAACATGGTGCAGAAATTGATTCACACAGATCGTTAATAAATAACAGGAACAATAATGGACCTAGATTAGAACCTTGTGGAACCCCTGAAGAACCTAGGTACTTTTCCGATTTGTAACCATGATAAGCAACAAACTGCATTCTATTTGACAAGTAAGACCTCATAAAAGTCACGCCATCCTCGGAAAAACCAAAGAGACACAATTTAGAAAGTAATACGCCGTGGTGAATTCTGTCGAATGCCTTCGTAAAGTCAGTATATATGACGTCAACTTGACTTCCATTATCTAGGGCTGCTGAGATATATTGTGTGACCATTAATAAGTTTGTCACCGTGGACCGATTGGAGACAAAACCATGTTGATATTGAGACAGCTGATTACGAGTGCGTGAATAAATACGATTATACAAAACTATTTCAAAGACTTTCGATAGATTGCAAATAATGGAAATTGGTCTGTAGTTTTCTACCTGACCCTTTTCACCAGTTTTGAATATTGGTCACACTTTTGACTCCTTCCAGAGACGCGGATATTCCTTGTTAAGAAGACATAAATTAAAATTTTTTAATAGTGGCACAGTTAAGGTACCTATACAATCCTTAACCAAAAAGGATGAAATATTATCAGGTCCACACGTCATTTTGTCTTTCAATTTCTTACTAGCAAATATTATTTCAGACTCTAAAATAGGATAAAAATTTAAGTAATCTGCGGTAACTGATTAAGAGTTAGCCTTAAAATAATATCTGATGACAGAAAAACACTCTTGAAAAGTTCTGCAATCACATTCACAAATATTTTGTGGGTCGGAGGTAGTAATGTCATTATATTTCATCACACCAGGAATTCTTGAACTATTATTTTTTGAATTTACATAAGACCAAAACTTCTTGGGGTTGTTGGATAAAGCAATTTGGATATTCTCGACATATACATTGTATGCCAAACTGATTTTTGATTTGACAAGGTGTCTTAACTGTTGAAACTCAAGCAAATCACAATGATTTTTGAATCGTTTAAATTTTTTTCTAAACTTTGCTTTTAATTTGATGTTGTGAATGATATCAGGATCGAACCAGGGGGGTATTTATGGCTAAAGTTTTTATAAACTGGAATATACTTATTAAACACAGAAAAAGTCTTATCATAAAAGTTATTTAAAGTTTCATTAACGTCATTCACTTCACAACTGAAATGCGATAAGACCAAATCTAGCAGTCTACCCAAATGATTAACAACATCGTTAAATTGTCTAAGGCCAGTAGAGCCCGCAAAACTTAAAACTACAGAAGTTTTGAAATCAGACATATCATTATCTATAAACCTTGAAACGTTAAAATCGCCTAGTACTATACAGTCATTATTTAAGTAATCAAATTTTCCTAAGCAATCGAGAAAATATTCAAAGTCTACCAAACTTAATCTATCGGGTAAATAAACAACAACTATATAAAAATATTTGTAACCAATCCGGCACTTGACAATAATAAGATCAATTAGTGGAAATTGTGCGTCGAGAGCCGTAATGTCCAATATTTCGGATGTTATGAAATCTTTTAACGCGAGCGCTACACCACCACCCTTCACTTTGTCAACCTCATGGAATTTTCGGTCTTTTCTGGATACGACATAATTATTCGGAAAGATTTCAATACTCGAAACATCACTGCGTAATCACGTTTCACTTAATGCTATGATGTCGAATTCACAATCACTAACGTTTGCATTAAATAATGAAATTTTGCTATTAAGACCGCGTACATTTTGGTAATAACATGTAATTTCAACGTGTTGTGATTTACTTGATCTGGAACTGCTGGACACATTTAGTTTAAAGAGCTCTCAGTTTTACGGACTATGGTAGGTCTACCCTTTACATACTTAATGATCAGATTTTGTTCTCCATTGTCTGTTCGACGTTTCAGTTCGGTCCGGAGGTCATTTAAGTATTGTCTCTGCCGAGGTGTTTCATCATCAGAAATTGAAATGGCAGAGAAAGTAGATGTGGCTAATTTATTCTTGATACGCAAAATAGACTTAGCCTGGGCGGGTGTTGAAAAGGTCACTTTCATTAGACGGGCATTAATTGATCGTTTACCAATTCTGTGTACATGTCTTGCAGAAATCGGATTTGCATTATCACCTTGTATCGTAGTTAGAATATCATTTACTTTATTATTATCTTCCATAGCAGAATTAGTTTCTGATACGTTATACAAAATGATATTGTGCGATCGATTATTACGGTCCATGGCTTCTTCAATTATCTCCTCCTGATGTTCGGATTGTATTGTAGGATTAATATTAGCTATTTTCCTTTCCAGATCCTGCATTTTAGTTTCCACAAGATTCGTTAAGAATTGCTTTAATTAAACAAACTTGTCCTCTCCGTTGCTACAAGTATTACATAGTACTTTGATATTTTTACTACGCATTCGTGTAATCCGACTGACATCATTGCCTTGTAAGCCAATGCATGAAGTATGCAAAGAATTCATACATCCCGAACATTTTATAATTTGAGTGTTTATGGTAGATTGCTTACAGTTTATACACACAGGCATAATTAATTATTTTTGTCCAATTTACGATTTAAACCAAATCAATTAAATATCAATTATACTTTGTAGGTAGATAATCGATATTCGACAAATGATAAATTAAAATAGTTTTTTTGCCTGTGTACTGATATGAACGGCAATATAACCAATTATTGCATATATCAGGATTCACATAAGATGACCAATAAAAATACGTACTTACGGTTGTGGATCTTGTGATAATAAACACTTTGTGAAAATTTCACTAAAAACTGACTTGTATAACTCAATTTAAATGCAGATATGCAGACGACACGGTATTTATTGCTTCCAATGAAGAAGACCTGCAACGACTTATTAACAGGGTAACCGAAGCATGATGATGAATGATTATTATGGTGAATATGGGCTAAAACTTAATACTTCTAAGACAAAATTTATGGTTGTCAGCAAAACGGAGTTACAAACCAACGAACATCAGAGCGTGTGGAATAGAGTTAGAAAGAGTCCACAATATTACCTACTTGGGTGCGAACGTTAACGGTAACTGGGATATAAATAAAGAAATAAGAATACACATACAAAAAGCCAGAGCCGCTTTCTAATTAATTAATTCTTCTAATACGTAAATAATAATTAATTTTAAATTGGGTTTTTCTCAAAACCACCATTTTGGCTATGTGCCCTTTGTCCGGAAATGTCCTCAATTCCGAAACTATAGAGTTATATCGCTTATAAGCACATCATATAAAGTGGTATCAATTATCTTGCTAAACAGACTCACACCATATTCGGAAGATATTCTAGGCAACTACGAATGCGGCTTTCATGCTGGAAGGTCAACTCTAGATCAGATATTTACCATCCAACAAATATTAGAGAAAAACTGGGAATTGAACCGCGATGTGCACCAAATTTTCATAGATTTCCAGCAACTACATGATTCCATACAAAGAAGCAAATTGTGGATAGCAATGTTAGAAATTGAATATCAAGAAAATTAGTTGAATTAACGCAAATGTGCGTGACAGACTCATATGCGCAAGTAAAGATAGGAAGCAGAACATCGATGCCATTTGGTATAAATTCGGGACATAGGCAGAGGGACCCCTTGTCACCGTTGCTGTTCAATTTTGCTTTAGAATATGCAATAAGTAAAATCTCGTCTGAGCTGACAGGAGGATTTGCTGGTCAAGGATCAAAACTGTTGCTGGTCAGTCACGCATTCTACAAGAGACGTAAGAGAGGTGTTTTCACCGCTCGAGGAGGAAACAATTAGTCTGGATCTCCGAATAAATGAAGAAAAGACGAAATACATGGTAGTAACCAAAAATCCAAGACCAAGAGTTAGGCAGAACATCAGTATTAATGATCACAAATTCGAAGTAGTTGTAACATTTTTTTTATTATTAATATATCAAATTATTTTTAATTCCTTTTACCCCCTTGCGATACGCCGATGATTAGGAATCCCTGTGTTTACGATAGGAAAATAATATTGTAGATACCAAGCTAAAATGGAATTCCCTAATTAAGAAAGGTTTTTAATCCTTCCGTCTTAATACTCTATATGAAAAGAACAAATGCTTTCCGGTATGGTAAGGCCCGTATCTTTTGACAATAATATAATTCTAAGGATTTTAATATTCTCAGGTCCAATTGTTAATACCGATTATTTTACCTCAAACTTTCCAATAGTCGTTAAGGCCTTACCTTCTGAGAAACACATACAACTGTCCTATCATTCTTGAGTGGGGGAATATTTTCTTCTTCCTTTTTCAGGGACAGTTGGTGAAATTTTTAGTGGAACCAAGTTACTTGTTGGTGGGCAGTTGTTGAGTGAGGTAATATCTCGTGAGACTTGTTGGTGGGCAGTTGTTGAGTGAGGTAATATCTCGTGTTACGCTTTGCTCACTTTATTTCTTATCGTATCGTGTTTGTGAATTATTTTCTAAGTGTGTGTACACTTCATATTTGAGTTTTCTTTCCTTAGACTATATTAAATTATATATAGTTCTACACTACCCTTAATAGTTATTAAATTCAGTGTTTAGTACCAGAAAAGTATTCAATTCAGTGAATTAAGCTGCCTTAGTCAAGATCTACTGTAAGTAATCTTTATCTACAATTATCTGGGCGAGTAATATGGTATGGTACCATATCACCTGCCATTATCTGGACGTATGATCTATATCTTCACCTGTAGATTGCCGATTTTTGAATGTAATTGAACCATTCAAGAAATTTCTATAAATATTACCTATGAACATACAAGTCTCAGTTTTTTATTAAATAATAGTGCGAGATAGTTAATTGACTTAACCAAGTGCGGTTTGGTTTATGTTTTTATTCCTGTAAGCTTTTTGTTTTTTTTTTTTGTAAATTTAGAGTTAAGTAATTTTTGCTATCTTTTGTATTTCCTATAATTTTTGTTCATTATCTTTCCTATGATATCTCGAGATACGCCAAAATATATTTGTATATGATTGCCTTATATATCTTGGTAAAGGTATTTTTTTATTACATTATTGCTTAATTTTATACATATATAACACCATTTCATAGTTGTGTATTTTTATTACCTGTGTTGCATTTAGCAGCATCATAATTTTGTGTTTAATATATTGTTATTGTTTTATGCATGTGTTTTATTTGTCGGCTCCTAACAAGTTCCCTGATAAAATAATAGCTCTGAAAAATTACTATCTTTAAATATTACTATGCTTTTGAACTGTAGAAAGATCAGGCTGATTAAGTTTCGTAGGTAAGTAAGTGTAATACTTAATATATTTATTATTTGTTTATATATTGCGTTGACCAGATTTATTTGATAATTTACTGTTGGTATCTTTCCTTGGGTTTGATCTCTGAACCTAAATATATTTTCTTATCTCTTCTTTTCTAAGGTTTTCTTAATTTTCTACTTAACCCCAAAAAATTGAGTGGCGCCCTGTTTCTATCTTCTCTTATCTTCGGTAATTTTACCCATCTATCTTTTTGTTTATTTCTGTATCTTTTCTAATATCTCTTATCCTATCTTTACCTATTTCTTCCGTTGCATCCATTCCCGGTTCCAAAAGCTAGTTTCGAACCCACGACTCGCTCTCCACCAACCATCTGGCTGCCGTCCGCAGTGTCTCCATTGGTTATCTTTCTAGTACCACCCAAAAAAGATTTCCGAGGTTACATAGTAAGGGAGTTTAAATACCTGAGGGCGATAATCACAGCTGAGAACCACATAGAAAAAGAGGTCTTATCAAGGATAGCTGCGGGAAATAGAGCATTATACTACCTTTCAACATTATTAAGATCGAAGCTGCTAAAAAGAAAATCTAAACTAACATTGTATAAGTCGATTATTTGCCCAATTATTACATATGGCAGCGAAACATGGACTCTCAACCAGCGATAAATTAATAAGATTCTAGTATTTGAAAGAAAGATTCTCAGAATAATATTTGGCTCTCAAAGAGATGAATTCACAGGGGATGAGAGAAGACGCCGCAATGCTGAATTGATGACTCTGTATGGAACTGAAAACGTAGTTAGACATATCAAGGCAAACCGAATAAGATGGGTATGTCACGATCAGATGATGACAGAGTGTTACAGACAGTGTTTTTTGAAAGACCTGATGGTAGAAGATCAGTAGGCCGACCGAGAAAAAGATGGAAGGATGATGTTGAATTCGATTTATCTAGAATTTTTGTATAACAATGGGAAATAGAAGCGCAAGATCGTAGAGGATAGAGGGCGATAGTGGATGCGGAGCTGTAAAGCCAGTAAAGAAAAAGAAGAAGAAGAATCATGGGTAGTAAGTTTTTAACACAAACATTTTTGAAATAATAACCATATGTTATGTTAAGTTCACGCATGTGCTTTTCAAGGGCCAAATAAATCCAAAATTAAATAAGATTTCAAGATCCTGAAATCTCATATTTTAAATAACGTATAGTCAATGTATTTTGTTATTGAATAACAGCGTTAAATGTTAACTTGACTTTTGTCATAAATAATATTTCTTTCTATAACCAAATAAGAACATTAAAATATTTGACATTCAACAAGAACAAATTCATTCGTAGGAAGTAGGATGTAACAGTTCCGAGAACGGTAAATTACACGTAGGACAGGAGAGTGGCGCCATAAGATGTGTGTGGGTTTTGTAACTGGCATTACTTTGTGTAAATGAACTTGTAAATGTTCTTACTATAACTATGTACATCTACATATCTACATAGATACATATATATATATATATATATATATATATATATATATATATATATATATATATATATATAGGGTACAAAAGGGAATCTTTGGATTTACTCAAATCCATCATCATTGATAACTCTTACCCCATATCCATCATCAACAGATATCTTTTCTCTAAAAGCTATGGTCATTCTATTTCGGAAGCACCCAACGGTGCAATACTAGCCTCCATATCCAATAGCTTACAGACTGACAATTCCCCGTTAACCCCAAAACCAGCCACAAAATTTGCTTCTCTTCCATATTTCCCACAAATTACGAACAAGCTTGCTAAACTATTCAAAAACTTACCCGTCAAAATATCCCTAAAAAACACTAAAACCATTGGAAAGTTATTCTCCAAGTCCAAAACTTCACTAAGCTAGTTAGAGCACACTAATATTGTCTATCAGATCCCCTGTTTTGAATGCAATTCCTGCTACATTGGCCAGACCAGTCGTTCACTTCTAGGACGTATAACTTCACATAAAAGCGACATTAGACTTTCCAAACCCTCTTGTGCCCTCGCACAACACGCCATTTCCACCAAACATCACATTGACTTCTCAAATACTAAAATACTGGCGAAACAAAATAATCATCAAAAACGCTTCTTCTTCTTAGGGTGCCTGTCCGTTCCGAACGTTGGCGATCATTCTGTCTATGATGATTTTGTTGGTTGCTATACGAAATAGCTGAGTTGAGGTCTTTCTATATCATGCTCTCAGGTTATCAAGCCAGGATATTCTTCTTCGTCCTGGGGCTCTTTTTCCTTCAATTTTACCCTGCAAAATGCATTGGAGTAGCTCGTATCTGCCTTGATGTCTCATAATATGTCCCAAGTACTCCAGTTTCGGCTCTTCACAATGTTGACCAAATCCGCGGTTGTGTTCATCCTCCGCAGTACTTCTTTATTGAAAACGCTCCTTTATTGAAATATGTGAGATCCTAAAAAATCCATCTGCAATAAACAAAAGAACCGACATCGACAATTTGAGCCAGGTTTACCACTCTCTCATCTTATGAAATAAATAATACCAATATTCATAATTTAAAATAGCCTTATGTTCCATTCAAAATAATAACATAATCATCCCAGATCTCTAAGTTTCATTAAAACATAAATTACAAAAAAAATCATATCAAGTTTTTCCGTCATACAAATCCACCCGTCCAACTAATCTTTCAATGAACCCCGTAGAAGTTCATAATTGTCTCAAACCGTGGAATTTGTTGAACATATGGTTAAAAATTTTTGGTATCGCGTCACTTCGTTTTGCATAGATTGCAATAAATCAGTGTTTTGTTTGTCTTCATTGGAGAACCATCTCTAAATGAAGCCAAATGTACGTTTAAAATTTTTGTACATCTTCGTTTCTGCGAATATTATTTTTTGCAAAGTTTTTGTGTTCTTTGTTTCTGTTTAATTTTTTTTAAAGTTAGTTCTAAATTTATAAGTAAACTTAAGTACATATACAATAACATCTTTAATACTACATATTGAGTTGTAAGTAATAAATTATTAGATCTGTATTTCTTATAAACTCTATGTCATCTTTGTATTTTAGAGAACTGATGAAGCTTTAGAAGTGTAAAGCGAAACGTCTTCTATAAACTTATAAAGTAGTTGACTTCTGTTTTTTATTTTGCCAACCTGAATGACCGATTAAACCTCTGAATTCACTAGTTGAATACTTTATTAATATATATATATATATATATATATATATATATATATATATATATATATATATTATATATATATATTATATATATATTATATATATATATATATATATATATATATATATATATATATATATATATATATAGTGTTTTTATACACACAAAACTAAGGCTGGCAAGGGCGCTCATGTTTCCCATAGCGAAATAAGCCAGATGTGCATCCGAAACATGGACCTTAAAGAAAGCGGATAAAAATAAACTGGACGCTTTTGAAATGTGGGTATACCTCCGCATGTTGAGAATATAGTGGATTGATCATCGCATTAACGTATCGATACTAGAACAACTTAAACTAAAGGATAGATTGCTTAGACAAATACAACAGAGATATTTGCAGTATTTTGGACACATTGCTAGAAAAACAGGCATGATGGAAAAACTGATAGTTGAGGGTAGAGTTGAAGGAAAGAGACCTAGGGGAAGATCTCCAAGCCGTTGGATAGATCAAATAAAAATATTGATTAACCAAGGGTTACATGAAGCCGAACAACTAGCCCAGGACAGAGAAGGATGGAGGGAAATCGTAAAAAAACTTTGAAGGCCTGATGGTGTCACCACATCCCAATAGGGATTAGAACTGAGGAGGAGGATATATATATATATATATATATATATATATATATATATATATATATATATATATACGAAGATGCTTGTGTTTCGATTTAATTTGAGTCACTTACCATTCTCTAACACGTGTTTCTGGGTCTACCCATCGTCAGACAGAATTTGTAAGAATACTTATACCAAATCGAAACATACCGACTACTATGACAAATATAGGAAAAATAATTACCAGAGTATGCTACTAGAGACCTCTAGTCAGGAAAGATGTCCTAGTCAGGAGACTAGTAAATATTCCCAGCATCACTCTGAATGGCTTGATTAAGCTTGGGTATACAGTTTACTTTAATTGCTATCTACACATTTAACTTCATTTTTCCTCACTAGAGGTCTCTAGAAGCATACTTTGGTAATTATTTTTCCTATAATTGCCATAGTAGTCGGTGCATTTGATTTGGTTTGAGTCTTCTTACAAACTCTCTCTGATGACGGGTAGATCCAGTAATACGTGTTAGAGAATGGTAAGAGGCTCAAATTAAATCGAAACGGAACCGTCTTCGTATATTTGTTTTGTTATAGCTTTTACTCGACGGAATGAGTACAAAAATGATGGTAATTTTGATGAGAATGAGTAAATATTCCTAGCATCTCATTAAGCTTGGGTATACAGTTTATTTTAATTGCTATCGACACATTTAACTTCATCTTTCCTGGCTAGAGGTCTCTAGTAGCATACTCTGGTAATTATTTATATATTTTATTATATATCAAATGAAATTAAAATAGCCAGAACAAGGATTATAGACGCTGTACAAAGGATTCCAAGGATAGCACATATGAAGTGGAACTGGCCGGGCACGTGGCAAGAATGCATGATGCTATGAATTAATGATTAGAAAGAGTTACAACAAACTGGATTTACACGGCACAATATCAGGTGCACTGAAGGTAACTGAGGCAACCCTATGTTCGGCAGTTGCACTACAGGCTGCCTGATGATAATGATCTATTATTAGTATACCATGTTGCGCCATTAGTAATTAATCTGCATACGCTAAATTCTGTACGTATATTGCAAATTTGGTCAAATTTTACCACATATCAGCACGCAGAGCTAACTCTAAATTCTATGTAAGTATGTGTGATATAAAATTTTATAAATTTCGCATGGGATATTTTAAAAACTGCAACTGCAAATTCTTTAGAAAGAATAGGAACAGCTTATCCCAGATATTGTAAACAATCTCTTATGAAGTTTGTTACGTACCGTAATTGAAATGTTTATATAATTGAAATGTTTATATATAAATGTTATATCTTGTTTTTGTTATGAGTTTATATTAAGCTACCTGAAACCGAATACAGTATTTCATCGAGAAGGACCAAACTTACTACTGGCATTTGCAGACGATATCGATCTAATAGGAAACACACGATTAAGGATAAAGGAGACTTTCGTGAGGTTCGGGAAGGAAGGAGAGAAGATGGCGCTCGAAATCAACGAAAATAAAACGAAATATATGTATATGAGCCGCAATAATCAAAGCAGAGACAGAATCGGTCAGAACATCACCATCGATGACTTTAACTTTGAGCGTGTTAGGGAATTCAAGTATCTTGGAACAACAATAACTGAAGACAATAACGGATCACAAGAAATAAACAGGATTCAGGCCGACAACATATTTCTTTTTGTCCTCCAAAACCTTATAAAATCGAAACAACTAACACGACGTACGAAGATACAGGTCTATAACAATCATACGACCCATTGTGATGTATGGTAGCGAAACTTGGACGATAACAAAGGCAAACGAAGAGGGACTATGTGTTTGGGAAAGAAAAATCCTAAGGAAGATCTTTGGTTCTGTGATGGATGAAGCATCAGAACAATAAAGGATAAGAACTAACAAAGAGCTCGAAGAACTTTACCCAGACGCCAACATCATAAAAGAAATAAAGTCCAGAAGACTCCAATGGGCAGGACACCTCAGAAGACATTCTGACGAACGAACAGTAGGACTGGTGTGGGAGGAAGTCCCAACTGGAAGGAGACTACGCGGACGCCCTCGTCTCCGGTGGCGAGATAGCGTAGCAGGGGACCTAAGCACTATGGGCGTGGAGAATTGGATGGAGGTTGCTCAAGACAGAAAACAGTGGAGGCATGTTGTCGAGTCGGCTAAAACCCAAGGGTTGTAACGCCACGGAGTAAGTAAGTAAGTAAATTCACCTGCAAAAAAATTATGTTCAAATAAAATCGTGGCTTATTTTCTATTATATATGACATTTAATTTATTTTTTACAAAAAAGAATAAAAGTATACAAATTTTAGAATGACGAATAAAATATAACGGGCCCTCCTCGACTACGACCTTCTGTCAAAGCGTGGTAGAGCGCGTGGTATTTTATCCTTCTACACCCACGCACGTACCGCGTACCTTAATATGGTCGTGATTCATTTCTTAGCAGACGAGAGAGTCGGTCCCGTGGGTACTGTGGGTACCGCCACCGCCGGCATTGGTCGCTTACCGTGAGACCTCATCTTTCTTGCTCGGCTCCTTAAGATACTAGAGAAAAGAGAATAACGAGAGAAAAAGATATAACCAGTGTTGCCAAATAATATTTCAGTTTTAATTTTTTTATTATACCAACACTAAAAAATATAAAAAAATACAATGAAGTAACGACTTAAAATAAAAGTAGTAAAATGGTATAAAATTTTATTGTTAAATTTGTAAAAATTATCTAAAATGGATTTATAAATTTTCAGAACGTTTTCGATCATATTAGATCATGCTCAGTAAAAGACGTCTATGTAGTATCTTGAACTAGTCAGATGATGAGGTCAGATTGATGACCCTTAGATTGCATAATTTGAGTTGTTGGGGTAAAATCGCTGGTTTGTATAAAACTTGCTTGCGTAAAATTGATACTCTGGTTTCTATTTTATTTTTACTAAAATAAACTTACAAACAACTGATTACAGAAATTGTACTTATACTCTCAAATAAAGTCTATGTTCATCTTCGGCGCTGGTTTCTCTGAACACACGTCAGCGGCGACGAATTTCTTCCTTTGTTGCCGCTAAAATATGGATTTTGATATGGAGAAGTTATTTCACCAATAATTTTTATTTTATACATAGATTGTATATTCTTAAATGATAAAAAATCTATTAAGTGTGCAATTTTTTTTTAGTTTGTTTATAACCGAAATTTTTTATTCTGTTATACTAATAGCATAATTCATACATAGGTAACAGCTAGTCGATCAGCAGGTGCAAGGGATAGCCTTATATTAGTGTCAGCACGTTTTAATGTATCATGTACTATTCCTAACATTTTGCGAAAAGTTTCTTGACCTATTCGGAAGTAATTAAAGAATTTTGTTTCGTCTTTTTTTAATTCTTCGTAAAGTATATGAAAAACACCATACTTTTCTCTTTCTAACAAAATAGGATGTACCCATATTTTTCTTTTACGCTTCTCCCGTTGCTTCTGCATTTTTTATACAAATAATAGGCTACTATAATATTTTTCTTTGATGACAACATAATATAACACGTATTGCGTGCACTTGTTACTTTAAAACTGACCATATTTCGGACATTCCATACCGTCAACGGACGCATATCCCTTGAAAATTATAAACCGTCAACACGGGTACCCGTTTAGCATCGGCCCGCTACCGGTTGAAAAAAACGTTCGTTAACAAGAGCCCTTATGCAGAACTTCACAAATTCATTCCTAAAAACATGTCAAAGTTATGAAAATTTTAATTTTATTTTTATATTTAAATGTCTATAAGACAATTAAAACGTGCTGACACTAATATGAGGCTATCCCTTGCACCTGCTGATCAACTAGCTGTTATCTATGTATGAATTATGCTATTAGTATAATGGAATAAAAACTTTCGGTTATAAAAAAAGTGAAAAAGA
Source organism: Diabrotica balteata (assembly GCA_918026665.1). NCBI lineage: Eukaryota > Metazoa > Arthropoda > Insecta > Coleoptera > Chrysomelidae > Diabrotica > Diabrotica balteata. Next base: position 66,206,453 of record OU898278.1, read on the forward strand.
ATTACAAACTCAATAGATTTTTTATCATTTAAAAATATACAATCTATATATAAAATAAAAATTATTGGTGAAATAAATTATTAAAATCTTCATATCCAAATCCATATTTTAGCGGCAACAAAGAAAGAAATTTATTGGAACAACGGATGCTCGCCCAACGCCGTTAACACACTTCCATAAACTAAAAAGGTTCACTGAGGTTCACGGTACCGTCCCGTCGAACGTCTTGCCGAGGGGGACTGGATACTTAGACGGTGAAAAGTTAACCAACGGGTTGGTTGCCGTTGCGTGAACACACATTCATAAGAACCTGAAAGACACTGAGCAACGGCCGACGGGACGGTGTCAAAAACGACCCGTTGACCGTTGTCGTTAACAAGAGCACTAAAAGTGTATGCACTTGGTTTCTCAGACACGCCAGCGGTCACGGCTAGCGTCGACGGTCGTCGGGTCCACCGTATGAGTCGGTTTATATGGTTTAAAATGAAAAAAGAACAAGATGAAATACATACAAATAATGTAATAATTAATTTAAACATAATTTTTAATTATAACAATTATACAACGTGAGACTGGCCAAGTGACCCTTCCAGATGGCGAACACAAGTAATTTAATTCGTTTCTTAAATGCATTGCTGCTATAACAGCAATTCCACCATTACTTGTCAAAAAAATTAAATTATTGGGAACGCCGTTATTGGTATTGCTGTCAATATGAATGTTTTCGGTTTTGTCATCTATTAACATAATATGCAAACAGCAAGTAGCAAGTATTTCATAATCAATTGTGCTTGGTTTAAGCATTATCGGTGTATGGAATACTCGAAAAGTGTTTGATAGCATTCCAAACGCACTTTCGACCGTTCTTCGGGATCTACTCAACCGGTGGTTATATTGTCGTTTTTCTGTATCAGTTTCACTTTGAGTAATAGGATAATGTTTCACAAGATAAGCTATCCATTTGAACTCTCCGTCTCCTATCAGAATATGCAGAAAAAAGATGTTTGATCCAGACAATTTGCAACATTCGGAAAGGGAATGTCTCATTTTCAATTTGTTTTCCTAATTTTGATTTAAAAAAAAAATACCACTATCTCCCTCTATTCCATAGGTTCCAATATCGACATAGAGAAATGTACAATTTGCATCTATTAAGGATAACAAAACAATAGAAAAAAATGTTATTGTAGAATAAGGATCCACTGTTCACTGGACATTGATAATGGACAATGTTTTCCGTCTAAAGCACCGCAGCAATTGAGAAAATTCCATTTATCTAATCTAAATCTTTGGCAACAACTTCCAATTTGCTTCTTGTTAATTTTGGTAAATGTAGACGTTTCATGTGTATACAAATCGCTTTTAATGTGTTTTCCAAAATTCTTGATATGTCCCAATGAGAGATGCGAAATTAAAATGCTTGTTATCAAACTTGAAATCGATTTTGAAATTATTTATTTTAAATCATAACACTACACAGATATATCTTTAGTAGATAAAAAAGATGGAAGCATATTAAGGACCACAATATGAAAAAAAAAACACAGACGCTGGCACAGCTTAGGCAAAAAACCTATCTACATGGAAGTATATGTCCCAATTAACATTTTTTACCCAAGTTTAATCACAGAGAAGAACTGTAACCAACGAAGAAGAAGCAATCGTGAAACGTCCTGCAGATTTAAACACTAATTTAAAAGAACTAGAGACTGTAGAAGGTACACCGAGGACAGAAGACATTGTAGAGATGTCTCAAGATCTATTACAGACTCAAAAACGTAGAGAAGACGATCAAAAAATTGCTCAAAGTTCTCGATTAGGTAATCAACAAGCTTTCACTCCCTCAAGAAAAGAGTTAAAAACATCTCATCAAAATTTGATCAGTATTTTGGAAAAGAGGCAGCAAGTGAATGATCAGTTTTTTGAAAAATTTTAACGCAGACAGAAACTGTACCAGAAAAATCTACTATTCATAAATTTTTCGAGTCCATGGTTGATACTGTTTTAAAATTTACCCCACATATTATTTTTGAAACTAGGTTAAAAGTTTGTAAAATAGTAACAGAGATGGAACTGAATATGCATAACGAACAGTGGCTGTTTTTGTGATAGTCAAAAATATTGTATGATTTTTTTATTATCACATTTAAGATGCGTATGAATTAAGTTACTAAATGTCCTTTTATTCTTTCTATTTTTAAATATATTGTGAGTCTGTCTTATTTTCTTTAAAGTTCTAATTATTAGTTCAATATCTTCCTACAGAAACCACTCAACCGTTACCGACGACGTGCGGACATTAGCCGCAACGTCCAAACGTCGACGGCCGCGGCTGACGTCTGTTCAGAGAAACCAGCGCCTTACTACCATAAGATGCTCGCTGTTCAAAAAATCAGGAAGAACTATTTAATTTAAAGGTTTACTGGATAGCAGAAATTAATCGTCACTTAAAGTCTTATAAAGAAGCGCACGGCGAAACTTACGCTAGGACTTTTCAAATTTTTGGAATATCTCAAAGCCCGCTCACTTTAAATCTCATAGCAAAAATTACTCTTTTCGTCGATATTTCTGAAAACAAGCTTACCTTAAATTGTGCCATAATTCCGAAAAGAACGTGTCAATTCACTCAAACGAATATTTTTATAAATAGCGTACATATTCCCGAACACCTCACCTCGGCAGATCATACGTTCCTTGAAACTTCTTATATCGACATCTTAATTAGCGCTGACAAATAGTATGAAATTCTTCAACCTGGTCATTTTAAATTAGGAGCAAATTTATCAATTTTTTTAACACTGTCTTTGGATGGGTGATCATAGAAAACTTAGAGTTAGGACTCTCGTCCTAATATGCTCCTCACTAAGTTTTGAAAACCTGTAGAATGCCCCACGACTAAAAACTGTCAAAGAAGGATGAAATAGCTGAACTTTAACTAGCGCGAAACAAATTTCTATTCAGCAGCAGTTTTTGTAGTTTTGTCTTTTTTAAACTTTTTTTATGCTTTGCATTCGTTAGTAAGATCTTTTTTAAGTTTCCGATACAAAAAATTATGAAACATTTCAAAAATCCAAATAACATAATATTACGGTTAGTTTTGACTGTAGCACTCTAATACAGTTGTCGAACTAATAGGTAATTGCAAAAATCGAACAGTGTATTTATATTCATATGAAATTATGATAGTATAAATAAATATCATTTTACCTCATTCATATTGACAATTCAGCGATATTACACATTTTAAAGTGGGTGACTAAAATGGTATTGTTAATATTTTTGAGGTGAGTTCTTGGGACAACTTGTTACCGTTAACTTACAAAGTGGAACTAGAAAAAAAAATTATTAACTCACCAAATAAAATTAGTTTGGTTAATAAAATTGCTTCTAAAATATTTCAAAAAACTATTATAAAAATGTTCTTATCTATAGTTTATTTTTATGAACGAGAGAGTAATTAGCATAATTTTAACTGGTACCTTCGACCACTCCTTGGGCGTGCTCAAGATTAATTGAAAAATTACTTTGAATAATTGTAAAAAATAAATGAATTATTTCAGTGTTATAAAGTGTTATGTGTATGTTAACAAAAGTGACCTCTTTTATCACACACTATATTAGAACTGACTGGCCTACATTAAAAAGGGTTTTAAAAAATTCACATTTTTTTTAAGTTTTAAAAATTACAAAACAGAAAAAGAGTTTTTAAAACCGTCTAAGGTATGTTAAATAGATAAATAAAAATATTAATATAAAACTTACAGCCTAGCAATGATTGATAAAGGGAAAAGTGTAGGAAAGTTTAGTGACGTTAACTATTTTATGAGATTTCATTCTGCTCTGCAGCACCGACAATTCAAGTAGTTTCTTTCTGAATGTGATTTAGCATATTCTGACTTACCACAACACAATAATGCTCGTTTGTTAAGTAGTAAAGATTAAGCTATTGAACGTTTCTGGCTAATAACATAACATGTGATCTCCTTCTTACAAAATGCAGATACGCAGGGAGTCAGGACACATTTTGAGTATATAACAAACAGGCGCAACATTCTGGTTATGGCTTTCTAAAAGATATTTTAAAATATTTGAATGCGCTTAACACAGGGTTGCAAGGAAATGGAAAATAAGTCTGTGATCTGATACAAAGCGTGTCTGCTTTTCGTCGTAAGCTGGATATCTTTGAAAAAGATATTGCACAACAAGAATTCATTCATTTTTCAACTATTTTTGAATATAATAAAAATAAGGAGTACTTCGAAGAAGACATTGCAGTATTCGTAAAATTTCTGGGCGATCTTAGGAACGAATTTGGTTCAAGATTCCAACACTTTGTACAGGTAAACATTTATTTCTAAAATCACTATTTGAAGTTGATGCAGCGGCAGAATGGTCAGATGTGGCTGCTAAGCTGTTTAATCTGTCAAAAGTATTACTGCTAATGGAGATTATTTAATTACAAGAAGATTTGTTTTTGCACGTTTATAAATCGGTATCCGCCGAATAATTTTGGGCCAAATATGTGCCAGCAAAATACGAAAATTTCAGACAACTTGCAATTAATTTGGCCACTATGTTTGGCTCGTATAGTTTGGTTAAGTATATGTGCGAAACATCTTTCTCAAAAATGAATTTTTTCAAAAACAAATATTTCTCCCTATTAACGGACGCCCACCTCGAAGATACACTTCGAATTTGTTGTTCGACTCGAGAACCAGACCACAAACAACTAGCTCAAGACCGTCGGTGCAATTCTTCGCATTAATTTAAGGTCTTCTGTTTTATCATTAAGAATGTACCAAAATAATAAACATCTTGTCATTAAATGTTATCATTTTTTTTTTCTGGATCTTGTTAAAATTTTCTTCTAGTATCCGGACCCCACATAAAACTACTTGTCGAATCCTGACCTAAATGATCAAAAATCGTAGTTACTACTACATATTGTAAATTTGGCAGTCACGCTCGTAACTTCTACTCGTGAACGTGTACATACCCATGAATCAGCAGATCCTTGACGTCCGCTAGCCGATTCTAAGGAGCATATGCGGGGGAGACGAACCGCAGGCACGCGGTCGGCACTTTGAACGGCAGCCACCCGCGGTCAGGGGCGGAACTTTCCCACGAGCGTGAGCGTGACGCACACAGGCACGTGTAACGGCCGAGGTCTCATTCTGTTATTCTATCTCAGTCATAAGATCAGTTAGTTATATGCAACGTTGCCCTTCTATCAATAAATGGAAAAAATGAAGTTATAAATTTGTAAATTTTTTGTATGATTTTCCTATTTGTTTCTTTTTAAATGCCTATTTATGACTTCTGCTTTTTAAAATTTTTTCTCTGGGCAACATGTTTAAGATTTAGGGTCTATAATTATATTTTAAATATATTGTTGGATTCTATTCCAACAAAAATACATATTATTGGAAAAGTAAAAATAGAAAATTAAAAGTTTTCACTTAATTATCTCATTATTCACCTCATTATTTCACAAAATAGTGAAGTGCAGATATTAAAAATTCTTAAAAAAATATTACAATATGTAAATGTAATAACAACTTTAGAAACTATGCCGTTAATTTTTATCGGTGCAGGTGGCTACACAAGTAAGGTGAACTTACCATTCAAGGGAGGGTATTTTGGTCAAACATGTTTCTACGGCATTTTTGAGTTGGTAGGTAATACAAAAATAATGACGTGCGGCCTTAAGCCGTTTAAAAATATACTCTAATCATAAAAAAATCAAAACCTGGTGTTTTTATTCACCCCACCAAGTGATCGTCGTCTCGATATGCTTAGGTTGTCTGGACGAAGAACCATATCAATGATGTCCTGGTCGATGAATTCACTTTCTGAGTCATCGGCAGCTAACCACTCACTTATCTCTTCTTGGTTAATTTCGTCACATCGCGGCAAATTTTTTATTAAAGGTTTAATTTCTTCTGTCGTTTCTTTGCCATTTTCTTCTTCAGGATCGTCAATCAAAATCCAATCAAAAAGTTAGTTCCCGTATTTTTCCAAAGTTGAAGAGTTGATCTTGGCCCAGAACTTAGCACACCGATAAACAACATGTTTTATTGTTGAAGATTTGAGAATTTCGGGAACACTTTTGGATTAATTCATCTCCTGTAATAGCATATGTCTTAAGAATGCTCCTCTATTTGTCTCTTGAATATCTCTATTACTCCCTGGTCTAACAGCTGAATTAAGCTCGTTACATTTGGTGGCAAAAATCTGACAATTATCACCATTGGGTAGATTTTGAGCGTGAGGTTTTTTGGCTTCTATAAAAAACTGGAAGTGATTTTTCCTCGAATATCTTTTAGAGCTCTTAGTTTTTTTGATTTCCCAACACACGTCGGCATCAATCGGTGAGTGAAATTATTGGAATTGTTAACGTTTTGCGATAAAAATTTACTTTTTATTGACGAAATTGTTGAAACTGTCAGCCGGTTCGGTTAAACGATGTTTCGGTTAAAGGAGGTTTTACTATATATACCTATATATATATATATATATATAATATATATATATATATATATATATATATATATATATATATATATATATGTTCGGAAAGATTTCCGCGGTTAGTACAATGAAACCTAGAGCTAAGATTAATATTATTACAAAAATTAATATCAAACTCACCAGTCTTCCGGGTTGAATCGGGTCGATATCCATTTTGCCGAGCTTTCGGCATCCTCTCTAGTAGTGTCTAGTAGTGTCTGGGGGCTGCGAGACTGAGACCTCGGAAGCCCTGAGGAAGGCATCAGAGAGGATGCCGAAAGCTCGGCAAAATAGATATCGACACAGTTCAATCCAGAACACTGGTGAGTTTGATATTAATTTTTGTAATAATATTAATCTTAGCTCTAGGTTGCATATATATATATATATATATATATATATATATATATATATATATATACATATATATATATATATATATATATATATATATATATGTATATATATATACACAAATAACACAGTTTATTAGGGTTGCAGTCAAAATATTGGCCGGGATGTTAAAAAAACACTCTTTTGACTTTTTTGTCGAGCTTTCGGAATGGTTTTATTCCTTTTTCAAGACACTGTAATAAGACAAAAATGTAAATATTTAAAAAATATCACAATTCTTCAGTGTAACTTACTAGTCGTTGAGATTATTTATAAGCATTTACACTCAACATTTATAACACACATTAAAACATTAAAATATACAATTATGGACAGACTACATTATAAAATTTTTAAAATTTATTGTAAAAATAGTAGGTAAAACTTGGTTGATAGCATGTTTTACTTGTGTATATTAACTCATGCAGAGAATGGAAAGTAAACACTGTAAATAATATGTAATTAGGTGTAATTGATGTTATCTTTGAAGCTTTTTAAACCTGTCTTAATGGTATGCAACATATTATATTATAATGGTGATTAGGAGAACAAGAGTAAGAGTAAGTTTTTTTGTTTTTTTTTATACTAATTGAATATTCAACTAAATAAATTTTTTAAACTATTTAATCACTTAAGTATTGTTACACTTCGTTTAAATCACTTAATTCAAAAAGCAACTTGTTTACAATACTAAAGTCAATGAGAGTAATTATACGAGTATACTTCAAAATCTGAATTACAACTATTCTATAAACTATCAATTCTATATTTAGATCATAACTTCATATTTAAATCTAAGGTGTATATCTGTCATAACAGTATTTTAAAAATGGGAAGAATTTACCATTGTACAATTCAGCACATTGGACCACTTAAGTCGACACCTTAAAGCGAATTTAAAACAGTCGTATATTCGTGGAATGGAGTATACATAGAGGTGTAATTTATGTACAGGTAAATTTTTATTTTATTTTTGGTGATTTTCTAGTAAATAACAATAAATGTTGCTCAATTTGTCTATGTCTGACCTTTTGTTAATGCAAGATGTGCTAGATTTTATGAAAAACATTTCCAAAAAAACACGTTTTGAAAGGTTCTTTTCTTTTGCCAAAATACAGGAATCATCGAAATTGAATTCATGTTTCAGAGTTAGTGCATGTTCTGTCAATGCACATGCATTGATTTTTTTGGTTTTTTATTGTACCACGATGTGATATCACCCTGCTGTGAAAATTACGAGATGATTCTCCTATGTAAATTTTATTACAATTAGTACACGGTATAGAATAAACAACATTCGATGTCTCCTGTATTGTGAAAGGATCTTTTGTTTTTGTGTAAAGCTTCGATACTGTTTTCACATTTTTGGTTGTAATTTTTAAGCCACTAATATTTTTAAAGATGTTCATTAGCTTAGGTGTCAGAAATGGAATGTAGGGTAGGCAACCATAAGTTATTTTAGATGGTAATATTGATGCGTTATGTGTCAATGTCATTTGTCGGATCTCATTGTTATGAAAATTTTGGTTGACAGAAACTTGTGAAGGAAAAGGAGAACCGAAAATGAGTTTATTTAACAGTCCTATGGGATAAGAATTCTCTTGTAGTATGAATCTCAACTTTTTTATTCCCTTGTCTCTGAATTCTATGTGTGACAAGTTGATAACCCTCGTTTTTAAAGCCAAAACCAAATTTGTTTTCATCTTAAATGGATGTTGAGAATAAAAGTTTATGAAACGGTTACTAAAACAAGGTTTACGATACCACTTCGTCTTTAGTATGCCATCATTGCCACGATGGATTAGCATGTCTAAAAAAGGAATCATATTATCAGCCTCTCTCTCAACCGTAAACTTTAGGTGTTCACATTGGGCGTTAAAAGCGTTTAAAACATCAGTTACCTTGTTTTCAGGGACCGATAAAATCAAATCATCTACATAACGTTTAATAAATGGTATGTGAAAAGGTATGTTTTCTTTACACGTTGTTATAAGTTCATCCAAAACAAAATTACATAGTATGGGGGATATTTTGCTGCCCATTGGAGTGCCAAAAATTTGTTTAAAAAAATTACCATTGAATAAAAAGATGTTAGAATCAAATATAAATGTTAACATTCTTATGAAATCATCTAAACTGATCTTAGTATGTGGAGAGATGTTGTTCCAGTTATTTTTAATGCTGTTAAGAATAGCATCTAGTGGTAAGTTTGTAAACAGTGACACAACATCTAAAGATGTTGTATATATATATATATATATATATATATATATATATATATATATATATATATATATATATATATATATAATATGCGATGTATAATAAAATTAAGAAGCTATGCGAAGAGAGAATACAAGACACACAGTTTGTATTCGTGAAAAGCGTAGGTACAAGAGATGACTTGCAGCATATGCAGCGATATTTACACCTGCTTTGTGGAGTACCAAAAAGCATTCGACACAGTTCAACACCGAAAAATTATGGATGTTCTAACAAAAGCCCAAATAGATGATAAAGACCGGCGTATAATACAAAATTTATACTGGAACCAATCAGCCACAATAAGAACAAATCTTGGAGATAAACCGACGGAATCGATCCAGATTCTGCGAGGCGTTAGACATGGATGTATACTTTTACCTATATTATTCAACTATATTCAGAGTAAATATTTGGTGAAGCCTTGGAAAAATGCGAACAAGGAATCCTTTTAAATGGAGAACGTCTAAAGAACATCCGCTATGCAGATGACATCCATATTTTTGCAGATAGTTTAAACAGTTTAGAGCAACTAAAAAACAAAGTTAATGAAGTAAGTGAAATATTTAGACTACAAGTAAACATATCAAAAACTAAATCTATGGTCATCAGCAAAAATAAAATTAGAGATGTCCAACTGCTATCAAGAATACACCAATGGACCGAGTAAAACAGTTTACTTATCTCGTAACAATAGTAAACTAACAATGGGATCACTCACAAGAAGTAAAATGGAGAATACAGAAGGCTATTAGTGCATTCAACAATATTGCCCAACTCTATGAAAGCTACAACCTTAATCTGGAAATAAAAGTACGGTTCCTACGATGTTATAAATCTTCTCGATATTATACTACGGAATGGAATCCTGGACACTCACTGAAGCGATGGAGAAAAAACTTGAAGCCTTAGAGAAGAATCCTAAAGATATCATGAACGGACAAGATAACCAACGAGACTGCACTACGAAGAATGGAGAAAGAAAGAGAGGTGATGTATACCATTAAAAGGAGAAAGTTAAAACATCTAGGACATATAATGAGAAACGGCACTAAATACAGATTACTGAAATTAATTCTTCAATGCAAAGTATTAGGAAAGCGAGGAATTGGGAGGAGAAGAACCTCATGGTTAAAAAACCCGAGGAAATGGTTCTCCACAACAACTAATATTTTTAAGGCATCAGTTAATAAAATAATTATAGCCAGAATTATCGCCAATATTCTAAACGAATAGGCACCAAAAGAAGAAGAAGATTTATAATTTGAAAACTATCAACTTTAAAGAAGAATTACAAGAGATCTTTTTTGTTCAAAATGACCAAAGAAACTCAAAAAATGGTTCCCGGTGCAAAAACCGGAAATTTTTGGAATTTGTTTAAAAAAATTGTTTAAAAACAATTTTTGACCAAAAATTTTGCCGATCCCTTTCTGATTTACTTAAAGGGGACATTTTTAAACAGGAAAAAATAAAGAAACTAAATCAGAAATATTTTTCCTACGGGAGCGGAATCACAATCTGGACTATAATACTTTTAAATCTATTTAGAACCTTTTTTTGTACAGTATTTTGTTTTTGTTGACAATTGATGCCAATATTGACAAAATATATCAATGCCGTGCAGAAATTTTTTATCTTATTATCCCACTTATCAGGAGGAAATGAATTTTCCTCTCTTAAGCACATGTACCGTGACAAATGTACGGCTTGTCCAAAAATGTTAATATTTTATTCAGTTAAATTTAAATCAGTGAGTTTTTTTTGGCTCAAATATAAAAATAAAGCGGTGAACCCTATATTACTCACCCCTGTACCAACCAACATGTACGGCACTGCAAAAGTAATCTAAATAATTCGAAACTATTTGTATGAATGCCGTACTGTATCAAATTGTTGAAAATGGGGTAAAAATTTTCCGAAAATCAAAGATTTTCCCTGCTACTAGTAACAATATTTTTATATGGAATTAGGTCATAGGTAGTCATTTTTGTATTGCCCACCTAACTTATAAATGCCGTACAAAAGTGTTTGACCAAAATACCTTCCCACCTGTACTGATAAAAATTAATGGCATCGTTTCTAATTATTACTACCATGGATGTATAAACATAGATGGACACAGCACTAAGATACCTTTAACACACAATGTTTTGAAGCTTGGATAGAATGTAATGCTTCCGCAATGAGCATAAGCTTGCTTGAATTATTACTCGCGGGTAATTTTTGAGATTTTAAAAATGGAAGTATTAATAATGTATAAAAACACGTTCAAAGAATTTAAAAAAAAACGAGAGTTTAACTATTAACAAATCACGTCTTTATAGAAAAATTAAAATACAATTTTATTTGCTTTAAAATTAATACAATAAAATATAGTTGAATTCAAGTTAATTTTTAATAGGTATCAAAATAATGCTACAATAAAAAATCTTTATGTTTTCTCCTAAATTTGCTACCAAAATAGTTCGATCGTCAATATTATTTGGAAACCTACATAGTAAAAAAAATGAGTTTAATTCATTTCACTAATTTATTTGCATCCATGAGAAATATTAAATTAAAAAGGTACTAAATAGATCTTTTTTAATCAGATGATGTCTACTTACAATTTAAAAATGTCTACTAATTTCATGAACTTATATCTTATTTAATACATTAATGAACATGAATAAACCCAATGGTACGCCTAATAAAATGTAAACAAACACGCTTCCTCATTTCCTCATCTTAAATAATGTAAATTTTATGTACTTACAAATGAAATGAGAGATCGGGATGTAAACATTTCGTTTATTTTATTTCACTTTTTACAAATATCACTCAAAATACAGCCAAAATATCGAAAAACAACTTTTACTAAAAAGTAAACAAACATGGAACAGCATTTGAAGTTTGACGTAGATCCATAAGACAGAGAAATGTAAACAACCGTTGCCATTTATAAATAGTTTTTAGTGCTTCTACATATAAAATAATTGATTGATATCTAAATTATACGTTATTATTAAATGATAATGCACACAATGTCCACACTTTATATTTTAATTACAATTAAATATATTAATCTAACCAACAAATTATTATTTTGGTTTTATAGCACCTGTAGGGTATAAAATACGGAGTAATATTTTCAGCGACTCGCGAATAAGAAATTTTAAAACAAAACGTGACAACAGCTGAAGGTGCTGAGAATGTGACCTATTCAAATAATTTTGACTTCACAATTTTATGTAAATAACTGATTACTACATATTGTAGTATTGATTTATATGTGATTCATATTTAGTCAAATGATCCCTTAAAAAGGGCCCATGGGCTTGCAGTTTATTATTATTTATTATATCTTCTTGTTATTTCTTGTATGATCATAACCTTTTTTCGAATATTTATTTTATTATTTTTCGTTTATTAAATACTAATATAAATTTTAGGACCTAGTAAATTTTGTGCAATTGATTTACTGCTGTTTTTTTACTTTGGATGTCTGAAAGTTTATAAAGAACATTGTAGTCATTTGTAAAATTCTCTTTACTGCTAGAATCTTTAAAGGATTGAAATTGAAATCTCAAAACTTAATTCCGTTGTTTTAAATAATTACCTAATAAGATTTGGTATGTGACTGCAATATTCAAAATTTCGTCAGTGGTACTGCACATCCTTATGGTGTGTATCTTCTGGTGTTACCCACTCCAATTTTCTATTATTGTTCGTGATTAGGGCTCTTTGACACAAGAAACAATCTTAAATCTTATAAGATGACTTAAACACTAAACCTTAGAACCTTCTCAGGTTGGGCTAGTGAAATGCCTAAAAAGAGGCGGCTGTTACATTCAAATATGAAAGCAGCGTTAGCAGCTAGAGTATCTTTCTTTTTTTTCCCATTATTTTATTTAGAATGAGAATCAATTATATAATTTTCTTTGTATTCTATTTAAATAATTGACATCGATAGCATATTCGCCGTGAGGTGGAAATCTGAAGATCCCAAATAACGTTTATAAATAACATGATCCAACAAAATGATTCATTTACTTATTGTCTAGTCTAATCTGACAACGCCGCATCGACGAAATAGGTAGACTCATACACAACACCTACCTGTTTATTCATCTCAATCTCATATACAATAATGATAATGGCGCAGCGCAAGTATCGTGATCACCTCTGATTCTCTCCTGAGTTTGTTCCAGAACTCAGCAGGACTGGTTTGTAGAATGTTTAAGTAGTTTTTTACCCGTTTGCCTCCGAGTGTGCTGCTGTCAGGTCGAATGCCGACAGTAATCAGGACAGGACCGCAGAAATGCCATAGAGATATTCTTAAATTTGAGTTAAGAGAGCGAAGAGTATTAAGAAAATCTAGGAGTTTTAAAAAGTATTACACAAGATGAAACGGTTATTCAGATAGAAACATGATGTAAATAAAACATTATTGCTGCAAAAGTCGTTCGAAGAATAAAATTAATCAACCAAACGTAACAAATGATACCTATCAATAAAATATGTTTTATGTTTATTCACCTTTGAAACATCCAGTTTTAAATTCACTTTTAAATTTAACACTTTTACACTTTTTTTGTATAATAATGTTGTAATTCACATATAACTACCTACTTTTCTTCTTTAGTGCCATCTTCGCGACAGAGATCGGCAATCATCATAGGTATTCGGACTTTACAAACGGCTGCTTTGAAAAGTTCATTTGATATACATCCGTACCATTCCCTCAGGTTGCGCAGTTATGATATTCTACGTCTCCCTGTGTTTCTCTTTCCTTGGATTTGCCCCTGCATAATAAGTTGGAGCAGGTTGTATCTCTCTCCAGGTGTAATATGTCCGAGATATTCCAATATTCTTTTCTTTTTTTGATTTTATTTAAAATTTTCATTTCTTTATTCATCCTTCTCAGAATCTGCTTGTTTGTAACTGATTCAGAATTCTTATATACACCCGCACCTTATATCATTGTCGTTTTTACTGATGTCACATTCAAAGTCCAAGCTTTGATTCCACAAAACAAGGTCGAGAAAACGTTGCACCTCAAAAACTATTAGCTTCAACTTCAAATCACTTGTGTAGAGCACTTTTTTCATTTTGTGGAAATTTGCTCTAGCTTTTCCAGTTTGATTTTAATTTCCTGGAAGTAATTATTTTTCCAAGATATGCATATTTGTCCATTCGTTCGACATTAGTTCTGTTTATTAGAAGATTCTGTTTATTTCTTTGAGTTTTCTATACATAAATGTTTTGTTTTCGAAACAAAAATGTTGTCTTCTTCGCATTTATTGTTAGACCATATTCTTTCCCATATTTCGCTACTCTGGTCACCAGGCCCTGAAGATCTTCAATATTTTTGGCTAAGATCACAGTGTCATCCGCACATCTAATGTTGTTAATGGGAACTCCATTTACTTTTATTTTAGCTGTTTCACCCTCTAGAGCTTTTTTCAGAATCTCTTCCGAGTAAGTATTAAAAAGAAATGGCGACATTACATCACAATACGCATCCATGTCACACCCCACGTCTAATTTTTTTTTCCTCTGACAGCTGTTCTTAAACACGTACGTTTGCTCGTTACTTATGGAATTCGATATAATCCTGAAGACATTGTAGCCTATCTTCTTCGATTTCTTTTCATCATCATCAGTTGACGCTACAGCCCTTCGTGAGCCTTGACCTGCTTCAAAATATTCTTCCATCCTTCCCTATCGAGTGTCTGTCTTCTCCAGTCCCTCACTCAAATCTCCCTCAAATCTTCCTGTACATCGTCCAGGTATCTGAGTTTAGGTCGCCCCCTTCTTCTTCTTCCGACCGGCCTGTTTAGCATAGTTATTTTAGTGGGATCACTCTCATCCATCCGCATAACGTGGCCCACTCACCTTAGGCGGTTTATTTTGATGGTCTTCACAATATCTGCATCACCAAAAAGTCTATAGAGTTCAAAGTTATATCGCCTTCTCCACAGACCCTCTTCGTTTACTCCTCCATATATGGTCCTCAATACTTTTCTTTCAAAGACTCGTAGCAACTCTTCATCTCGGGTCGTCATTGCCCATGTTTCCGGTCCGTATGTGAGCACTGGGAGTATTATTGTTTTATAAAGTTTGCACTTTGTTGCTATCGACATACTTTTCGCTCTTAGTTGAGGGCCCAGGCCAAAATAACAGCGGTTAGCCACGCATATTCTTTTTTTTTATCTCTTTGGATGTGTTATTTTTGTAGTCTACCAGTGATCCTAAGTAGCAGAATTCTTCTACCATTTCTATCGTTTCGTGTTGCACCTCTAAGTTATTTTCTTGAACTCTTGATATGGCCGGCATATATTTAGTTTTCTGGATGTTAATCAGAAGTCCGATGTTTTCTGCGGCATTTTTGATAAGCGTGAAAGCCTCCACTGCTTCATTTTGGGTTCTTCCAATTATGACGATATCATCAGCGTATGCCATTATTTGTATACTGCGGGTATATATCGAGCCTTTTAAGTTTATTCCCGAATCTCTCATAACTTTTTCTAACGCTAGGTTGAACAGCGTGCATGATAGCGCATCTCCCTGGCGCAGTCCTCTGTTGTGAAACATCCCTTTGTAGGCGCACTTTACATTCGACTTTCATCATTGTCATTTTAATTAATTCTACCAATCTTTTTGGTATTTCTAATTCGATCATCGCCGAATATAATTGGGACCTGTCAATAGTATCGTACGCTGCCTTAAAGTCTACGAAGATGTAATGACAGTCTATGTCGTACTCCGTCGTTTTTTCTAATATTTGTCTGATGGATGATATGTGATCAATGGCAGATTTGTTTTTCAAGAAGCCTCTTTGGTAGGATCCTATTATATATTCAGTATACCGTGCCAGTTGTTCGTTAAGTATCAGGGACACAATTTTGTATGCTGTATTAAGAAGGGAAATCTCTCTAAAGTTGGAAAATTCAAGAACGTTTCCTTTTTGTGTATGGGGCATATAATTCCAGTATTCCAATCTTCTAGTAACGCGCGTTCTTGCCATACCTGTATTAGTAGTTTGTGAAGTAGGGTTATAAATGTTTGACCGCCACATTTAAATATTTCTCCGGGTAGGTTGTCTGCTCCGGGTGACTTGTTTATGGCTAGAGACTGAATTGCTTTGTTTATTTCTTCCAAAGTTGGTAGTTTAGTATCCTTCTGTTCTATTTCTATACCATATATACCTTCAGCTCTACTTTCTCCATTAAGTAGTGTACTAAAATGTTCCTGCCATCTTTCTAGTACTTCCACTCTTTCGTTTAAAAGAATTCCGTTAAGGGCCTTGACTTGGTTCGCTTGTGGCTTGAAAACTTCTTTTTTTTGTGTTAACCTGTTTGTAAAATTTTCTGTAATCGTGTTTTCTATTAAGGTTTTCCATTTCTTCGAACTCTTTACTGATTTGTTGCCGCTTTTTCTGTTTGTGTTTTTGTTTTTCCTCTCGTCTCTTTACTCGATATTCTTCGACATTGCTCCTAGTCCTTCTGTTGATCATTTTCAGATACGCGTCGTTCTTCTCTTTCGTTACTCGTTGGCATTCCTCGTCAAACCAGTTGTTTCGCTGTCCTTAGGGTACTTTACCCAGCGCTTCCTCTGCGGTCTCTTTGCGCTTAATTTTCATAAACTCCCAATTTGTGTTAAGTTCAGTGGGATATACCTCACTTCTGGGATGTTCTGATATTTTACGATCTAAGCATATTTGGAAGTTTCTTATGACTTCAGTACACTTTAATTTATCAACATTATATTTGATTGTTTTTGGTTTAGTTTTATCGTTCCTGGCGTTTTATATACGTGCTCTGAGACGTCCAGCTATGAGATAGTGATCGGAGTCAATATTTGCACCTCTATAATTTCTGCAGTCTAGTATATCTGATCCATGTCTTAAATCAATCAGTACGTGGTCTATCTGATTTTGGGTCTGATGATCTGGCGATGTCCGCGTCACTGTATGTATACGTTTATGTTGAAAGTATGTACTACTGATCGTCATGTTCAGAGATGCTGCGAGATTTACAAGTCTCGTCCCATTATCGTTACATTCTTTGTGTATGCTGTAAGGTCCTATGGATGGTCTGTACATCTCCTCTTGTCCTATCTTGGCATGCATTCATGTCTCCGATAATCAACTTAGCGTCATTATTGGGACACTGTCTATATTTTTGTTTTAGTTTCTCATAGAATTCTTCTTTTTCTGTGTCTGTTTTATCCTCAGTGGAGGCATGTGCGTTATTAAGACTGTAGTTAAAGAATGTTCCATGTATTCTTAGAACACATATTTTATTATCTATAGCGTCAAAACCTATTATTAGGTTATTATTCTTTTGCTAACTACAAAGCCTACCCCAAAGATATGTTGAGTTTGATGGCACCTATAATATATGGTATTCAGATTCTTCTGGAGAGTACCGGTCCCTTTCCATCTCATCTCCTGTATAGCTGTAATGTCCATATTATATTTGTTAAGAGTGTCTAAGAGACATCTCATCGCTCCTGCAGAGTACAATGTTCTCACGTTCCATGATCCAAATCGAATATCCTTTTTTCGTTTGCGAGATCGTCTACATAAGGTCCGTCCGGTTTTTGTTTTTTCAGCTTTCGTAACAATTCTTTTTTTTTTCAGGGTAGGGTTGTTAGCCCTACGCCCAAGCCCCAGACTTGGAGGACCAAAAATTCTTCTGTTGGGGTTACCATACCTTAGTCTGTTTTGGTTCGCGGGTGGTATTTTATTTCCCACCTACCCGCCGATCCTGGGACCGGTTAGGGCGTTCCCCTATCCACCACCTGGGGACGCGTCCGATGGGAGACAGACACTCCACACGGATCCTTTGTTTCAGTATATTAAGTGAACATAGAGCTTTACGCGCTCTTTGGCCTTTGTAAAACAAAATTCTGTATCATTATTATCTATGGTGAGTTTATGATATTATATTGGTTATGAATGGCCTTTAGTAATAATTTTAGCACATGGGACATCAATCTAATGGTGCAAGAATCGCTGCATTCTCTTGCGTTTTTATTTTTGGGAGACAAGGAAATATCGACATTCGGTCGAACCAGTCTTTGATTAATATGCCTGAACTATAAATTTGGTTCAAGAGTATCCTAAAATATCATTGTGGCTCTCATCTATAATTTTTAGTATTAATATCTTTTTTTTTTAATATTTAAAGAGAATAAGGAAAAACTGCATACAGACACCTGTGACTCACTCAGGTAGTGTTGGGTTCCTAATACCCTAACGAAGTTAAGCCAGAACGAGATGCCTGAGGGGATTAGACCTTTGAAACTTAGGCCTGCTGTCACCCGATTCCCATTCTTCCTCCCACACATTCATTCACGGATTCAAACATTCTACAGTTACACTATCTTTTAAACCTTTCTTTCATTCGCCCAACGCTCGCACTTCAATATCGTGTGTGTCACAGTATACGAAAGACCACAGTAAAAGCACCGATCACACTGTGCCCTTCTAAAACTGACAAGGTACAGCTACGGAAATAGCTACGACTGGCGAGAATTTGCGACAGATAATAATCCAGCTGTCTAAGCCTACAGTCTGCCCAGCTTTGAAGGTTCGAGATTACTGACCTCGTCCACTTCACCACATCTATGAAACCTACGACTATGAATCCTGGTCCTTTCATTTGCCAGCACATGTGAGGGAACACAGCTGTTGATCGACCATAGATCGACAGTTGCTATAGTCCTTTAGGCACATGCTACCCACAGCAGATTAGTTATGTCGACGCGTACTATGAGCCTCTTGTAAGGTGATATTTCTACCGTCTAACTTGAGACTGGAGCCGCGAATATGACAGACTGCGCAACACCGTGAAGCACCCTTCTTGGATTTAGGTCGACTGATATTATTGTGGGTCACCCCCTTGTACTGTTAAAGAGGTTAGTATTAAGATGAGGTGCCTTTTGATCCTTAGTTAATGGAACCCATAAGACATCAAAGAATCTCTACAATAGACACAAGAAAACTTAAAGAACCTAAAGTAAAAGAATGCCTCCAACATGAACTGCATGTGAAACTGCCAACAACACTAAAACCAAACACCAGCATTGATATTGAGGAGTACTGGATTGCTAAAACATTGTCTGCTGGGATCCCTGTAAAAGAAATACTAAAGACTTCCGCAAGGAGAAATAGAAGAGATGGATGAATGACGTGATACTCCAATATGATGGAAAACAACGAAGACATTTAAAAACAAGGACAACATAAATACAGAGGATAAACACGAGATCAAGATAGATGATTAAAGCAGACAAAAGTAAAAATACTTTGAGAGGCAATGCAAAGAGATCGAAGACCTTCAAAACCAATATGATCTGTTTAACCTACAAAAAAAAAGTTAAAGAACTGTGTAAACGTTCCAACGAACATTCATTCGACGTCATCTATGACGTGCAACAATATTCATTGGGTGCATTTGTAAACCTTTTCGAGGCTCAATTTGTAACATTCCCAACGTTGAGCTGTGTTGTTAAAACCTGTAACGCAAATCATTAGTTTGCTGCTACAACTGACTAACATCACTAACAACGTTGGAGTTGACCAAATCTTTTCCCGTTGGGACCAATTTTTACGCTCATAACCCTAATGTATCAATTAAAAATTGCTACATTAGACGTTATACGAAACACTAACACATGGTATGCTAATTAAGGACGTGTATATGGGCCTACTCTGGAGCAACAAACATCAAAAAGTAAAAGAGAAACAATACACGTTAAATTAACACATGTTATTAAAATATAAAAGGAAACAGAAAAATAAATGTTAAGTATCGTATTGATTTAATAAAAATTATTCCGACTTCTTGCTACAGCTGTTAAGTAGTATTGAAGAACAATTTTTGTCCACCTAATCCTAGTTTTATCTGAGTACTTTTTGCATTGGTTGTTCTTAGCAAGCACTGTGGTTTGTTTTGGATTTTATCTTGTACCGGAGCAACTCTCCTATTGGAATGATGGGTCCTTCTCAAGGACGGTAGGTTGGTCTTCTGGATGTTAATTGATGTATGAGGCAAGGATCCTCTATTATACGACGAAAATTTTCGTTGATGAAGAGGGAGATCTGGAGCAATAGACTTACGTTAGAAGAAATAGGTCCATATATTACAAAAGAAGAAATATTACACGCATTAAAAACAATGAAGAGTGGGAACAGCCCTGGTCCTGACATGCTTCCTATAGAAATCCTAAAAATTCTAGATGAGAAACACATTTATGTTTTAGTGACACTCTTGAACCAAATTTATACTTCAGGCGTATTACCCAAAGAATGGTTAACATCGATTTTTATTTCTCTTCCTAAAAAGAAAAACGCAAGAGAATGCAGCGATTACCGCACCATTAGCTTGATGTCTAATATGCTAAAGATACTACTTAAAGTCATCCATAACTGAATATATTACAAACTAGACATAGACATTAATGATACACAATTTGGTTTTCGCAAATGCCTAGGAACGCGTGAAGCTCTTTTTTCACTTAATATACTGATACAAAGATGCCTGGACGTCAATCAAGATATATACGCATGTTTTATTGACTATAATAAAGCATTCGATAAAGTACGGCATAAACAATTAATGAATATCCTGAAATCAAAGAAGATTGACTACAACGACGTCAGGGTCATATCAAATTTACACTATAAACAGCGAGCAAAAGTACGTGTTAACGAACAGCTGTCAGAAGAAATTGAAATTAGGTGTGAAGTGAGACAGGGATGCGTATTGTCGCCAATTATTTTTAATGTCTACTCCGAAGAGATCATGAAAAACGTTCTTGAGGGTGAAACAGATGGAATAAAGGTAAATGGAGTTCCCATTAACAACATTAGATATGCGGACGATACTGTGATCTTAGCCGAAAACATTAAAGATCTTCAGAGACTGGTGACCAGAATAGCAGAGTATGGAAAAGAATATGGTCTAACAATGAATGTCCAGAAGACGAAATTTATGAGAATATCGAAAACTCAAAGAAATAACGAGAATCTTCTAATAAACGAAACCAACGTCGAACAAGTGGACAAGTATGCATATCTGGGAACAATAATTAACTCCACAAATGATTACAATCATGAGATCAAAATAAGAATAGAAAAGGCTAGAGCAAATTTCAACAAAATGAGAAGAGTGCTATGTACCAGGGATTTAAAACTGGAACTAAGAGTTTGGTTGGCGAGGTGCTATGTTTTTTCGACTTTATTTTATGGAATTGAATCTTGGATGCCACATCAATGAAAAAACTGGAATCACTCGAGCTGTGGGTCTACAGAAGAATATTGAAGGTATCGTGGACAGAACACGTCACAAACAAAGAAGTTCCCTGTAGAATGAATGAAGCAATGGAAATTTTAAATACAGTAAAAACAAGAAAATTAGAATATCTCGGACATATTACACGTGGAGAGAAATACAGCTTGCTCCAACTGATTATGCAGAGAAATATCCAAGGAAAGAGAAGCATAGGGAGGCGTAGAATGTCATGGCTGCGCAACCTAACTGAATCATAAGAGAGATTTTGTAATACTATCGGTTAAACCTATTGCTAATAAAAATATAATAATAATTATCGTTGATGGTTGTCAATGAATCTTTTCATATTCTTATTATCAATTAATTACGAACTATTTAAACCGTTCTTCCCAAGGCCGCGGTATTTTACCGTACTTTTTTAAATATTTTAATACATATTTATTAGATAATTGTAATCAGCATATATGTGTCATTTTTATATAAAAAACAACTAACTGATGTTGTATCGTTACAAAAATTGGCTTTACAAGTGTGGCAATAGCATAATCTCTAAGATAAGGGGTTCTTAAAAGGTTATATTTTAAAAAGCGGAAACATAATAATACTGGTGCATTATTCATCTCGATTTTGTTCCTATAAGCTTGTATCCTATTATTTTAGTCGGTCACAAACACCGGTTATGTATATTTAAACACTTAAAGAACTGTACCTTCGTTTCTTCAAAGTGAAGTCTTCGTAGTCCGATAAGGTTTTTTACATAGGTGAGACATAGAACGCAAACGGTTTCTTTAAAAGGCTACTCAGCCAACTAGGTCTTGACGGTATCAAGGTGTAGACTGACTTGATTCCGATCGGAAAATGCGCTGCCTTTTTATGCATTTCTTGGTTGCATGTCCACGTCCACAGCGATCTTCCGTCGGAAGTAAAATGCAAATGCATTTAATGAAACCGTTTGTCGTTGGCCGGCCAGAGTGACAATCTTCGCTGTGATTCGTCCACATTGGCGGCAATCCCAGATCTGATCACCAGATGAGAAGGATGGGCCTGGAAAACTACGGCCACTTATCCATTCCCACGGTGCCATGCAGAAGGACTTCGGCCTGTCTATTCGAACTGCCCTCTGCGTGTACTCCATCTTTGGTGGATACACAATATTTCTTACATGGAAGATAAATAAAACGCAGTTTAGGAGGTGGACTAGGTGTAAACTGTCGAAGAAGTTTGCGTCGAAACGGGTCTAGTTGTCAACTCGAAAGTTTAGAAAGACTTGTACTAATACATGACGTTGACCAAATATTAGAATATGGGGAAGTCATAAGGGCGCTGGCGAACTCTGTGGAATCAAAAGAGGGAGGAGAATCAATTGAAATCTTCAATAAGAAGGTGGGACGGTTTGGTAGAGATACGGGCATACCAGGGAAATATACAAAAGACTAGGAGAGACAAATATCTGAACTGCTGGGAGGAAGGGCACAGCGGTAGGAAGTGCATCAAGAGCATGGCAAAACCGCTAAAGGCAATTTGCAAGGTACCAGTATATCCATTGAAGATTGGGAATGTCCCTTAACAATTACAGCCATCTACTGCCCAACACGACATAATATGAACAAACAATAATTCACACAGTTCTTCAGATCTCTCGGAAACATATTCTTGGCAGGCGGAGACTACAACGCTAAACATACACACTGGGGATCTAGACTTATTTCTCCAAAAGCAAGACAACTTTATATGTATATGCAAAACAACAATCTTCAAAGCATATCTACGCTAAGCCTACGTTTTACCGTGGATTTGTTGGCCTGCCGACAGAAATAAAATACCAGATCGGGTAAATTTTGGTATCACCATGGGTTTATCAAACAACAACTTGAGGGCCTCTTCTTATGATATGTCTTCTGACCATTCTGCTGTTTTAAAAGAAAGTTCAGAAGTCAAACGATTGCACGAGACCTCAAAATATCAACTGTCAACGAAAAAGTCACCAAACTCTGCCAACAATCTGATCAGAATATTGATATATTTACTGGTGCATATAAAGCGAGTTGGTTCACAATTTTATGGACTCATAATGAAGGTAGCATAAAAAAAATCGGTGCCCAACCAAACCCCCGCGCCACTGGATCAGAGTAACAGACAACCCAAACGGACGAAGGTTGGTTCTATTTTATTTTTTTTATTTGCGCACGATCTGTTGTTTCTATTGCGTTTATTTTTTCATACCTCTGTGCGACCCACCACTGCGTCGTATCCCGCAACAAGAAAGCTGTGCTTCAAAAAAAAAAGTTAAAAAAAGAAAATTCAGAAAATTTAACTCTAAGCTAAAATTAAATAAGTTCGATAAATGTATTTGATAATTTTCCAATTTCTAATATAATTAATTGACCATGTGTTTAACGTTTATTTCAACTTATTAATTTAACAAACACGCAAACACGAACAGTTTTTTATGAGGAAACCTTGAATGAAACATCCCAACCTTAAATTAGGTACATACAACCACTAACGACCTATATTACAACAGGTTGGCATTCATAGTCGAAACAAGTGAATACACAAACATAAGGCAACTCACGGCTGGCTACGATGATCTGTAGTTATTTTGTTGACAAGGAATCAACAGGTAGCTGACAGTGTTGCCGCGTTGTCATTTTTCATGTCTTTAACATTTTCAGAAATTCTAAATTAAATATTAATAATTAATTATATACTTATTTATTCTGTAATAAAATTATAGCTTTGTCCTATTCTATCAATTTCGTTTTCATTTCAATTCCATTATGATCATAGCATTTTCACATGGGTTATTTTTAAACTTCTGTTGTATTTTCTTTGTTAAGGCGGTATCAACCGGTTCATTTCTGTCTTTTATCCTTCATCTTTCACCCGAGATGAAACGTCTTAAACATTGCAATAATTCACTAGTGAACCGATCAAACAGTGTTGGATTTTTTAATTTGGCATCATTCACTCGCTCTCGGAATGAACGAGTTTACTAATTATTGAAAAATGGATAAGGTTCAAAGTGTCTAAGCGTCGTCGTGGCTTGACTCGGAGGGGTGAAATCGAATATAAGTCTCCGTCGAGACTTCTCCTCGTATTCATCGTCGTTGTCCGATAAATCGTCGGTGTCAGTTCGACGCAATTTGTAATAGTTTTAAAACTACTGTTTTTCTATTTCAAAAGGCGTGTGTTTCTCACAGGGAGCGATTCTACAGCTGATACTCGGCTCTCGTGCACTGTGGTATAATAGCAGACAACGAATAATGCCTTCAGGTATCTTCGACGTCTGGATTGGAAATACTAGCTGATCTTCGAAGTTCGTGTAATCGTTAAAATTCGACGTAAGGACGATTTGGTTATTTGGATTAATAATGAAACAACAGTTTACTAGTAAGCACCACTAACCAACAAGGTCTAATAGGGCTCGAAGTGTCTGATGACAACTGAAGTCCCGATCGGACTGTGCGTTGCTCTTTTATACAGATCGTGTTTGAGAATTCGCAACGCTCCACCGCCGAGAGACCAATGACAGCGAAGTTAATAACGAGCGCTGTGACTGGCCGGCCAAAGTAACAATCTTTGTCGAGACTGTGTATTTTGGCGACAATATATATATATATATATATATATATATATATATATATATATATATATAAATATATATATATATATATATATATATATATATATATATATATATATATATATATATATATACATTATAATAAATGTGATATTAAAAGTCTGAAGTGCGCCAAGCAATTAATTAGCTAATTAATTAATCAATTAAACAAATTTAAATGATGCAATTATGATTCTATCACACTCATTTAATTCTCTTATCTCAGGGTTATACTCGTGCTTCAATATCTATGCTTTACATATGATAGCTAAGGTCCAAAGAATACCGGAATATTAAAAAACATATATGATATAACATTATATATTGACATAAAAATATATTGAAATAAAATTCACACTCAAATATCTTCAATAAAAATATCTCATATAATGATTATCAAAATTTTGTTCTACGTACGTGAACCTTCAAAAATTAATGGTACATCCAATACAAATTAAATTTTCAAATCAAAATTGTCGTTCTAAATCTCCGGATCAAAATATTTCTATCTTTCCTAAAGCAATTGTTTAAAAAAATGTGTTGTTAATAAAGAAAAACTGACAGAATAGTAAACTATCTTTCTGATGATGAGTTGTCCAAATTATTGTTCCTTGTAGCCTACACTATCTATTCTTAGCAGTCCCCTAGGTAATCAGCAATCTTACAACAAATTGTTGCGAACCTATCGTCTTTAATGATCTTCAAATGCACGTATCGTTCAAATGATGCTAGCCTCTCTCCTCCCGATAAACTGAATCTCTCGTTCTGGCATGAACAGTGATTCTTGGAATATAAGTGGACAAATATAACTTACAATATTTTACTAGATCAGCTTCTGTCAGATACACTTACTCCACGAAAACTCACAAACATTCACTTCTACTGCTTCCTACCTCTGAAGAACCACCAGAGAACAACCACTGTTCGCCTTGCACCCTTGGAAAACAACTAATTATCTTTTTTCCCTCAAAAATCTAGCTAAACTCTCATTCTTACATACCTGTCCCACTTTTTTCAATCTCCTCCAAAGCTCGTCATACGTATCCCCATCTCTTCATTTAGATAACAAACAACAATTTTACCTACAATTATAAATTTCCTAAAAACTATTAATATGCTAATCGGTTTCTACAAATTCTTAAGAACTAACGGAGAAATATATTTTCTAAATATCCTATTCTATTGTCTTATTCACTGTACAAGTCCATTTGGAAAACTCGCTCGCATTGTTCATGATTTCACTTAAGCTCACTCAACTCACTCGAAGATATTTTACAAAGAAAATAATTTATGCATATCTTAAATTTACTACAAGTAATCCAGGATAATGAAATTTCATTTCTTCGAAATATCTTTTATAGTTTATTAGTCGAATTATTTGAATTATTATATTTTGTACTTTGAAATATATTAAGCAAACCAATATTATTTTCAATTTTACATAGCATAACAATATATAATATATATATATATATATATATATATATATATATATATATATATATATATATATAATATATATATATATATATATATATATACGAACATTCTTTATCAGTCAAACATTTCGATACTACTTCAGCCCTATTCCAACATCATATTCAGACAGGCCACAAAATAGATTTCGAAAAAGCAAAAACCATCGCTCCTATCCGCTTCCTTAAATCCAGAATTATTCGTGAAGCCATCGAAATTGAAAAACGGCCCAACAGCTTAAATACGCGCGATGACGCTAAACGACTTCCGGCAACATGACGACCGCTACTTCAGCGACCCCCCACCCCAACCCACACTGGTCAGGCGACGTCAGCCCAGACCACGTCAGCGCATACCGTTCCCGCGCGTACTGATAGTATAAAAGCAGCAGCACATTTTTACGTCTGACCACCGACCAGATTATGAACATGTCAAAATTCTCTGCACAGAAAGCAACCATTTCAAGAGAAGCTTCCTTGAAATGTGCCACATTTTCCTCAATCCCTCCACCATGAATAAACGTACTGACATCGACAACCTCAGTTTATTATACCATTCTCTTCTCTCCAATATCAAATGAGGAATTCTTCGACGTTCTTTTGTCATCCAGACTGTTTCATTTTCGTTTCCTTTGATCATTTATTCCCTTTATTTCCCACTAGTGCTTACTCGTATATTCAACCTTTTACATTTATACTGATGCATTTCTAATTTACATCGAACCTTCACTTATTTGACAATCCATATTTTCCCTCCCTGACTAATCGCTATAATAAATTTCAGATTCCAACCTTTCTTCACTACATATTGGTTTTGTAGACAGTTTCACTTAACAATTCTATTTACTTTAGTATCCTCCGCGTTGTAGGTTTGCGTTCTTGTGTATTGCGCCTGCTCGTTTCATACTCCACTAAATTTGTATCAACTCACAACTATGAAAGACACACATTCTACTTCATTGAAAATGCCGGCAACTTGACATTCGTTTTCGGGTTAGAATCTTGTAATTTGAAATTCGTCCTAAAGTGAAGTACAAAATCTTTTTATTATAACAACAGCTCTGTGCCAGTGTGTTTAGTCATTTTTTAATTTTATATCTACACTTTACTGTTATAAGTTAGTTTTTTTTACGTGCAATGTTGACGGGTTTTTATAGAGTTTTGTAGTAGTTTTTATTCATTCTTTCATTTTTAAATAAAACTTTTTCGCATTGTAATACACGAATGCTACTAAACAGAAACATTTAAGCTACTATTTTAACACCAACTTTTTTGGACAAGGTAAAGTCCAAAGAATACCGGATATAATAAAAACACATATTGATATTAACACAATATATTGAAATTAAAAATTAATGAAATAATATTCATACTCAAATGTTTTCGATAAACAAAATCTCATATAATGATTCCTCAAAATTTGGTTCTACGTACGTGAACCTTCAAAATTAATGGTACAAACAATATTAGTTGAAATCTCAAAATCCAAGTATTACTCTCAAAATCCCAAATATTATTCTAAACTATCCTAATCTAAAAAATTTTATATCCTTTCTAAATTAAGTGTAAAAATTGTGTTATCAATGAAAGAAAAAACTGCAGAAAACAAATACTATCTCTCTCTGATGATGAGGTGGTCCAAATCCTTGTTATTTGTTAGGACTATACTATTTACTCGTGGCCGCGTCCCCTAAGTAATCAGCAATCTTACAATAAATTATTGCAAGTATCTCGTCCTTAATGATCTCCTTCAAATGCCACGAATCGTTCATATTATGCTAGCTTCTTCTTCTCTCAATAAACTGAATCTCTCGTTGGCCTGAACAGTGACTCTTGGAATGTAAGTAGAAAATATGACTTACAAATATTTTACTGGATCAGCTTCTGTCAGATACACTAACTACATGAAAACTCACAAACTTTCACTGCTACTGCTTCCTACCTCTGGAAAACTACCCGTGAACAACGGCCGTTCGCCTTGCACCCTGGGAAACTAACTGATTATCTTTTCTCTCTCTCCTAAATCTAGCTAAACTTTCATTCCTACATACCTATCCACATTTTGCAATCTCCGCCCAATCAAAAAACTCGTCACAATTCTCCCCATTTTTTCATTTCGATAACAAACAACTTTTTACCTATAATTGTAAAATTTCCTAAAACCTTATTGACAAATAATATTTTTCTACAATTCTTAAAAAACTAACAAAACCTCTTTCTAAAAATCTCTTCTATTGTCTTTAATCACTGCAATAATGTATTTGGGAAAAACCCGGTTCAATTGTCTTTGGGATTTCACTTAAAATTATGCGGGTCACTCAAGTTATAGTATAACAAAGGAAATAATTTATGCATAGCTTACATTTTGTTTATATACAGGTAATACCAAAAAAATTTAAATACTTTCCTTCTCCGAAATGTTTGTTGGTTATTATCTACTTATTTGAATTATTTTAATGTTTTTTGAACTTTGAAGAATTTTAAAACACACCAATATTTTTCTCGATTTTTTACATGTCATATACAATATATAGGTCTACCTCTTTTTTTTCCAAGGGGCTTCCATCTGTGACGTTTTTGTGTCGAAAATTTTAAATCTCTTCTTTTTATTCTGTCAACCAGTGTCTGTAACATTCCTGTTGTTTCTTATAGATTCGTTGGTCTTCCTTTCCAGCAAGGTGGCAATTAGGCTCTTGTGTAGTTAGTCGCACTTGTCAAACTTGTTCCTCTGATTTTAAACAGTAGCTACAAGTCGCGCTGCATGGACTTCTCGAAAGAGCATTGGCATTTGCAAAGATTTTTCCTGCCATGTGCTAGATGTAATAATGGTATTGTAATCGCTTTAGTCACATTACAATATGACCTTCTGGAATACGAAATTCTAGAAACTACTTCAGAACTGCGTAATCAGTTCATTTTGACCATATTTTTAAAATTGTTCACAAGCCTTCATTTAATGTATTAAAATTAGTCCGATGTTGTGATTTCTGTCTTTATATAACTAATGACTTATAATGGAAGGGAAAGTGGAAGGAAGAAGAGGTCCAGGAAGAAGAAAATTCTCCTGGATGAAGAATATAAGAGACTGGAGTGGTATGAACACACATTCGATACTAAGAACAGCTAAAGATAGAGACCAATTTGCTGTAGTTATAGCCAACCTTCAGTAATGGAGAAGACACCTTAAGAAGAAGAAGATATAACTAATTATCCAATTATCCAATTTTCTATATTACTGATGGATATCAGTTTTCTTCGATTCCATATTTGCTCTAGATAATGTTTTTATAATAGCACATTGAGAGTTATGCTTGATGTTTTTTCCTAAACCTAAACCTTTTTCCTTACATCGGGGTAGGCTTTAGTAGAAATCGATTAGCGCGATCACAAACAACATTGTATGTAAAGTAAATTTAGAATAATTACTTTAACAGAAGTCTGTGGTGATTTGGCAACGCTTCGTTCAGTTAAAATAATTAAGAGCAGCTAAGCATCAAAATCCTGCACAAAGCGAGAGGGCCGAGTCGAACCGAGCTTAGTCGAATGATCATGGGAACGCGCCGAACCTGATGTCTCATACAACGTTGCCGGCGTTTTTTTTATATCATTGAAATAAAAGATATTTTCTCCTGCCTCCACTGTTTTCAAAAAAAAAAGAAATAATACATTGAAAGAATTGTGTAACAAGTATAGCGGAAGAGACCTTTGATTTCATTAGATTTGCCGACATAATGTAAATCGCCTGTAGTAAAGTTTAATATAAATAGTAGTTTGTAAAGGTTTTAATTCTATTCAGGCACCTTAAGGGAGATCTTAGTTTAGGTCTTCAGTCTTCTTCTTAGAGTGCCGTCTCCCTACGGAGGTTGGCAATCATAATGGCTATTTTTATTTTAGAACTTGCTGCTCTAAACAAATCAATCGATCTGCATTGGTACCAATCACGTAGATTCTTTAACCATGAGTTCTGCCTTCGGCCAACAGATCTTCTTCCTTCAGGTCTTCAGTGAATCTGAGCAAACTGCAAAATGCAAATAGCCATGATTTTCTTCGTCTACTAGGACCATGATTACCTTGGATCTTTCCCTGAATTATCAGATGTAAAAGATCATATTTTTCAGGGTGTCTCATAATGTGACCGAAGTATTCCAGCTTGCATTTCTTTATTATATTGACCAGTTGTGTTGTTTGGCTAAGCCGTCTAAGGACCTCCTCATTTCTAACTCTGTCGTCCCAGCTTATTTTCAGTAGTCGTCTGTATACCCACATCTCAAAGGCTGTCAAGCATTTAAGCATAGCCTCAGTTAGAGTCCACGCTTCCACTCCATACAGCAGGGCAGCAAAGATGTAGCAAGATGTCATAAGAACTCTAAGGTCAATGCTAAGATCGTGACTGCAAAGTAGGTTTCTTATTTTTACAAAGGCATCTCGGGCTTGTTCTATTCGGCTTTTAATTTCTGCGGTTGGATCCCAGCTCTCATTGATATTACTGCCGAGATACACGAGTTTCTCTACTCTGTCCAGTGTGGCATCTCCGACTTTTATACCGTCATCCTGTATATAATTTTGTTTGCTAACTATCATATATTTAGTTTTCTTAACGTTGAGTTTTAATTAATACTGATCACAAGTCTGTTTTATTTTGTTCATTAGATTTTGAAGGTCTTCTCCGTAATTGGCAAGGACTAAGGTATCGTCGGCATATCTAATATTATTGACGGTTACTCCATTCACAATAATACATTCGGTTGTCTCTATTAAGGCTTCCTTAAATATTTCCTCCGAATATAAATTTAAAAGTAAAGGCGACAATATACAGCCTTGTCTCACTCCTCTTTTTATATTTATTTCATCCGACAGTTCTTGTTCAACCTTTATTCTTGCCACTTGATGCCAGTATAGATTTGTAATTATTTGTAGATCTTTATCGTCCAATCCAGCTGTTTCCAATATTTCTAGCATTTTGTTATGTCGGACTTTGTCAAAAGCTTTTTCAAAATCGATTGCACAAATGTTCACATTTTGATTTATATCTCTGCATCTCTGTACTAGCACCTGTATACTAATTAATTACTAATTAATTAATATATTAATATGATTTCATAAATATCTTTTACGCGATAATTAAATGGATGTTTTTAAAAACATTTATTGCCTTCGCAGATAAAAATTGGTATAGGCAACGTCGCAATTTCATTAGGATGCTGGATCGTGATATACAATGAAGGACCAAATTTTTCCCGCATAACTTTGCAATGCGGCAGTATTCCATTCTCACCGAACGTTTTGAGTAGTAGTGCAAGGCTGCCAGGTCTAGGGATTTATCCCGAATCTAGGATATTTCAGTATAAAAGGGACAAAGGGATTTTTTTGATATTTAGTGTAAAATCTAGGGATTTTTAACGGCTCAAATATTTTACCACACGTTAGACCTATTATAATAACATTTTCTTTAATTTCAGGTATAAAATACACTTCGTTTTAACAGTATTAAATACACGATCTTTCATTACAACTAATTAAACTAACAGTAAAACTACTTAAAGATTCTATTATCAGATGTCAACTAAATGTCCACGTTCTTGGAATCTTTATTTTATACTACAATAGATTTCTGTCAAAGTAGATTCCTATAAGTGTAGTCTGTAGTACTGTAGTAGTGGGAAAAGGAGCGTGCGACAGGCATAGGCAATCAGTAATCAGTTGTCATTTAGCCGGTGAGAGAAGTAGTGCAGTTTCGTGATTTAGGAAGATTACGATGGTTACTACTACGAATGCGGTCACTAGTACTAGTATGATTCAAGGAAATAGCATGTTGCCTTCACCTAACACCCCTGGCACAGGCGAGAATAATGGTATTAAGAGAATTAGTGATAATAGAAGGGTGAGTAGTTAGAGGGTTTTTATGTATTGAAATCATTAGTATTGCGCTTTTATATTATATAGATATATGTATATAATATATATAATATATATAATATATATATAAATATACTATATATATATATATAAATATATATATATAATATATATATATAATATATATAGTATATATAATATATATATATTATATAATAATACGTAGGAAATTATCAGGTAAAGTGGTCTATTAAAAATCTTTGTTTTACTAAAAACTCAATATTTATTTTTAGCATCAGGAGTAAACTAAAACAATTTCACAAATCAAAACTGACATAGCACGTTCACTAAACAGCAATGCGATATAAAAAAATTGAAATTACATTACAAATGTAAAAATAAAAATAGTATAGCTAAATATAATACCATGAACAGCAAACAACTATTTTCAAAAATCAAAGACCCAGTAAGTACCAACCTTATACAAAAGTAACGTTGTTTATGAAATACCTTGTCTAGGATGTCAAAATAGCTACATTGGCCAAACATCACAATGGCTAAAATAACGCATCACCCAACATAAAAGTCATTGCCGCTTGGGAAAAAATAGTTGAGCACTATGAAAACACCGGTCATATGCTAGACTATAACAAAGTTCACATTTTGGCACAGGCTGATAACTACAAAAGTAGATTATTTCTTGAAATGTATCACATTAACAAAAATAAAAACACTTAAAATTATAAATCAGACACTGGACAGTTAAGCAACATATATTGTAATATATTAAACAAAATTTATAAATATTCAAATAGCTAACATTCACCTTAATAACAACTAACCTTATTAAATTATCAAAGAGATATCATTCTTCTAATGTTTCTTTTGTTATTTTTATTTTTACATTTGAAGTAATTTTAATTTTTACATTTTAAGTAATTTTAATTTTTTTTATCCTAGATTGCTGTAATAAACGTGCTATGTCAGTTTTGTTTTGTGAAATCTTTTAATTTCTGTAAGTTATTTTTTAAAATATATTTGTACGCCATTTTTATAATGTTGAAATTGTTTTAGTTTACTCCTGATGGTGCTAAAAAATAAATAGCGAAATATTTAGTTTTTAGAAAAAACAAAGATTTTTATATAGACCACTTTATCTGATAATTTCCTACGTATTTAGAAATTATTTTTTGGTCGACATAATCACTTGTAATATATCAATATCAATATCAATGATCAATATATATGTATATATATATATATATATATATATATATATATATATATATATATATATATATATATATATTGATCAACATTTCGTTTTATTACTTATATAAAAATCATTGTGACATATTCAGTTAGGAGTAGGACAATAAAAAAAATCAAAGTTGGAGGTCATCCAAAAATATTCCTGATTACTATTTATTCATCCAATGATCCAAAATCATATTGTACATCCGAATTTACCCGCCACGAATGATACTTGATCACGGTCAGTCTGGTTCTAAAATTAAAGAAACTTCCACGAAATTATCACTTTGGTAGACGACTTGGCAAGAGGCTTTGCCAACGCCAGCACGCGACAAGCAGAGGCGTTCCCACAATGATTTTTTTCAAACAACAATATTGAGGAATTATTATCTCTCGGAAGAAATTATATAGTACAACTTAAAAATAATTATTGCCCTATTTTCAACTTTACAATTTAATATTTCTTATTCTTTGACTTTATTCCTAACCAATGTTTTGCAAATGCCGGCTATCCGTACGGTATACTCCATTCAACGATTATACGACTGTTGTGTCGATTTAAATGGTCCAATGTGCTGAGTTGTACAATAGTCCATTCTCCCACAATTTTTAAAATACTGTTATGGCAAATATAAACCTTAGATTTAAATATGAAGTCATGATATAAATATAGAGTTGATAGTTTATAGAACAGTTGTAATTCAGATTTTGAAATATATAATTACTATCATTGAGTTTAGTATTGTAAACAGGTTGGTTTTTGAATTAAGTGTAACAATACTTAAGTGATTAAATAGTGTAAATTATTTAGTCGAATATTCAATCAGCCGAATAGATCATCAACCATCAGATTCACAGCCATAATCACTGTCGTTGCTATCCTCATTGGGATGGTAAATTATAACAGGATTAACTGCTTCGATGCGACCTTCGCGGATCCACCATTTTCAATTAAGTCTTTACATTTTCTTACACTTTTTCCCCAAATTTTAGGAGTGGAAATATCTGATGCTTATTGCCATGTTTCCAAGACTGCCCCAAATATATTCAATTGGATTGAATTGGCAATGATAGGGCGGTAGTCTCAACACACGATGTCCAAAGCTATGTATAATTTAGTCTATATATATTATATATATATATTTATATATATATATATATATATATTATATATATATATTGTTGTTTTGAGTTTCTTGAACCGTATTATATTTAATATAAAATTAATATTTCTTGGGTTTAGGTTCAATAAAGATATGTTACATGTGGAACTAGATTTTATTTTCCATTGCAATCAATCAACGTTTCGGCAGAGAAACCCTTGCCTTTGTCAAGATTCTAAACTGTATATATATATATATATTATATATATATATTAATATATATATATACAAGCAGATATTGTAAAATATATATATATATATATATATATATATATATATATATATGACTTACCAAAACGTAAAACGTGACACAGACATTAACGAACTGACATATAAAAGTTGATATCTGATATCTCATTGTTTACTATCATTAGTATATAATTATTTTTATATGGGCGTATCCTTGATGTTTTCGAAAAAGTTAAGGTGGAGATATGTTATGACTTTAAGAGCTTTTTATGATGTTATATTATTATTGTTTAAATCAGATTGAAATATATTTTTTGTGTATCTTTGAAATAAACAGTGCAGGACTTATAATGGGCAATCCTCTAAGCCCATTGCTATCAGATATTTTTGTGGATCATCTAGAGACAAAGATTTCAAAACATCCCGTATTTAAACAGTTTTTATATTCGTGGAGATTCGTAGACGACGTACTGGTATGTTTCACAGGAACTAACAGGCAAGTCGATCAATTTTTATCGTATATTATTTCACTTCATAATCATATGAATTACAATAGAAACAGAACAAAATCAATCCATAAATTTTTTAGATTTAAAAATTATCAGACTTAAAATCAAACATGACTTCTCCATATTTCATAAACCTACCCATACTGACACGACTATACCAAATTCATCATCCCATCCAACACAACATAAACTTATAGCCTCTCATAGTATGTTACATAGATTAACAGAAATTCCGACGTCAAAATACAACTTTGAGACAGACTTAAATATCATTAAGCCAATAGCTAATGACGATATTTCAAAACTCCACTGACTATTCACTAACAACTTGAATCTCTTCATTTTTTTAGTTTTGCGTCTTTATCGTTACAAAAAATATAGGGGTGATCTTTCATTAACAAATGACCACACAAATCACATATTTGCTTTAGTGTAGTTCCCAAATACATGGCCAAAATTTGAAGCTTTATAGATTTTAGTTTGCTCGTTGTAGCCGCTTATTAGTCTTGTACTTGCTTGCTACAACGGTATCAAAGAGGATGTGGTTTAATATGTCAAAAAAGGTAAATTTTTCTTCTCGGTATGTCGGCGCATTTCAATTAGTAATCTAGAGCATTCCCTTATTTTATTAGAGCAAGCGACCAAAATTTGAGCGCGCTTATGTTTCTGTGGTTGAAAATTTCTGTTGTTGGAAAACTTTTGTTTAATTTATTTTCATATTATTTATGTTAAAAGTTGTATTACAACATTCAGTTTATTAATTTTTAATGTAGATATTTTTCGCAATAAACATGTTTCAAACGAATGAGCGTATTTACTGTGAGGCACTGTCTGTAACTCGTTAGCAAGTTCCAATAAAATCCTCCCTCTTGTTCGGGGTACCTTAGCCATAACATCATTGTTTGATTTATTGAAGACAATAAGGTAATAATAATTGAAATTATAATCTAAATTACCATTAGATATTTTTAAACTTACCTTTTTTTAATCCTGTCAGTTCTGACATATTTATAAAAGTATTTAAATAGGTAAATTGTGTATTGTGTATGATCACACTATATTGAGAAATGAGACAAAGTTCGACCAGCTTGTTCATCGCCGAAAAAAAGTCATAGAACTCGGGAAACAACCGGACGAAAGCAATTCCGAATTAATAATCTTTATCAATACCAAAACTATTAAAAATAACAGAGAAGGTAAAACACAACAAAATGTTGCGAAGATTATAAAGAAAAACCTAACAACTGTACAATACATAATAAAAAAAACGAAAAGAAAGTGCAAATAAATTTCAAACTAGAAATACGAAAAAGTTACGTATGAATTATAATGTCGCGATCACTATAATAACACGATAAATTTGGCAACATCTACAGAGGTGGAACCGCACTTGCAACATCATATAAAATATACAAATGAGACCAAAGAGTACGTTCAGTGTATGGAGGCAAACAAGAACTACACAAATAAAATAACTGTATAAAATTAGGTTAATAAATATTTACCCCTCTTTCTTTGCCTTTATAATATACATCAAAATAAGATTAATGATGCATTATATGTGCATATACTCCCTCTAGTTTTGGTGGAGGGAGGGACGTCTGTTGTATGTACGGAGGCAAAAAGGATACAAATGCACACACACACACACACACACACACATACATATATATATATATATATATATATATATATACTATATATATTATATATATATATATATATGATTTCCGTTGTTTTCCGGGTTTGACTCCGCGTTAAATAGTTTTGATTTTTAGAAAAACCATTGTTTTGACGATGTTTCGGCAAGGTCACACTTGCCATTGTCAAGTCAGATTAGTTCTGCTTCGTCTTGATGTTTCAGGAGGACTGAGTCAAACTCGGAAAACAACTGAAATCACATATAGCTCCCGCGGAAATTTCAAATCCAATATATTAGAATCTTGACAAAGTCAAGGGTTTCCTGCCGAAACGTTGATTGATTGCAATGGAAAATAAAATCTAGTTCCACAACGTTAGTAATTTAGGCTTAAAACAGTATTGAGGAAATGTAATAATTTAATTCGTTAACCATTCTTTTGCTTTATCTACACGGTCCAGGTGTTTGTTGGTTGCCTATTTAAAATTTCCGAAGTAGCATTATCCAGTACTATAACGAATGGTTCATGTAAACTTGGCAACAGTTTTTTTTTCAACCATTTCACAAACATTTCCGTATTCATATTGTTATGATAATCGACTGATTTTGATGAAAACACAAGATCTGCTCCCTCCATAAAACCATATTTTCCACCTGCATGCACTATAATATATCTCTTTCCCTTGTTTTCGATGTGTTTTATGGATTTTATACTCTCGTCCTGCCAAATTCGTTTGATAACGCCTTTAGCAAAAATCCATGTTTCGTCTCAATAAACGAAGGAAGAACAACCTTTTTTAAATTTGTTATAATTTCTTAAAAATTCTATTTTTTGTGAACGACACTACACAACGACTCTTTCAACACAAAGCCTTTATATTGTCTTCCTTTTTGAACTTAAAGCCAATCTGTCTTAAAACTGTCCAGATACTTGTTCTGGAAATTTCAAACATATTTCTGTCTTTTAATTTTTGTAGCACTGAATCTAAAGAAACATGTTCTTTCTTTTCGCGCATTATATATTCTCATGGATTTCAAATTTGCATACTTCAGGAAGATCTATAGTCTTTGGTCGTCGGCGAGATTTATATTGTGCGACATTTTGTTCGTTTTGTCCACTTTTTTTGCTTTTTGCAAAACCGACTTTAGTTTTGTTTCATTAAAACAGAGTGCATCACACACACGTTTATGTACGGACCGAACTGGTTGCAAAGGGCCCCCGTTCGTTTTCTCAGCAGTAAAATAAGAAAGTACATTAAATATAGAGTTGTCTACATCTAAAACATGTCTCGGCATTTTTGGGTTCAATAAAAAAATACACTACTCTCTCTTAACGGACACCTGTGTTCACCGGACACCTCTATACGGACGGTTTATAAAACTAAAATCAGTCGGCGATATACGAATCGGTACTTTAACTATTAATAGCCAATATGTTGTACCCGTTACTTTTGGAACTTAAGAGTACATCGACTCTTAGATTCTCATTAGATTCTTTTTCTGGTTGTTGAACCATCATTCTGCCAATTTATTTTCATTTATGTTAAAAATGGCGTATTTCTTTTTATTACAGTTGTAGTACCTAATAAAGTAATAAAATAGTGTAATAGCAAAGAAAACCGGCACGCCCTTTTGGTGTTTTCATTTCACCGAAGCCCAACAAAAATGTCTGATGAACACATTTGGCTACATAGACGTTATTGTATTTATTTGTAGGAGCGTTTGCGTAAATTTTTTTGTTATTTTCGGATTAAATTTCACAATAAATTTTACGTCTATCTGTAGATCTATTAACTGAAATAATTTTAGTTTAGATGTAAAATACTAACAGTAGAGCCTTTTCATTTGAATAATGATTAGACCAATTTACTTTCGTACTTCTACTTGCACAGTAAAATATTCGTTTATGTTCGACATATATTACATTATATACATATATGTCGTCAATATTCGACAATGTTTTGTCAATGCCGGCAAGCTCCAGACAGAAATCTACTACCTTAATGATATTTTTCAAACAACAGTTTTAAAGATCATCTTTCGGTAGAGAAAGAGTGCAAGGAAATACTATTATCGAAGTTTCAACTTTATATTTTAGTACTCATATTGCCTTTTACGTTAAATTAATTATTATCATTCATTAAACGTCTGTTTTTAAATTCATGAGGTCGTTTTACATAATTATATTTTTTATTAAGTTTCTACCTTCTATCTTATTAACGTATTATATTATTATTGGTCTGTAACGATAAGACTACCAAAGAGAATTGAAGTACTATTGTACAAATAATACCTCAATCAACCATGGGAGCTCATCGTCTATACTTTGCCTAGCTCAGTATCTCAAGGATGAGTTCGTCTTGTCTTAAAATAGGGATTGAACCTGAGTTCTCAGTTGATAGCAAATAAGACAAATTTTAACCAAACATATTTATTTAGAATAAAAAATAAGTACAATAATTAGCCTTGCCAAAGCTTAACAATTAATAAGTGATACTTATTGCTTCGTTTGATGGGCTACTTGTGTGTTCTAGCTGCTAGATCCTTCAATCGAATCTTGTAGTATCTGGGAAGCTGCAGTCACACGTGGTTGTATTTTCTAGTTAAAAAGTCATGTAGTCAAGTGTAACGAATATATATAGAATGAATAATTATCTTTTAAAATTCATCGCATAAGTTGGAATAAACAAAACACAACGGAAATTAAGACGTAAATTATTAATTTGAAAACTCAATATCGGGAAGTTCGAATAAAACATTAAAGAAATACCGAGGAAGTACACATCTGTCAAATAATAAACAACTATAAAATGGTTTATATTAACTCGAGCCGACCTAAGAAGAAATTGAAATATATTTGTGTTTTAACTCGTACGATTAGGAAACGAATTACACTAAAATCATTATTCGTTACTTTAATACATATATGAGGGAATTTTAATATATTACATATACTAGGGGATTAAAATATATACGGAAATGCAAATGCTACAAACTGATAGCGAAATATGTGGTTTATGCAAGATGGTATACCACCACATTATAGAGAGAGGGCAGTGAGAACATACTTAAATATAACTTTCCTGAACGTTGGATTGTTCGTTGTAGTCAGATTCTTTGGTCATGTGGGGAGATATTAATATAATTATTTAATTCATAAAAAATCCCAAAGAGTACTTATTAATATACTTATAATACTTAAAATAAATACTGCAGCAGTTTCTTTAGAACCAATGATTCTATTTAATATGAGACGATCTTTTATGGAATGTATTGACAAATGAATTAAAGAAAATGGTGGAAATATTGAACACTTACTTTGACAAAAAGTTTAGTGTTATTTAGTTTAACTATTTCTTAATTTGGTTTGTATATAAAATGTTTTAGTTATGAGTTTAATTTAATATAAAACGTAAAATGTTTGCTGTAAAATCCAATCATTGTTATTTTGTCAATTCCTATTGCAAATTATCCTGCTCATATATTTATTTTATTTAATATTTCGTTAACTATTAACTTTATTAAAGGTATTTTATACCAAAATTCAGAAGTATTAATGTTTTTGTCTAATTTTCTTTCGTTGCCTGGAGTAATTGCGTTAAATCTGAATTATGTAGTTGATTTGTAAAATGCGATTATCTGGAAAACTGTTGAGTTTTGAAGTTATTAACAAGTATACCTGTTTTGTTAAAATAATGTATCTTTAATATTTTTTATCACAAACACCTTTAACTTAAAGAGTAAAAAAGTAAGTTCAATTATAGGCCATATATGTGTCATATGTGGCGCCCTCTATCAGTTACATTAAAGTATGCATCAAATTATAATTCCTGATGTTCAATAGTACCCAGTTATGAATTTTTATACATAAATGTGTACAAACATGAAAGTTATACCGAAATTATTATATATATATATATAAATATATATATATATATATATATATATAGCTATATATATATATATATTATATGTATCTATTATATATAATTTCAGTTGTTTTCCGGGTTTGACTCCGCGTTAAATAGTTTTGGTTTTTAGAAAAACCATTGTTTTGACGACGTTTTGGCAAGGTCACACTTGCCATTGTCAAGTCAGATTAGTTCTGCTTCCTCTTGATGTTTCAGGAGAACTGATTTCTCGGTTGCTGCACGTTGAGTTTATATACCTTTTAGCACTTCTTGTAATTGGTCCTGTGCGCAGAGTAGGAGGGGTCTTCTTCGCTATTTTAATTTCTACTTTTTTCTGCAGAATTGGTTTCCACGTATTTGGGAGTCTTTGGGCATCATCTCTGGTATTTAAATTTTTCGGATGTTTTTCGATCTCTATGGCTTCCCTGATTACACGTTAGTCCTTATTTTCGATGTTGGCTAGCATTGTTGTTCCATTTCAGTCTATTTTGTGTCCTGTGTGTATGGCATGTTGTGCTACAGATGAAGTTTTCTCTTTTCTTTCGATGGCGTTTCGATGTTCTTCGCCTCTAACTTGTATCCTTCGATTTGTCTGTCCAATGTACGATTTATCGCAGTACTTACACTGGATTCTGTATACACCTTGATTTTCCAATGCAACTTTTGTTTTTGCTGATGGTAATATGGTTGCGATATTTTTGTCGGTGTTAAAAATAGTTTCTATTTTGTTTTTTTCGTAGCACTCTGCTGATTTTATCTGTAGTACCCTTAATATACGACAGGATAGTTTTTCCGACTGGCTTTTCTTCTTCTTCTCGATATTTGATTTTGTTTCGAGATTTTTGTGCCTTTTTAATCGTAGACATGGAGAAGCCATTTTTTCTTAGAGCTGTTTTGACTTTTTGCATTTCTTCGTTCTTATGTTCCTTATTTGTCAGTTTTTCAGATCTTGTTATTAAAGTTTTTATTACCGAATTTAATTGTGCAGGATGATGGTGTGAGTCTGCGTGTATCTGTCAGTATGAGTTGGTTTTCGGTATACTGTGTGTCCTATGCTTCCGTCTTCTTTCTTAATAACTAACACATCTTGGAATGGAAGTTGTCGGTTATTCTCCCGTTCCATGGTAAACTGTATTTTTGGATGGATATTATTATTGTGTTGTAGGAATTCATTAAGTTTCTCTTCTCCATGCGTCCAGATAATGAATGTGTCATCAACATACCTAAGCCGCAGTTTGGGTTTATGCTCTGCTGTTTCTATTGCTTTTGATTCCATATCTTCACTAGTTGAAGGGGCACCGATGGGTTCACACTGTCACCCGTAATAGCCAACCTTTTTACGGAAGCCTTTTTATCTTTATCTTTACCTTCTAAATATATACATCTATATATATACATCTATATATATACATATATATATATATATATATATATATACATAATATATATATATATATATATATATATATATAATATATATATATATATATATATATAGAGAAAAGGAGTACGACCGTCAATCCAATATAAAATAAGGATCACTCAAAGAGTGGCGGATTTTTCGGTCAAAAATTGGAGAAAAAAGACAAAGATGATGGCTACGTTATCTATTTTTTGAAAACGTTTCGCTATCCAATTTGATAGCATCATCAGTTCATCTAAAAAGAACAATATGAAAAACCTAACATCCAATGAAAAGTTATTAAGTATGTTACCTCAAAAAGATATGTAGCAGTCAGTGATATTAACAATTGTAAAGAAGCTTACGACAATG
Source organism: Diabrotica balteata (assembly GCA_918026665.1). Classification (NCBI taxonomy): domain Eukaryota; kingdom Metazoa; phylum Arthropoda; class Insecta; order Coleoptera; family Chrysomelidae; genus Diabrotica; species Diabrotica balteata. The sequence goes on from OU898278.1 coordinate 66,249,297, forward strand.
GACATTGTATAATTATGTTGTATAAATCATAAATTGAACTAAATATAGTTAACAATTTTCATAAAATTAGCACAGCAAAAAACATGTGGTAGTTGTACATGTATGTAAAAAAAATTATAAGTAAAAACTTATCATATATAAAAAACACAATTAGTGTGGAAAAGAACTAAAAGATCCAAGAATGCACTTCCAACAGTAAATCAATAATTAAGATTTCATTTTAACTTTAGGTAACATTATTCTAATGATTAATTAAAAATTTAGTAATTTAAAAGTAATAATGAAGTTACCACTGAGAGCTTGTCGAGTGCTGCTGGTGAAATGAAGGCAACAGGTGTTAAACGTCAAAAACGTGAAAAGACAGATGCCAAGAGGTCAACGAGTGACAGAACTACAAGGCGTATTACTACCAACTCCAGTACAATAGAGCGGTTTATTTAAAAAATATGACAAATTTGGTCGACAAACTGTCTGTAAAAACCAAAAACTGAAAGGAAAAGGTGGTTGAGAACTCCATTTTCCCTCCAGTGATCGGTTGAGATGAAATAAAGAACAAACAAGAGAAGTCAATCCAAAAAATCATATGTTAATAGTCTACGTTGTGACTGGTTAGCCAGCCACAGGGAAAGGATGATCAAACTTCCAACAGTCCAAGGTTCATTACATTTGGAACTGAATTTAATAGGATTCTATGAATCAATTTATAATAATAAAGTTGTATTAAACTATTTGTATGGAAACAATTAATACAATTATACAAAAGCAACGTTGACATTAAGTCATGAAATATAGGTTGCATAAATCTAAGATAATTTAAAGTAAGAGTTTATTATTTAATTTATTTTAATTTATATTTGAAAATTATTAAAAAGAAATTATGTAAAGAAAACACCTTAGGTGACAATTTTTAAAGTAAATAACATAGTAAGCCAAATTCTGCAATATTAGAGCATGGTAAATTTGGCTCAAGTTACTAATGTCAGTTCTCTTATTAAGAGTATTAGGGTGTTAGTATATGACACATTTCTAAAAACTGTCTTTTAACGAGATTGCGTTCAGAACCAAGAATCTTAACTTCATTAAAATCTACTCTGTGTTTAGTGTTGATAGCATGCTGTGCAAGGGCACAAGTATGCTTAGATAAGTTGATATCACTGCGGTGTGTCGTAAGATGCCCTCTCGGTGATCTCCCAGTCTGACCGATGTAGCACGAGTCACACTCAGCACAAGGTAAATGATAAATGACATTAACTTGTTCCAGAAGGGACAAGGGTGTTTTGGTTTTTGAGAACAAAAACAGTCTTGGCATTCTTAACCTCAATTTTAAGAGGTATGTTCTTCTGTTTATACAGTGTAATAAGTTTGTCAGTAACTTGAGGAAAGTAAGGTAAAGATGAGTAGTGGGTGGTAGGATTCCCAAGTGCAGGCAGAACAGTGTCATTCAAAGAATTATTTGATATTATTCTAAGTTGGTCACCATTGGGTATGTCATTTAAAGAGGAACCATAGCTTTGTATACAAAAAGGTATTTGTTAATGAGAGAAGAAGAATAAGAATTCTCAAAGAGAATATTTCTAAGTGATTGAAGGGATTCCCTTCGATTAACCGGATGTGTCAATCTATTTAGTCTGCAGCTTAAAGCTTTAAATAAGTTTAATTTAAAAGGATGACAGGAATGGTAATTAAGGAACCTATTAGAGGCCATAGGTTTTCTATACCAACTTGTGGTTAAGGTGTTATCTTCCACACTAATTGTGTTTTTTATATATGATAAGTTTTTACTTATAATTTTTTTTACATACATGTACAACTACAACATGTTTTTTGCTGTGCTAATTTTATGAAAATTGTTAACTATATTTAGTTCAATTTATTGTTTATACAACATAATTATACAATCTCCATTGTCGTAATTTTTTTTACAATTGGTAATATCACTGACTGCTACATATCTTTTTGGGATAACATACTTAATAACTTTTCATTGGATGTTAGGTTTTTTATATTGTTCTTTTTAGATGAACTGATGATGCTATCAAATTGGATAGCGAAACGTTTTCAATAAATAGATGAAGTAGCCATCATCTTTGTCTTTTTTCTCCAATTTTTGACCGAAAAAACCCGCCACTCTTCGATTATATATATATATATATATAATATATATATATATATATATATATATATATATATATATATATAGAAAGAAAAGATGGAGGGCTATAGTGATTATGGCGAAGACTCACCCCGAGTTGTAAAGCCAGTCAAGAAGAAATCTATTCTATTAATATTTATTATACTTTCGAAATTATCTTGGATTTGACTGTTAATAAACAAACTCATACAGATTGAACGAATTTAAAACGGATCATACAATTTAATATATGTCTGTTTGAACTGCATTTGAAATAGTGGACCAATATAAAACTTGGACAAAAATAAATCCATACCCGGTGTTAGACATTGTATAAAATATCGTTCAACTATCCGTCTCCTTTTTCGAACGCACCATAGTCTAGAGCGCAGCTCAAAGTTAATGTTGCCAATCGCCGTGTAATAATCCGATTTGCGGATCTTTTTGAGAGTTATATCTTCTTCGTATCTTTAAATCAATCGGATATTTGCCTATATTTTTCATTGTATTTACCAATCTACTACAACAGACTAATAACAAAAATAAACTTAATGGTTTGTAGTTATTTCAGAAGTTTGTAGTTATTTTAGAAACACCTAGTGGAATGATATTGGCAATACCGCTCAAAATCTCCATCTCCGATAAACGAAAGAGGGGCTTGCCTAAAGGCAGCCACTCACGATACAGCGGCGTTGTTCAACTTCGTTTTTAATCACTTGCTTTGATCATATTATAGAAAATCGAAATGGCTTGATTTAGCGAGAATTTTTTAAGAGAGTTTTTTAAATTATATAAAAGACAAGAATGCTTATAGCGAATAAAGGGTAAAACGTATCACGATAGAAACGTCCGAAAACAGGCAATGGACATTCTAGTTTTAAAGTTCCAAGAAGTAAACAAAGATGCGAATGAAGAGTATGTAAGAAAAAAATAACAATTTTAGAACATCCTATAAAAGAGAATTAAAATTAGCAATGCAGTCCAGTAAATCGGGTGCAGGGGCAGACGAGATTTATTTTGCACCAAAATCTTGGATTCTTTGCACCAGAATCTACGTTTTATTTTTATTTCCTTTTTACGCTTAGTTATACACAAAGTAAGAGACGCTAAAATGATTGTTTGATTTGACATGGTCGAGAACCGAACAAATACTGCGGCGCAGTATGGTGTGTGGGCGCACCAGATATACCAACAAATTGAACAACGCCTCTGTCCGATTATGTCGAACGACACCGCTATACCGTGAGTGGCCGGCTTTAGGAAGCGATAGGTGGTTTGACCACCTATGAATGAGTTCTTGAATTAGTTCAGAATCCAGCAGCTCGCTGAAGTATTGGATTTTTATAATATAATTATTTGAAAACCTTTTGTTGGCCAACCACGTACAGCAGAATTGAGCCGAAATACATAATATTTCGTATGTTCCGAATTTATTTCGTTCAATCCGTATATGCAACTAAGGGGACGTCAAAATAATTAAAATAGTTCCTAGAGTTACGCCACTGGCCCCGTCTTGAAGCCTTCTTTCCCACGATTTCGCAGCTTTTGATCACTCATTTCCTTTCTTATTTTTTGCAGAGTAACAAGCCTATTATGGAGAAAAGGCGGAGGGCGAGGATAAATAACTGTCTTAATGAGTTAAAAACGCTCATTTTGGACGCGATGAAAAAAGATGTAAGTATTTTTAATGACGAAAATTGATTACAATCAGAGTCGGTTCTAGCAATTTTAAATTGACACATTTATTGTCTCTTACTATAAACGTCTGATTAGGGTTTTATATGCCAAGTTAAATTAAGTATTAGGTAAATTGAAATTTTATTTATAATGTATAAGAATGTGTTAGTTATGTTGTTAAGAATGACATACATTAATGAGTTAGGAAGTAGTACTACTAACATAAAAAGTATTTACGAAACTGGTACAGCTTGTGTCCGCCTTCATGAAGATACCAAGAAGTTTAGAATAGAACGTGGAATTAGACAGGATGATACTATCTCCCCTAAATTGTTTACAGCTATTCTTGAATATATGTTCAAGCAAGTGGAACGAGAGTATAATATGGGAATTAATATAAATGGGGAATATTTGAACCACCTAAGATTTGCCGATGACATCGTTTTAATATCTGATATAGTTGATAAAGCTACAAAATGCTGCACACGCTCTATAAAGTGTCAAAAACAATTGGTCTTAAAATTAATACCTCAAAGACCAAATTTATGACCAACCTTGTAGTCAGCGGTAAAATTCTGATTGAGAGCCATAACATCGACCAAGTAATAGCTTACAAATATCTAGGCCATGATATTCGCTTAGGCCGAGATAATCAGACAACTGAAATACAAAGAAGGATAGGTCTCACATGGGCTGCCTTTGGTAGATTGAAAAACATTTTTAAATCTAGTATCCCAGTTTGTTTAAAAAGAAAGGTTTTTAACCAGTGCGTTTTACAGGTTCTTACATATGGTGCAGAAACACTGACTCTGACAAAAAGAACAATAGGTAAACTAAGAGTTACACAACGTGCTATGGTAAGATCAATATTAGGTATTACCATCAGAGATAAAGTACCAAACCTAGAAATAACAAGAAGAACAGGAGTCACAGATGCAGTTGAAAAAATAGCCATGGCTAAATGGGATTGGGCCGGACATGTTGCCAGATTAACGGATGGCGACCAAGGCAAGATGCATATCAAAGCAAAGGACGACCACCGACTAGATGGACAGATGATATCAAGCGCATCACCACAAACTGAATGCAAGAAGCTCAAAATAGAAATAGGTGAAAAAATTTAACGAGAGGCCTACGTTCAGCAGTGGACAAATATAGGCTAATTGATGATGATGATGATGATGAGTACTAAAATAAATTGTAAATAGAAAAAAGAAATAACGGACTACATAAATGGACTGCAATTAATAACTAAGGAGTGTTTCTAAAAATGATGTATAAAATATGCTCCGGATATCAACTAAACAACTTTTCTGCCTTTTAATCCACGAAACTTCAGGGAGAGGGCCAGTTAGAATTAGAAATATATTAGAAAACTAAGTTTAAATTCACCAATCACCATTATATCAGTGGACAATAAATGTGTAATTCCCCATATTTTTGTTGCAATGCTGATATTTAGTTTTTACATATACATAAAAAGGAAAGTTTTTCGTGCTAAATAGATGTCACGTACTATCAAGTAACACAAATTAAACAATATTCCATTTACAAAACGATTATCCGTTTATTGTTAGGTACCAGCTTGGTAAACTGTTTAAATTATTTATGAAAATAAAAAAATCTAGGAAAATTTGCATGTACGTCAAGCGACGTCTGTGTACAGAGCTAAATCTAAAACAATTCAATGTGTAACTTCTCGTAAATCAAACATGGTTGTTCAAAATATTTTTAACTTGATAAAGAGATCTAATAAAAATATTTATTATAGTTAGAATTTTTTAAAACATATGTTGTAAGTAATACTCGTCCTTTTTTGTATATACAACTTTGCGAAACATTAAATTTAACATTTAAACTATATTGCTTATTTCCAGATCAGTATCTTCTTTAGATGATTATACAGGAGACATTTTATTTGTCAAAACAATAATACCTATGTATGAGTAGAGTGGTTATATAGCAGCTTTTAGCAACAGATAATTGAACCATTTAGTATTTAAAAACAAGAACTAAAATAAATTACATATATTACAATATATATATATATATATATATATATATATATATATATATATATATATATATATATATATATATATGTATTAAAATATAATTAATTAACATATCATAGCTTGCGTGGAGTTCTGAATTATCAAATATGGTGTCGGTAACGTAAAGGCACAGTATAAAGAGGTTCCACAGTAGAACCACTCTCTGAAAAATTGGAAGTAAAGTCTGTCAACGCGCAGAGCGACTGCGCTTATTTCTTAGTCGCTCGAGAACCATTCTTCCGTTGCTAGTCGCGTAGAAACGTACGGGTTAACAGTGCCGTATTTTGCTTAAACTGAGTTAGTTTTGTGAATAATTGTTAGTATTGTGAAGTTGAACATGAGTAAAATTCGAAGTGGTATTAATAATCTTAAACTTCCAAATTTGTTAAATATATCTGCCGATAGACCATATTTTTATCATGAAAATAATAAAATTGTCTTTTCTTTTGATACACCTCATTTATTAAGAGCACTTCATAATAACTTCCTAAGAAACAAGTTTGTTATTGATGATATTATCGTTTCTTGAGAATATATTAAAAAATTTTACGAACATGATAAACAATATCCTATACGTACAGCGCCAAAATTGACCGAATTACATATATCTCCTAACAATTTTGAAAATATGAAAGTGAAATATGCTTCTCAGATATTTAGTAACACTGTTGCTGCCGGTCTGCATCTGTATATTAGATTTATTGCATTCGTCGAGGAAGCAACAACAACCGAAAGATTTATTAGGAACATTAATAATTTATTTGATATGCTCAATTCTTCTTCATTAAGAGGAGCAACTGAGTACCAAAGACCGTATAGAGGAACCGATGCTTAGCAAGAATTTCTTAATGCGTGTTTCCGATTGTTTAATAATTTACAGGTAATTAATTTTAAAGCTAAAAATGTAACACCAAGAATAAAATATGTTAATGGTTGGAAAATAACCATTAATGGAGTGATTCATTTGTGGAATCTACTACAGTCACATGGAATGGATTATTTTTTAACAAGGCGGATGAATCAAGATTGGCTAGAAACCTTTTGTGGTTCAATCAGGCAGCAAGGTGGCAATTGTGTTAACCCTACTCCGGTATAATTTACCGCAGCATTCAAAAGATATTTTTGTTTAGACATGATGCATTCCGGTACAGAAAATTGCGAAAGAGATGCAGGCCATATTTTGTTAAATTTAACCGATATATGTACCGACGATTATCTGCCTGAAACCACTGCTTTGGTTCCTGAAAACACTTTGGATGACCAAAAATATCAAACTTCAAATAAATTACAGAAAAACTTCACAATATATATATATATATATATATATATATATATATATATATATATATATTATATTCACAATATATATATATATATATATATATATATATATATATATATATATATATATATAATATATATATATTCTTCTTCTTCTACGGCACTACAGCCCAAAATGAGCCTTGACCTCCTTTATTTTTTGCCTCCACCCTTGTCTGTCTGTGGCTGCTCTTCTCCATACACGGACTCCTAAAAGTGCTTGTGCGTCGCTGCTTACTGCGTCTTCCCAGCGCTTTCTTGGCTTTCCAACTGGTCTCTTTCCCTGCATTCTGGCGTTCAGTGCTCGTTTTGGTAGCCTATACTCTCCCATTCGTATCACATGTCCGGCCCATTGCAATCTTTGTGTTCTAATGAAGTCTGACAGGGGTGTTTCCTTATACAGTTGATAGAGCTCGTTGTTATATCGAATTCTGAAGATTCCGTTTTCCCTCACAGGTCCTAGTATTCTCCTCAGTACTTTTCTTTCGAATGTGTCGAGTTTGTTTTTGGATGTTTCTTTCAGGACCCATGCTTCGCTGCCATAACATGCTATTGGCCGAATTAAAGTTTTATATATTCTCATCTTTGTATTTCGGTGGACACTTTTAGACCGAAATATATGGGAGAGGGCAAAATAAGCTTTGTTTGCCTGCGTTATCCTTTTTCGTATTTCTCCATCCTCTGCTCCATCGGCATATATTTCTACTCCCAGGTATGTAAACTTTCCAACCGTTTCAATGTCATCTTCATGTATAATGTTTTGTGGGATTATATTTCTTCTCGTCTGTACCATTATTTTTGTTTTTTCTGTGTTAATTTCCAGACCTAGCCTTTTCGTTTGTGTTTTTAACTCTGCGTATGTTTCCTGTGCTCCTGTTGATGTTCTACTCATAATATTAATATCATCGGCGTAGGCAGCCAGTTGAACCGTTTTATTGGTCAGTAGGTTTTCTCGTCCAGTTTGCATTTGCCTAACCGCATATTCCAGTGCCAGGTTAAACAATGTTGGTGCCAGTCCATCTCCCTGCTTTAGTCCCTGCGAGATTTTGAAAAAGTCTGTCCGGTTGTTTTGTATTCGTACACATGCCTGAGTTTCATCCATTGTGGCTTTAATGAGTCTAATTAGTTTATGTGGTATTGCTAATTCTGCCAATATATAGTATAGTCTGTCCCTTTTGACTGAATCGTATGCCTGTTTGAAGTCTACAAACACGTTGTGAACATCAATGTCGTGTTCCCACGATTTGCTCAAGACCTGCTTGACTGTAAATATTTGATCCATTGTCGATCTTCCCCGTCTGAAGCCCGTCTGATATTCTCCAATAATATTTTCTGCTCGTGGTTGGAGTCGCTGGTTTATATTATACGTGAGGACTTTATACGCTGTACATAGTAGAGAAATTCCACGGTAGTTTTTGCATTGGAGTTTGTCTCCTTTTTTATAGATTGGGCATACTATACTTTTCTTCCATTCGTCGGGTATTTTCTCTTCTTGCCATATTTCTTTGATAAGCGCGTGGATATGACTTGATAGGTGGTTGCCACCTACCTTATACAGTTCTGCTGGAATCTCATCAACTCCCGGGGCTTTATTGTTTTTCTGGGCCTCAATAGCTTCGAGAACTTCCTCTATGGTTGGAGCTTCTACTTCAACTTCGTTCTCTTCTACATGGTTCGTACCCATTTCATCTTCCATATCTACTTGTGTTCCAAGTAGGGTCTGAAAATAATGCTTCCAGGTTTCTGTGACTTTCTGTTGGTCACTGATTATTTGTCCACTTTCATCTTTGCATAGGCTTGTTTGAGGTTTATATCCACTTTTTATCTTTTTTAGGTATTCGTAAGCTCCTCTAATTTCGTTTTTTTTGAAATTTTGTTCCATTTCTTCTATTTGTCCATTTTCATAAGCTCTCTTTTTGTTTCTGCATATCTTGTCTGCTTTCCGTCTTGCGACTTCAAATGATGTTCGTCTTTCCCGTGTTCTTCTTGTTATGTACATTTTGTGCGCTTCGTTTCTTTCTTCTATCGCTTGCCTGCACTCGTCATCAAACCATGTTCCTCTTCTCTTCTTTTTCTTGTTTCCCACGGTGGACGCTGCTGCTGTCAGCACTGCTGTTTTGATATTATTCCATTTGCTCTCTATGGAGTGCAGTTCTTGTGTACTTAGCTCATTTGTGACTTCTTGCTCGAACTTCTCTCTACATTCCTGAGTCTTCAGTTTTTCCAGGTCTAGTTTGTTTGTTCTTTGTTGTCTTTCGTTTCTTTCTCTGTTAACTCTGCACCTAAATTTGGTTTGCAGTAAAAGATGGTCTGATCCACAGCATGCTCCTCGTCGTGTTCTCACATCAGAGATACTACTGGCTGCCCTTTTGTCTATCATCACATGGTCAATTTGATTGGTTGTGGTTCCATCTGGTGAGATCCACGTCATTTTGTGTATGTCTTTATGTGGGAAGCATGTGGAGCTTATAACCATGTTTTTACTGGTGGCAAAATTTATCAAAAACTCCCCATTCTCGCTTGTTTCATTGTGCAGTGAGTGTTTTCCTGTTGTGCCATAGAACTGCGGTTCCTTGCCTATTTTGGCATTCATATCACCCATTATAACCTTAATGTCATTTTTTGGCGTGTTGTCATATACTATCTCCAGCTGTTGGTAGAAGCTTTCCTTTGTATGTTGCTCTTGTTCATCTGTTGGGCAGTAGATGTTTATCATAGTAAGGTTGAAGAAGTGGGTGCGAATTCTTAGTTTGCATATCCTTTCATTCACTGCCTGGAAGTCTATGATTTTTGACTTAAAATCATTATCTACCACAAATGCAACTCCACATTCTTTGATTCCTTGTTCTTTGCCACTATATAGAATTGTGTGCGTTTTGGTGTCCCTGACACCTTTCCCCAGCCATCTTGTCTCCTGAAGAGCAGTGATCATAAGATTATATCTTTTTAGTTCTTGTAGAAGTGCAGTTTGAGCTCCTGGTCTATTTAGCGTCCTCACATTCCAACTTCCAAATGCATAGTCCATGTTTCGTAGCTTTAGTCGTTTCCGAAAGTTCCCCTTGTTCCGAGGCAAATGTTTAGGTTTCATAACAGTGTGTTTTTCCGGGAGTGGGTTGTTAGCCCACTGCCCAACCTTCCTCCTTTACCCGGGCTTAGGACCGGCAATGGTGACTCCTGAGCTATTCAATCCACCCATTAGTCACCACAGGCGGAGTTGCCTATATATATATATAATATATATATATATATATATATAATATATATATATATATATATATATATATATTCACAAGTCTTGGAAAAATGTTTGTCTAATCTGTGAAGCATATGGGAGAGAGTACGATGAACTACACGATTCGTCTCTGTTTTGTTACGTTATAGCCTACAGTGGTAATGAAACAAACGTTTTTGGCAAGCTCTATATGCCGAGCCAAAATTTTGTGCAGTATTTTACAGATTTGGAAATTATTTTTCAAGAGAATTTTCAAAATTTTAGTCATCAACCGAAAATCTTACAAAACTACGTTAGCTTACTCGAAAAAATACCTCTATACCATATACGCATCCTTGCAGCAATTTTCCAAAGGGCTATCTCATTAGATTATAGGCTAGAATAAGAATATATTACACATTAAAAATAATTAATAGAAATTTTAAAGTATCTAAGACAAAAGGACATAGGAAATAAATAATTTGGAAACATAATTAGCTTTAAAACGTGTTGTTTGTTTGGGTTTATATAACTGCGGACACTAAATACATTCTCAAATTTTAATTTTTGTTTTTACTTATAAGTCATGTTTTGTATACAATTTTATGCGTAAACTAATACTAACATTAATTTCTAATAAATAATCCTTTTTATATTTTTTGATAATTTAGTTAGTTAAGTAATTCATAATTTAGTTTTATAATGTATTTTTTTGATAATTACTTCTTCTATAATATAATAAATTCTTATGCAGCTCTATATTTATTTCAAGAGCTATTTTGCCATATATTGTCCAAGTTCCTCATTTTTTTAGGAGGAGAATAGGAATCACCCGGTACTCTCTCCAACTATCTGAAATATCTTCTGATTTGATTTGTTCTTGATTTAAAAAAATTGAATAGTGTTCTTTTTCTATTTTGATATAAATTTTTCAACATAATATAACGTACATATATTTCTATTCCCGGCGAAGTATTTTTCTTATTCTTAAGACTGATTTCTAATTCATACAACCTAAATGTTACTGAAAGTGGATAATATTGTGTAATAGATAACACTGGACATAATTTTCTTAAAAACGCATCAACTCATTCTCCTTTGATCACTGTATTTGCTTATAGTTTAAAAATGGATTTGACTAGACTATCTCTGGCAGACATCCTGACAATGCAGATGCTTTGTTGATCTGACTCCTCACGTCCTTACTAGGACACAATTTAACTTGAAAAAAATAATTTTATTACCGTTTCGACTTCCAATTCGGACGTCGTTGTTAAAATACAAAATAATAATTTATTTTTGTATTTTGACAACGACGTCTGACTTGGAAGACGAAACGTTAATAAAATTATTTTTTCAAGTTAAATTGTAGCTTATTTCCGAATTAGAATAGTTGATATTCGTTTATTTTATTAAAAAATTGTTGAAATTGTTAAAAATAAGAAAGACGAAGAGAATTTTTTTTATTTAAATTTGTGGCTAAAAATCACCACAAAACATCTTTTCAGCAGTTTGAATGTTAATTGATGTATTCTTGCACATTACGCGATTGATTTGACGAAAAGACTATTGCAAAATTTAATTAATTTTTTGCAGACTACAACTAAAACTAAACGAATAATGCAGAAAACACAAAAAATCGCCGATATAACCAAATTCACCTACGAAATGTAAATAAGGACAAAATTTCATAAATGTCAAAATTTCATAACAGTGGAGTAAACTTGCCTGCCGTTGGACGAATTATAAACAAGCGTTATGACGCGGTAAACTTGAATTACTCCTCCTGGTTTAAAAACAGAGTATAGTAATGCCGATGCCGTGAGAGCTTCGAAATTAACCTCCTTTTTATTTAACGTTTATATGACATGTACAATATATTAAAAACCATTGAGATTTTAAAACTTGCGCAATACCGTTGATATTTAAAATACCGTTGAAAAATATAAACAATGAATTATAATATTGTTTTTAATTTATTAAACCCTTTGTTTTTGTAATATTAACATTTAGTGAGAACATCTGGACAGTTAAATATGGGAAGCCGCATTTTTTATTTAAATAAATTAATAGTAGTAGACTCAGAAAATTTTAATACGGCTCTGTAAGGTTAACGGTGGTGGATTACCAATTTCGTACTTTGCCGGTATTACTTCCTAAGATCAAAGTGCCGACAGACGAGTAGTTTTACTGTGGAACCTCTTTATACTGTGGTAAAGGACTCTCAGCTCCCTCAGGAAGGGAGAGTTCGTTAACCGCTCTGTCCATCGCTGTATTGGACCGGAGATCGTATCGATCCCGATCGGTGGCCATAGACACGGGCTATGTCACCTTTAGCTAGGATTAAAATAAATATGTAACACAAAAATATAATTGTTTATTGTGATCAGAGAAAAAAACAAGCAAATATAAGGATAATCAAAGTCTTAATCTAAGAATCTGAAAGGAAACCGGTAATTATCTCCAGGTCGTGGATCTGGAGGATAATTACGCAATTAATTTAAACCTAAGAATCTGTAAGAGAATACTGTTAGTAAAACAATTGCAAATCAAATTTTATATGCAAATTATGAAATTAGTAAACATAGGAAATTCCCAGCTGTCAAAATTTAAGGGATATTTCTAGTTGTCGTAGAGACCTAAATCCTGTGGGAATATATGTAGGGTAATGCTATTCGGCAAAATCAACAATAAAATTATAATGAAAGTACACTGTAGAAAAAGTTATTAAATAAAAACGAAAATTTATTTCGAAAATTTTCTAAGTTGATAGGAGTATAAAAATGGTTAAAATAATACAAGTTATTTCCTGAAAGAGATAAATGGTTCAATCAAATTTATAACAGTGTACCTAAAAGCATGTAATTGTATCAAAGTTAAAGTTTAAAACTTTCCTTGAAGTTTTAATAGTGTGCCTGCAAAGCATAGAAATATAAAAACCACAAAGTATGAAATTACTTGGCCAAGTTTTTACAGTGTAAATGTTCATGCAAATTTACCATAAGAAATGTTATATTTCCTTACCAATTTCTTGCAGTGTACCACCTGAAAGAGAATTAAATACGATCGTATTCGGTGTATCTTTGCCGGCTCTGAACTGCAGAGTCGGGGAGGATAGAAATAAGGTAAAATAAGAAATAAAACACAAGTGTTACCTATATTTATTATGCAGTCTCCCTTGAGGATATCTGCGAATTTAGTGTCTAAGCCCTTTGAGTAAGGGACTTAGCACAACACCTGAAAGAGAAACTTCTTACACGGTTTGTGTAAGTCCCGTGTTAATTCTAAAATCTTGAGAAAGACAAAGAATAACTCGGCTTCAGAAGTCCCGTATTGATCAGGATTCGACAGAGTCGAAAACACAGATTAATGCGGCTTCAATTTACGACGTTTCTAAGAGAAATTATCAGCAATTTCGACTAAGTCGAAAAGCATAAATAATTCCCTCTGAAATGGCCGTTGGTCTTCGCACGAAAACCGACAGAGGTTCCCACTGGAACTTCGCCAAGGCTAAAGGTGGTGGAACGTGAGGTTCCGGGTTTAAAGGTGAGACTAAAGATGAGATCGTTAGGTTCTGGGTTTGAGGCTCAGAGAACTTAATCTACCTGAGGATCTCGACTTGCCTGCAGTAGGCTGGAGTGGCGGACCTGTCCTGACCCACTCTGATTTCCTGGCCGTGGTGCGTTTCTTTTATAAAAGAAAAAGTAGGTCAAAGTGTAACGGTTTTCAACCGTCACTTTGCCTTTTTCGCACAACGTCCAATGCAACATTTTCTGTATTATCATTGGCTGCATCTCAGGTGCATTTTGACCAATGGTAATATCGAAAATGAGCAACAGCGTCCAGAATTATGATTGGCTGCAATTACTGTTGCCATTTGACCAATCGCAATTCAGGAGGCTGGGCGTCAATGGACTCTTATAATTCGCGGAAGACGGACGGGCCCAGACACGGCACGTCTCACTTTTCGATAGGGAAATGTCCTACAGATATGTAGGGTAGGTTAAATAAGGTCTAAGATATGGCATATGACAGGAGCTGTGTCATTAGGGACTCAAGACTAGAGGAAAATAATCCTCACAGGTTTGATGTGACACATTTATAGGTAGTAATCATATCTCGTTTCAACCGGTTATAAAACTGCGGTGTAGAAAGCAAAGGGAAACTATTACACTATCTCCCAAGAACAATGATGAACAGATACTATTTTGGGACCAATCACCTTCTTAAATCCACAATTATATCGAGAAATAAAATAGGTAAAACGTGGTAAAACGCTACAGAACAATAATACGCACAGTCGTAACATATACAATTTGTAACATATAACTTTGAGCTTTATAGAATAGACCATAAGATATAATAAGATATAGTAATATATATATATATATATATATATATATATATATATATATATATATATATATATACATATATATTATATATATATATACATATATATTATATATATATATATATATATATAATATATATACATATATATTATATATATATACATATATTATATATATATATATATATATATATATATATATATATATATATTATATATTCTTCTTCTTAAAGTTCCATCTCCTATCGGAGGTTGGATTGGATATCATAACGGCTATGGTCACTTTGTTGGCTGCTGCACTGAAAAGTTGTAGTGAACTACAGTTAAACCATTCTCGAAGGTTCCTCAGCCAGGAGATACGTCTTCTTCCTATACTTCTTCTTCCTTGGATCCTTCCTTGAATAATAATTCTCAGCAGCTCATATTTTTCTCCTCTGGTTGTGTGACCCAAATACTCTAGTTTTCTTCTTTTCATGCTGTTTATAATTTTTAACTCCTTATTTAGACGTCGTAGTACCTCAGCATTGGTAATCCTTTGATCCCACTGAATTTTTAACATTCTTCTGTAACGCCACATTTCGAACGCTTCTATTTTTTTATGTGTTGTTTCTTCAATGTCCAAGATATATATCGAGAAAAGGAGTACGACCCTCAATCCAATATACAATAAGGATCACTCAAAGAGTGGTGGGTTTTTCGGTCAAAAGGTGGAGAAAAAAGACAAAGAAAGTGGCTACTTTATCTATTTATTGAAGACGTTTCGCTTTCTAATCGGAAAGCATCATCAGTTCATCTAAAAAGAACAGTATGAAAAACCAAACATCCATTGAAAAGTTAATACAATTGTGTTACCTCAAAAAGACATGTAGAAGTCAATGATCTTAAATGTGTAAAAAAGCTTACTACAATGGACATTCTGAGATCATGTTGTATAAACAATTAATTTAAACTAGATACAATTTACAAATTAACAAACTTAGCACAGCAAAAGAATATGTGGTAAATGTACATGTATATAAAAAAATTATGTAAAATTTTTTTTAAGTAAAACACATTGAAATTAGTATGAAAGAGAACTAGAAAGATCGTAAGATGAACTTTCAAAAATATATTATTAGTTAAATTTAATTTTAACCTTAGGTAACATCATTAATAAATTAAGATTGAAATATAATATTTAAAAGTAAAATGAAGTTACCAGTCTTTAGCTTATACGGTGCTCTAGGTAAATCAAAAGCAACATGTTTAACACCCACGCAAACAACGTGAAGAGACAGTCGCCTTGAGGTCAAAAAAATTTATTGACAGCAGCAAGGCAGTTACCAACCTCTCGTGCAATAGAGCGGTACACTTAAACAATATGATAAATTTGGGTGACAACTTGTCAGTAAAAAACCAAAAAATGAAAGAAAAAGGTGGTTAAGATCACCATTTTCCCCCCAGTGATCGGTTGTGAGATACAATCAATAAAAAAGCGAGGTCAATCCAAAATATCATATATTAATAAGTCTACGTTGTGACTGGTTAGCCAGCCAACAAGTGAAGATTGATTCAACTTCCATAGTCCAAGGTTCATAGCGTTTGGAACTGAGATTAAAACAGATTATATGAATAAGTTTTAATTTAAAAATTTTATTAAACAATTTAATCAAAGAAAACTATATGTAATAAGGTAAATGTCATCTCAAAGCTTTCAAGATTTTTAATATTCCTCTGTTTAAGAGTCCATGCCTCAATACCGTAAAGTAAAGTACTGAATACATAGCATTTTAACATTCTAGTTCGTAGATGAATGCTAATATCACGATTACAAAATAATTTTTTTATTTTTATAAAGGTAGTCCTTACCTTAGGTAGACATACACCTTAAGGGACAATTTTAAAGTAAAGAATATATTAAGTCTAATCCTGCAAAATTAATGCATGATAAATTTGGCTCAAGTTACTAATGCCAGTTCTCTTATTAAGAGCATTAGGGTGTATTGAACACATTTCCAAAAAGTGTCTTTTCACGAGATTGCGTTTATTGCCAAGAATCTTAACTTCATTAAAGTCCACTTTGTGCTTAGTGTTAATAGCATGCTGGGCAAGAGCACAAGTATGCTTAGATAAGTTGATATCACTGCGGCGTGTCGTAAGATATTAACATATTATACAAAGTCACAAGATTAGCTAGCTTTTCTCACGGATACCTCTTTGTATTAAAATACCTTTAGATGGTTCATTTTGAAATTTGCATATATCCACGATCCATTTTATGTTCAACTTGTAATAAGATTTACTCGACAGCGGGACTTAAAAATTCTTGCGATAAATACCGATTAACACTAAATATCAGTATATTAAGTTCAGTCGTCTCCTGCCACCACACAATTTCAAACGTTGGTTATAAGAATCCTCATTTCCTTTGCAATATAATATTATTTATTTACATTATCATTAGTCAAGAATCTTTTTTTTTTCCTTATTAGAATTTAAAATATATTTTGTCCTAACTTTACGAAGTTATATTTATACGATTCTTTTGTTTGTTTGTCTATTTATTTTTCATATCAAAAATTGCAGCAGCTGAACTATATGGTTGGTGTATATTCGAGAGAGATAGCAATTTGTTGGTTTTTAGTCAGGATAATTGAGTCGTTTAAACCGTTATCCATCATCTTTGGATCTCCCGAACAGCGCACAAACTCCTATATGTATATATTTTTTATGTTTCATATTTCCAATATTTAAATGGCTATAATAAAGAGCATTATATTTTTTAGACCTTCCTATGACTTATTTTAATACCTCAACCCATTCTTTTGAGTCTTTTATCTTCCCTATCTCCATATAATATATTCCATATAATATTATTACCTAATTACCTTACGCTACATCAGAGTTATTCAGTCGTTTCCTGTCATTTTTTTTATATACTGTTTGCTATTCGTACACAATTACTTGTTTGTCATAAATTTTAATTTTCTGATATAATGTGTACATTGTGTACGCATGCGTATTACTGTCATATCTGAAACAATATTAGGACATTAATAAAATATGTTGTGACACACCCAGTATTAATCAGATTTTAAAAATGTCTACATTTTCAAAAATGATCTAAATAGCCCAAAACTCGGTTTAAACAGCCAAAAAGTCAATCTAAACAGAACTTATATCGTAAGCTGCTATCATCATCATGCAAGAAATGAAAAAATACGCCACTATATTTTTGTTAAAAGCAAGACCGAATTTACGCAAATCTACAATTTAATTTGTTATGTTACGTGTTTACTGAAAAATTGATGACCTTCAACGTATTCTCATGCGTTACATATGTTTTTCTATAAAAACACCTTTAATGACATGTTTTGATTGTGTGTCATTCATCATCAAACCTAGAATATTTTAAAAATTAATTTATATTTGAGTAGTTATAGTTTATAATTCTTTTCATTTAATCATCGGAGTTTGTGTGCTTTTTTATTGTCTTATTCCTTCTTGTATGTATGCTTTAAAGTCTGATTCTTCTTCAATATTAGCCTCCTAAATTGTTTAAATTGTCGCACCATCTTTTTCTTGGTCTGTCAATACTTCTTCGTCCATTTGGTGACTAATCTCGTGCTATTCGTACTATCCTATTCTCTGCCATTCTACTCATGTGTTCGTTCCACTCCTGTTTCCGTTTTGTCACCCATCCATGTATGTCTTCTATATTGCATGCCTTTCTTATGTTTTAGCTTCTCTCCCTATTCAACAGATTTTTCCCTGATATTCGTCGTAGTATTTTCATCTTTGTTGTTTCTAGCAGTCGTCTCGTTTTAGATGTGTTAGGTCTTGTCTCCGCCGTGTAT
The DNA here is from genome assembly GCA_918026665.1 of Diabrotica balteata. NCBI lineage: Eukaryota > Metazoa > Arthropoda > Insecta > Coleoptera > Chrysomelidae > Diabrotica > Diabrotica balteata. Next base: position 66,267,880 of record OU898278.1, read on the forward strand.
GTTAATATAGGTCTAATGGCTGCTTTATAGATTCTTGTCTTTGTGTCTTGTCTTAGGTGTTTGTTTTTCCAGATTGTGTCATTAAGAGATCCCGCCGCTTTACTTGTCTTTAAGCTTTGTTGTCGTACTTCTTCTTCAACATCTCCGTAACTAGTTATATCTACTTCCAGATGTCTAAACCTTGCTTCTCGCTTTATTATTTTCCCATAAATTTCGATTTTACATCGTAGTGGGTATTTAGATGTTGTTATACATTTGGTTTTTTTTGCTGATATTATCATATTGTATTTCCTGGCTGTTGTATTGAAGAAGTATGTTAATCTTTGGAGCCCGTCTTCTGTCTCGGCGATTAATGCGGCGTCGTCTGCATAACATAACATGATTTATTGGTAGTTACTAAATCAATATTTTTATATTAATTCATCCATACGTCTTTATTTTCGTTCATTTTTGTATTCATCGTGGATTTTGTTATTTTACTTTTTTTCTGACCCTGTAAAATGATACACGTTTCGTATTTCCGATGAGTTTTTTTTCTTTTGTCTGAGCTGATATTGGAGTGACAAAGGTTGTACCAACGGGGTCGATATATTTAATGAGAAATATACCTAAATTACATTTTACCATTATTGAGATCCATACATAGTTATATCTTTAAAAGGTTACTTATGTAGTGAGTAGCTTCTCCTTTCCCAACAAGTCAACAAATTTTTTTTACGAAATTTGTAATTACGTTGTATTGATATTTTTTATTTTTTTTTCTCACTTCAGTTTCATTGAAAAATGCGTCATATGCAGTATCTAATTAATAAATAAGTACATAAGATAGATTAAATCCACTTACCCATTATGGACAATACCACATTCCTTTGATCATAATATGTATTAATAAATAATTGCGTTCTAAAAAAATACTACATCGACAATTAAACTACACGAACAAATCTTAACAATACAAGAGTGTTTTTTTACAGTCATTAAAAAAGTCTTTAAAAAACCAGCATTATTTTTGTGTCAAAAAATTAATAACACTCATCATTAGTTTTCGCTATCATTGTTACCGAAGTCTTTTGGCATCTAAATACGTTTTAGTGGGAATGGCTCGATTGCTCATTTAATGAATTCTTTAGTGTACATAATAACCTTATTTTTTATTAGATATAAGAGCTATACTATAAAAAATATATCACATTATTTTTTCTAGCCTGCCAGACATTCGAAGCTTGAAAAAGCAGACATCCTCGAGATGACAGTCAAACATTTACAGAATCTTCAAAGACAGCAAGTCGCAATGTCAGCGGCGGCAGATCCCTTAGTAGTTAATAAATTTAGAGCAGGGTTTAGCGAGTGCGCTTCTGAAGTCGGTAGATTTCCAGGTTTAGATCCAATCGTTCGACGAAGGTTACTTCAGCATCTAGCCAATTGTCTCAGCCAAGGTTCCAAACCACAAGAAGTTCCTCAAGTACAGGTTCACATACTTCCAAATACTCAAAAACCTCTAGAGCAGCAAGTACCCCAAAGCAGTGGCATTATTCTTAGCAACAGTAATGGTACTGGAGTTCAACTAGTACCGACAAGACTACCGAATGGGGATTTAGCTCTGGTACTTCCTGCAACTTTACAAGCACAGCCACAGTATTCTTCGGCCGTGGTACCATTATTAGTGCCAATAGTACCGGAAAGAACCGCTTCAACCACATCAGCGGCCAGCAGTTACTCAAATTATTCTCCCAGTCATAGTCCCGAACCTATGGAATCTATGTACAGCCAACCGAGGCCATTGTCTTTGGTAGTAAGGAAAGCGGAGCCTGAGGAAGATAAACCTTGGAGACCGTGGTGAAAGAAACTATGTGATTTTAATATTGATTCTTTTAAAAAATACCGTCATTTTTTTTAACTATATAGATTATAATTAATTATTAAGAACGATGATTTACTAAAAGACAAAAGGTATTGTCATTAAAATGACCAAAAAACGTATTATTTCTTTGAAAACTGGTTTATAACTACCATGTATAATGATATTTTACAATCAAAGAATGTGATATATCTTACTGTAGATTTAATTAAATCAGTATTAAGATTTGCCTTATTTGGATAAAACTTATTCTAATATTTTGCTTGTTTACTTTTATCTTTTAGAAAGAAGTTTCTTAATTTTCTTTATTTCGTATTTTAAAGCAGAAGATACCCTTACTAATTTAAAATAAATCTCAAAAGAGAAGATATGATTGTTTTTGAAACAGTACAATCAATTAAATCAGTTATTTAAACAATAAACAAGTTTAATTTTTCATTGTGTTATACTGATGCCAAAGTTTTTTTTCTTTATATCGGTACCGGTTTGTTCGACAACGTTTTGATCGTCACTAATCAGTGCAAAAGATTCCAAATTTGGGAAACAGGCTTCAGTATAAAATTATACTACAATAAAAAATGCTTTTCAAAATCATGTAAATATAAAAGTTCCAACGTATTGTGCGGTTCTAAACATCATACTGTCTCACCATGTGAGAATAAAGACTAATTTTTTTTATTTTAATTACAATATTAACTTAATAAGCATTGAAATTAAAAAATAACGTTTTAATACCTGATCGGAGTTTGACTGGTCACACCACGATTCCATGAAATTAAGTTTCGACGTTTGCCCGGCCAAATTAGTCTCTTCTAGGTTTGACGAAGTTAAAGGTCGAAAATGGAATTTATTTTGGGGTTTCACTAAGACCGTAAGTCAGATAACCTTTTGTTATTCGATTCTGTATATTTTTTCAAGATCAAATGTATTTTTTTAAATTATTCCAAGTGGGCCGGAAATTGTTAATAACATATACTTAAAATAATTTACAATAAATCAATTTCCCAAATTGCTTCGAGTAAAGATTATACCTAAAGCTTTTTATAGAATTATAATCCGTTTAGTAGTTTTTTAGAAAAAAAAAACCTCAAAGATCACTAATTAAGGCATTTTTTCGACAAAAAATTACAAATAACTCGAAAAGGAAGCATTTTTCGAAAAATTACCAAGATAGAAAAAGTATTTATTTCGATTAAATACGCCTAAAAAATTTTACTCAAAGAATAAAAAAGGTTTGTTGCGGTAGAAATGTAAAAAAAATAGTTGGTTTATACTTTCCTTATAGGGGTAAACCGCTAGTAGGTTATATATAATCGGCGATCTTTCTGTGCTGTTTAGACCATTTTTAAATGAGTTCAGGTTTTCCTTTATGAGATTTTTAAAAATTGTTTTCATATTGTTTGAATATTGGAACTTTGTTTCATAGTCTTAGTGCATTTTAGAGTAAATGTAATACTATATCAATTATAACCAGTTTTTTAGACTCTTTCGAAGTAAGAGTCATAGCATAGCAAAAAGTAACGAAATGGATAAGCAAAAATATTGTCAGAACTTTACTTTTGGCGTATTGACTTCTTTGTCATAACCACAGAAAAATGTGAAAATAATGCCATGCGATGTAGTTCGTACTGGAAAGATCTATTTAAAATTAGGTGAGAAAATGACAAGGGATTTAACTTAAAAGTTAAAAAAATAAATTGAAAAATTAACAGTAGGTACAAGAGGTACATGAGTGATCACCTGAAGTCGTACTGCAACTTAACCGGTACAACGTCAGCGGCAATAAAATCCAAATTATACTCAAATTTTGTAATTCTGTTTATTATACATTAACATTTGTTTATTATATATGAAACAAGTAATTATTGATTACTTGTCTGAACTGAACTTGTCTATTGTTTATTAACGATCTATTTATTTCCCAACTTAATTAGGAATGAGCTGTATGTGATTTAAAAGTAGTTTTTATAATACAGTGAGGACCTTTAGGATGGAATAAATTTAATATTTTTATTTAACAATGTCTTGAAAAAATGCTTCTGTAGGTTCATTTTTATTTCTAACAGTGACTTTTATGCTATAAATATATAAGGTATATAAATAGAATGATATTTATTTTTTCTTTTTGAATCCCCCAGTACTTAGCGACACTTGGCAACACTTTTACTTAAATGTCATTGGTTTCCAAATGAGACAAATGTTGACGGTTAAATTCTTTCAATACTTCAGCTTAAAGCTCCTGGTCCAGCTCTTCTTACCTTATCACGAATTCTTTCTTATACATTTTCGATAATTTAGGTCTATTAAAGTACAGTTTAGATTTAAAATAACCCTTAAATTAAAAATTAAGGGCGGTTAGATCAGGAGATCTTGCTGGCCACTATATAAATCCTCTCCTACCTATTCATCTGGTAGGAAAAACAGTATCTAAAAATGCGGGTACCATCTGTTCATAATGTGCTGGTACGCCATCCTATTGAAGCCATATCAATCAAATTGCCATGCATTTTAGGATTTTGATTATTTGAATGTAACTTGACAATAACTGCAATAATATTAGTTCGTAACATTTCTAAATACTTTTTTTTGTTGTCAACATTTCTATCAAAGTCATCCTTTTCGTTTTCAAGAATTGTCAGTTTCCTTTTTTTTAAATATACATATACTCTATATATATATATATATATATATATATATATATATATATTTATATATATATATATATATATATATATATTATATATATATATATATATATATATGCTTTATAATAAACAATATTTTGGCTTTTTTTTCGGGGCGTAAAAATACAACTATGACGGATTGATTAAGGTTAAAATGTCAGTAGAGATTTTTCTTTCCTGAGATGTCATGTATACGAAAGTGGTAATATCAACATGCCATTCAATTATGCACCTTAGGCGTAGTTAAAAATAAAAGTTTACTTTTAAAACCAGTTTGTCAAAATATTGTTAAATAAAAAAATATAAATATAAAATGTTAAATAAAAAATATAAAAATAAATGTCTTCACTGTACATATTTATCTGTAAATTTTAAGTGCCTTCAACAGCAAGATCTAAAAAGTCTTCCAAAAAGATGTAACTAACAGAACTGTTCCAAAGAGCAAAAAGGAATGAAACAAAACGTTTAATGCGATATTAATATTTTTTATATGTAGAGCGTTTTTTCCCATCTTTTCGGATCGTATCTGTTGCATGTGAGATCTTGAATAGTTGAGTGAATTATGTTTATTTACTATAAAATTTAAATATTTAGAAAATATATTGTACATAAAATATAATATACCTTGATTAATGATTACATTTTTTACTGTGCTTTTCCTATTGTCTCACCCAATACTGTAAAAGTACTGATCCGTTATAAAGATCAGCTACAACAAAGAGGTAAAGAAGACGATCAGTAGGTCACAAAGAGAATTGAGGGTGATAAAATAGTAAGCAAAAACAAAATAAGTAAAACTCATAACAAATTAAGTAGAGGTAATTGTTAAGTAATATTTGCAGAGCTATTTTCCGAGAAACCCAAGAGCAGACTACAAATAATCACACAAAGCAAGAGGATGAGGTTATTTGAGGGGCAAAAGAGGGTATGCTGTTAATATTGCTTGTTTTTCATTCATAAAAGTATGACCAGGGATTTGACGAAAGTGGAAAATATGGTTACGATGGAATTGATCTTGGATTCGACAGTGATCAGTGATCTTGGATTTTTGAAGACGACTTGTATCTAAGTTTAAGCATGTTCAATCATCCCGCAATTTCTCCCAATTTTTGTTTCTATCAACAATTTATTTCTGCTGCGCCCATAGCTTCTAAGATCAGATATAATTGTCTCTCTTATATAACTGTCCCGCTAATGTCGACTCTTTATTAATAATTATAGACTTTTATGTCACTTCTGTTTGCCTTTGCATCTTGCATTCTGCCGGTGATTAGTTACATCATACTTCCGTATATTCACTACCGCTTATAACCAATTACATTCTGCCGCTGATTAGTTACATTTTGCAACTGTATTAGCTTTGGACCACGCTGCGTGTTATGGCTTTTGAACGACACTCGCCCTTTGGCGCGAGAATTGGTACTGGGGTTGGCGCGTACATTTCCGACTTTGGAATTTTGGTTCGAGGATGGAGGGGGCGATATTTTCTTTATGAGAGGTCTCCATGTAGAAGGTAATCGTATGGCGTCATCTCTTTTATTAAGACAATTTGGCCTTTTTTCTATTTCTATGGCTTCTCGGATGATTCTTGGTTTATAGAAGCGGATGGGGGCTATGGTTCTGGAGTTTTCAAAATCGATTCTATGACCTGTATGAAGATGGTGTTGACCAAGAGCTGAAATTGAATCGGAATTGCGAACAGAAATGGAATGTTCATGAATCCTGTTTTGGATTCTACGGTTTGTTTGGCCTATGTAGGATCGGGGACAGTCTGCACAAGATATTTCATAAACTCCGTGTTGTTCATTTGGAATATTGTCTTTGATAGATCGGACAAGAGATGAAAGTTTTTGTTGGGGGGTAAATATTGTTTTTATTCCTCTTGGTTTCAGAATTCTTTCGATTTTGTCAGTGACACCTTTGATATAAGGAAGAAAAGCTTTCGTATGATAAGGCTCTGAGCCTTTGATTTGAGAATGAGTGGGAGATTGATGTCTGTGAATGCTCCTATTGATGTGATTTTCGCGGTAACCATTTTGGATTAGGGCTTGTTTTAAACAAGAGAGCTCAGCGGGTCTACTTGCATCATCGGAAAGGCGTATTGATCTGGAGACAAGGGTATTAATGACTGAATTAATTTGTGAAGGTGGATGGTGAGAGTTGGCATGCAAGTAACGATTGGTATGTGTGGGTTTTCGATAAAGAGAGTAATGGAAACCTTGGGATTGGTTTTTCTTGATGAAAACATCGAGAAACGGTAGGGATGAATCAGTTTCCATCTCCATCGTGAACTGGATACTGGGATGTATACCATTCAGATGAGTTTGAAAAGATACTAAAGCATCCCTGCCATGGGGCCAAATGACGAATGTATCGTCAACATATCGTAGCCAACATGTGGGTTTGAGCATTGATGTGGATAGTGCTCGGGTCTCGAAGTCTTCCATAAAGATATTGGCAATTACTGGAGATAGAGGGGAGCCCATTGGGGCACCATTTATTTGTCTGTAGAATTTGTTTTGATGAAAGATGAAATATGTGTTGGACATACAATGTTTAATGAGAGATAAGTGATCTTGTTGAATATTGTATTTAGTTTTAAGAATGTTTAAAGTTTCATCTATTGGAATGTTTGTGAAGAGTGAGACAATATCGAAACTTACTAGAATGTCTGACGGTGATATAGGTTATTGTTTAAGAAGTTCGATGAAATGAAAAGAGTTTTTGACGAAGGATGAAGCATTTTCGGCGAAAGGTTGTAGAGTTTTGGCCAAATACTTGGCCAAGGGTTGTGTAGGGCAGTTGTATGCACTGACAATGGGACGAAGAGGGATATCCGGTTTATGAATTTTGGGTAGGCCATATATTCGGGGTGTTCTTGAAGATTTTTCACGAGGAATTAGAGATTTTTTGATGTCAACAGGAAGAGAGGTTTTATTGATAATGGCTTTTGTTGTTCTCTCCAGATAGGTTGTTGGATTATTAGGAATTATTATTGGATTATTAGGATTAATGAAGATTTTTCACGAGGAATTAGAGATTTTTTGATGTCAACAGGAAGAGAGGTTTTATTGATAATGGCTTTTGTTGTTCTCTCCAGATAGGTTGTTGGATTATTAGGAATTTGTTTATATATATATATATATAATATATATATATATATATATATATATATATATATATATATATATATAGATGTGTAAACCACCATAAGGAAGCCAATTGCGCTAGACTTCACCGCATATAGGCAGCCCATAGTGTGCATACGAAGCCCGAAGTCGGGCTTCGTAAGATTTCTGTGTATATCTGCTTAGCCGTACTCTTGATGAACTCATAACTGATAGCAGTGCATTCCCCTACCCCTCTTAAATATACGTCATTATGACGTGTCACACCACATCTTCGGTTTTTTGAAATATATCGACATTTAAAATTTTTTGAGGGCTTCTCATAGGCTTATACACATCTCAAGTTATACAGATTTAGTTCATGATAAAACTGTAAGGCGGCACTGCTGTTTTATATATATAAGAGGTGTACATAAATTCCGAATGATGCGAGCCAAAGTATTTGGCATATTAAGCGAAGCCCACTCATTTGGCAACAATGGGGACATGTAATTTCGTGAACTCGTAATTTATTTGTCATCAAATAAACAGTGAGAATTTTTAAAGGCAATTTTGTAGATCAAAACTTTGCCCCTATCTTCTTTAATATGGTATTTATAATTTAATTTATGCAAAATTATATGAAATACCAACATTATTATATTGGTCAAAATATTAAGAAAGAAAATTGGAATTTTTTAAAAACACCTAGCATTCTATAAGCACAAACCTGTAATACTTGGGCCGTAAGCTGTTACTTCTAACCAGTGAGGCAGGACTAAAAGTGCGGGTTAAATGAATCAAGTTAAAAATCTGAACATAGCTTTTCTATAGTATAAGTAATCAAGTAATTAGATTATGATCTAAGTGGGTGAAATGATAAAGTTAACTTAAGTAAGGGGGCCATAGGACCATAGGAAACCAGATAAAAATTAATCAGCGTTGTTTTTTTGCATTTACAATTAATAAAAAAATTATGCCAGGCACGCAGGGTGAGATAAAATAATTGCGTTTAGGCGTTTAGGTTTTCTGGCGAGGTAAAAACCCTACCCTGTGGGTCAGGTATAATTATTTTTAATAATTGTGAATTTCTAATAAAAACAACAACAACAGCTACTATTACTATCAGTTTTTTCGGGTTTTCTATGACCGTATGGCCCACTCACTTTAATTTAACTTTAACACTTTACCTTGATTTAGTGCCCCACTTAGACGCTGTCAGACTTTACATACTTCGTTACTCATATTAAAAACAAGCTCTGCACAAAATAATAAACCGCTTAAAAGTATTGATCATGTTAAACTAGAGTTGAGAACTAACGTTTCGTTGGTCCTTGTGAGGAGCTCATTCACTATTAAAAAAGGGAATAATTGTCAGGTAGAATGTATTGCTGGTTCAACAGCAGTGAATTTATTTAGTTACAATTTAACATTTTTAATATCTGTATCTGTGTTTATTTAAATTTGAGATTATTACGGTACTTATGTCCCGTCAAAATTGTATGTCTAGTTAGGAATAGAGCTATTATATTAGCAAAAAAATTTAAATTTTATTTAATGTGTTCTTTATACAAATAAAAATTAAATAAATTACAATTATATTTGTAATGCAATTATATTTGTTTTTTATACTTCTATAAGAATATTTTTTTAATGTATAATTTTCAATTACAACTAACATTTCAATTTGTGAGGCAACAATCAACGTGCATCTAAATCATACATTATCATTAGAATTTTAATATTGATAGGTGGTAATTATTGAGCCAGGATATTTTTTAAAATATTTTATTATAAACTAAATTTTAAAAACTTATAAAATTACAAATAAATTATTTTTCTATTAATAAAAAAAGAAAAGATTAGTAATAACGTAAATCTCTCAACTATCGGTAAACATACATTATTATGTGTTTGAAAATCTTGTTATTGTTTGAAATGAATAACTCGCATTCTTCTTTTTTAGGGGTTATTTTTTCCTCAATATGATGTTTGAAGTGAAGCTTTACAATATTTTTTTCTTGCGCACTCCATCGAATTCGACCCTTTTTAATACAGGGTTCCTGGTATTCATCTGCAAGAAAGGGAAATATAATATTCAACTAAAGCATACAATAATACGTACCATTTTCCTCTTGTTCAGCGCCAGTTTCATCTAATTTTGAAGGTTCTGCTGCAATATCTGTCAAGCCTGAAACATCTTCTTCGTCATTTGATTCAGAACTAATGTAAACATCGTTTTCAAATTCAAGTTCTGATAATGATTTTCCTTTAAACTCTTTTCCTTTACCTTTTTCCAGTAACATCAATACCTTTGCAACTTTGGCTGTTTGAAATATATTTTGTGGTAGCCTGTATTAAAAAAATTATGAAAATTTTATATATAGGAATAGGACATAGGAAATATAAGTAAAAATACCTGTAAAATTCAGAGTGAGTTTTCTTAGTATGTCCCATAAATGTAGCAATTTGTTCCATTTCGCTATCATCCATTGTCATAAGCTGCAAAGTTGTCGCTATATGTTTTCTAAATCTGGTTGATGTTAAGAGGGTAGGGCGTTTTGCACCACATGCTGCAGCTAATTTTCTAATTACGTGGTATCCTGCCATCCATCTATTTGCCGAACCAGGATTCGCAAACATGTATGGATTAGAAGTGGGTACAACATTTGCTTGCTCTCTAATTTTTAACATTAATGTTATGAATTTTTGAATTTGGGGAGAAAATAAAATTGCTATACATTTAGAACCCTTGCCTCCAGTAACTACCCTTTTGAATCGTTGACTTAATACTTTTTCAACAGTTGTTAGTGATTAAAAAAAAGCATTTTCATTTGTAATATCGAGAATTCTGTTGTAAGTGGATATTTTGAGATATTGTATGTCGCCAATACGTTTTCTATTAAATGCAACAGTTAGTGCTAAAACGCACTCTGTTAATATCTTATAATTTACGTTAATGTTGATGTTATCTAACAGTTCATTATATGCATCATTTGCCAAACTATGTACGTAAGTTTGAAATGCTTGTATGTCTTCACTTAATGGAAGAGTTGTAGGTATTTCCCATTGGCGTTCATTTAACACCTTTAAAGCTATGCTTGAAACTTCACTACACCAATGACCCTGAATTAATTTTCTAAGATCTTTTATTTCTTCTTTTTTTCTATTCCTATCTTCCCATGTAATATTAGGTAATTGTTTCTTCTCAATTACTAGTTTTAGGGCAACATTACACATTATTTTTAAATTGGTACCCATATGTAATGCTAATGACGGAGCTTTGTAGCACTTCTCCACAGGATCATAGGAACTTATTTATTTAGTTGCAGTTATAAGATTTTGGAAACATTCTGTTTCATTGCACTAAAAAGTCCCACAATTGATTTATCGATAGTTTTAAGAGCTATTAAAAGTCTTCCCATTTCCCTCATTTTATTAGATATGTGTGTAGAGATTTGTTGTCTTTTGTGTTTGTTCAAAAGGTGTTCACCATATAAACAAATAAGTGTGTCGCTTTTTGCAACTAAACTTATATTATCTGCTCTCATAATGGTAAATACTTCTTCTTTTAGCCGTGCTGCTTTCAAAAAATCTTGATTTTTAGAAATCATCGACACCAAAAAATCTTGGCTTTTAGTTAAACATCTTTTCCCAGGATTTGTTTCACCGATTGGTTTTTGTTTGCAAACTTTTACATGTTTATATAAAAGCGTTTTTGAGTAATGCCCTAGACAATATATGCATGCAAAATATTCCGTTTCGGGGTTACTGGAAGTTCTTACAGGATTTGTTAAATTTTTTTCGGTTTTCAAATGAAAGTACCCTTGTTTTCTTAAAGCAGACACCATCGACAATCGTTCTATGCTTCTCGGCGGCAGGTTTTTAATTTGAATAACTTGTTGATTATTAGAGTGATGTCTGAACAAATGTCTGGTAAAATGTGTAGTTACATCACCAAAACAAATGGGACAAATTGTTGGTCTTTCTCTGGCAGATGACTTACTCTTGTACTCGTAATTATTATTGTAATTCTGAAAATAGGTTAGAGTTAAGTTATTCTGTTTGGCTATAGGCAGTCAGATGACACTACACATTTCTAGTCCTACTATATTAAGTACGTTTAATAGCTAACAACTATTAAATATTAACAATTATCACTGAACTTTGATGGTATACAAGGCAAATATCGAACACAGTAGTTGATTAAATCTTGCCCAAGTACTTTCGATCACAAGATCATCCTCAGGGGCATTTCGTCAGTTGTGGCCTATCCAACAAAAGCAGAATGTCATAAATGTAAATTGGGACATAACAATACACTACACAAAGACAAAGAAACACGTTAAAATTTTTGAAAAATGGAGAAGCTACATTTTATATAGAAGCCGGAGACAGACTTATTACTGACTTATTTCTAATTTGTAAGTTTGTGCAAGGGCGAACAAATATTAATATTTTCAGTTAACAAATACTAACAAGACAAATTATTTTACTTCCTTTTTATCTATAGTATCAGCAAATAGTTTCGATTCATAGGTTTTTGCTTGGTAATGAAGCATAAACAAGGGAGAAAGATAATGATGAAAAATTGTTGTTGGATTGACGACAAATGTTTACTAGTTTGGTTAGAAATATGATAATTCGTAATTGAAAGTGTCAAAAATTAGCGTGAAATTGACTGAGGCATTGCAGGGTGATGCAGTTTATTGCCAAATAACTGAGACAGTGATAGAAATAAACAAATAGTTCTGGACAACGGCACTGATAGTAGATAATAAATGATATGAATACATAGAGGTAACAAGAGATTTGGCACACTTTATTAGGATTACATAAATGATAAAAAAAATTCTTTTTGGAATAACTGTGGTCAGCAAAATAATTTTTGGACTGAATTTTAAATATTTTATAATTAATTTATTGGTCGAAAATTAAGTATGTAATAAAAATAAATTACGGTTATATTAAATGAAGTCCCTGGCAGTGCATTGTTTGCTTGATTCTGGATATTAATATGTTCTGGTTCATAACTTTTACTTTTAATTGTTTTATCTGTTGAATGGTTCAAAAAAGAAGGTCCGGCTTTGTCAACAATTTCTTCTGGATTATAAGGATCCTTTGAAACAAGTTTTTCTAGAATCATTTGTCCACTTGGATTTTCAGATAAATCTGCATTTTGCAATAGGCATAAATTTTTTGATTTTGGCGGAGTAAGGTCATCCTAAAATTGTTTAATATTGAAGTAACTAGGAAAATGTTTACACTTATACAATAGATATTAAAATATTTGCAATCTCATCTTATTTTAATTTCTTATTTTTTATTACCAGGGAGTTGAAAAAATATGTGCAAATTGCAAGGAGAAATTTATGGATTTTTTGTATAACATAACTAAGGTTGTATGTAGAAACATAGCCAGAATTATCTAAAAACGGTATAATAGTTATAAAAAATGAGGAAATACATATTATGTATATCTCTAACGCAAGTCTGAATAAGTTGTTTAATTAGTTGATGAGGTGACATATCACGAAATATTTTTAGGGGAGAAAATATAATCACTTAAAGTAGTAGCGTGCGATAAGAAAGTTCGTAATCAAAATTATTATTATTAGAAAAAAAACAAATTTTTTGAACTTATAGGTTCATATGTTTCTATGAATTATCTTGCCTAGTACATTCGATTGTTTCCAATCATCATCAGGGCAGTTATCTAAAAGTGGAAGAAGAAACAAATGATTTCATCATATCGTTTATCAGACATCCTACTTTTGAGTCACATAGTCAAAAATACATTGCGAAAAGTTTAAATTTTTTATAAAATATTATAAACACAGAAAAAATGCCAATAAAGACAAATGATAAACATTGATAGACAAATGACAATCTGAAATACACTTCTTAGGTATTTCTGTTTAACATATGTCTATAATTTTTTAACGTGCTTGTTTGTTAGCATAATTTTTCTCGTATGTAATATTTTTATAAAATTTAATACTAAAAATAAATGTGTTTATTATTTCCAAAAAAAAACAAATATTACAAAATTACGAAATATATATAACAGAAAATTAATAGAAACAAAAGGGGAAGTTCAAACTATTTGATGCATAGGAATCAATGGCTTGCTCTTCCACTTAACCCTAAAGGAGTCGCTAACATACATATCATACATTGCATTTTCAATTGTTTAAATAAGAAATAAACCTTTAGAACTATGGCGCTGTCTTACCTACATATCTTGTGTCCTAATTCTACTAAAAGTATTCTAATTCTACTGAAAGTGTCTATCCGCAAGGAGATAAGACTTAAAATGCTTTTTAAAGCTCTGAATTGTTCCATTCGTAATTAAGTAGGGTGTAAAATAACGATTATAATGAAGCCATTTGTTTCTTCTACTGTGGGTAGTTTCCACTTCTAAAGTACTGCATTGATGATACAAAACAATCAAAAGTAATAGGCAAGATATTTGATAAAACACATGACTATAAAAATATAAAAAATTCCCTTTTTTACAACCATTATTATTATTTTACCTCTTTAATTAATAATTATAAAACTAGTACGTTTTAGCAACACCAACTTCTACCGTCAGCAAAAATTATTCTTCTAGAAAAACATATCGAGATTTTGTTGTAACATCAAAACGAATTAATTTTCACTGATTCGAGTAATTTTATTTTGCTTGAATAATATAGTAAATAGTAAAAAGTGAGACAAAATAATATTAAAAAGACGGTAAGATCAGCTAGTAACTTAAGGTCAAACAAATAAACCAAAGAACAAAGGTAGGATTGTTGACGCAAAAACGAAAAATATTTGTGGTACACAGAACAGAACAAAATGAAAGTTTCAAAACTGTATGATGAAATGAGCGATAAACACTAATGTAACATATGCTTTAGTAGGCTAAATATTGTAGAAAATTTAGTTTGAGCAAAAAAGAACTTACGTCCTCATAAAATGGCATCTCAAAGTTTTCTTTATTTTCTGTATCTATACCTATATACTTCTGATCCTCTCATACTTTTCAAGTAATTTACAACTTTTGTTTCTGATGGTAGGCACTTGTTATCCTAAAAGCATTTACACTTGAGAGACAATGTACATACAACTTTTTAAATTTTACTCTTACTATAGTAGTTAATAAAACGTTTTCAATCACATTAATTTTCGATTGATTTGGTCTCATTCCTGGCGATACACTCCGTTCAACATTATACTAAAACAAATCTTATGTGAGTATTTAAATACAAGAATTTATTAACATAATACTTTAAGTATATTAGGCCTTTTTGGAAATTTGTAATCCTCTGATTCTGGTGGAACATATTCTGAACCGGAGTCTTCGTAAAGTTGTTCACTTTCTGAAGCTAATACTATTGAGTCTTCATCATTATTTTTCCATACTGAATCATTTCTGATTACTTCAATTCCTTCACTCACTTATCCTTTAATATAAAAGAAGGTTGTTTGTTAACGGTGGAAATATTAAGAGATATTATTAGTTGTTACAAAAATGATATTAATGACGTAACAGATGTTGGTGTTTTTTAAATATCAAAAAGGGAAGAAGATAGATGACATATTGGAAAAATAATGAAGGGCCATAGAAGAAAAGGACTTACGTTAAATAGAATGTACATAGAATACATGTAGTATTGAGGAGAACTTCCCGTTTATTGTCAAAACAACTGCAATAGCTCATTAAAGTTCTCCAATCAACAATACATGATTTTTGCAACCATGACCTACCATCCATCAATTAATAGAGTACCGGCATGTAAGTAATGTTTGTTTTGTTTTGTTTTATTTATTTGCTCATTTATTAATTTATTACAACAAAAGATTGCTACTTTATACCAATTGTGGGCCTTACCTTGTCTGTTACTACCTTTTATATATTCAAATTATTCATTTTGAAAACCACAGACATGTAATATTGGCATAATTACTATAATTTGTATGAACTAATTTATTTATTTGTTTATTTTATCTTTATGAGACACCACCCTAATTGGGTTTATTTTATTGCAGCATTAGTTTAACTTTGTATCTCGACCTGAAGATGCTTTGCAAATTATAGAAAGCGAAACCGGTCGTCAGATTGTTAAATTAAATTGATTGTGAGTAAGTCTTATTATTATTTCTTTACCTATTTACAAAATTGGAAAATATATGAAATTGATTGGAACACTTATATTCAGAAAAATGCCAAATATTGAGTCTGGAACGAGAGTTAATAATTAGAGGCACTTGTAGGCATGTGTAAACAATATAAGAACAAAATAATATAAATATATAATAATACAAATTCTAACGGTTGACACCAACTTTTTTAAATTAGAAGTAATTGAAAACAAATTTTGGATACGTAGAGGTGAGAATAACTAACTAATTCTTAATTAATTGTAAGATAATCTCTTCAATGTCCAAATTGAAATATTTTAAAATGTAATATTAAAAATCTACACCTTAATTTTAGTTACTTTTCGACGACGCCCTGTAATAAAAGTTTAAATCATACCAAAGATCCCATGCAAAAACGTTAAATACGGACAATCTGAATAATAAGGTACTCGGACTTTTATTATTTAATTTGGACGTTTTGGAGCTTAAATTTCTATACATAAAATGTAAATAAGATTACTTACCCGTCTGATCTCGAGCCGCCAATTCTAGTAAGAAACGAGACCGTTTCATGTTTACACTTCTTGTCTAACTTGAAACTACACACTACACATTTATTTAAAAATTTTCGAAAGTAAAGATCAATGTGCTTAACAAAAAATGTCTTACCAAGCAAATAACAATACAATAACCCGATTTAATAATTGGCAACATCGCCGGGCTGCGGACACGCATAAGGGCATAATGATTAGTATATAGACGGGATTCGAAAAATCCGTCATATATTTGAGGATTCCTTTAATATGTATGTCATATTATTTTAGTATATGTGAAAAATACCTCCCTTCTTAAGTTGCGATGTCGGGCCACCTCTAATCTGTATAATATACCGGGGTGGGCATCATCTGTAATAGCCGTATATATATATATATATATATATATATATATATATATATATATATATATATATATATATATAAGAGTAAGAAAAAAGAAGTACTTGTGACTCGTTTGGAAAAAATATAACACTGTTTTTGATGGGTTGGAGTCAATAAAAGGGGCTATTTGTTGACTATTTTTTACTCGAGCTTTCAATTGTGATTACAATTTTTATCAAGAGCTTCTAAAAAATACAAAATGTCTTACAAAGTTGAACTAGAAATAAAAAATTTTTTGTTAACTTACCAAATAAAATTAGTTTTTTATATAAAACTACTGCTTACATAATAAATACAAAAAATATTAATAAAAAAATGCCTTATTCTAATAAATGTTTCTCTGAAAAATTTAGATGAAGTTTCTTAAGAAAAAATTGAATTTATAAACAAAAATAGAATAGCTACAACCAGCCTAAAATGACATAAATACTAACTTAAAAATTTTTATTTTTGACATATTGTCAAAAATAAAATTTTGTTTAAAAAATTCTTCTTTGTTAAGTAACAAAAAAGAAGAAGATTTATTCACCATTGATAGATGCCCGAAAAAATGTAACAAATACATGGAAAATTCAAAATGTGATATTTTACTGACTGCATAAATTAAATAGAAATTATATAATTATAAATTTTGCTTAAATTTTGAATTTCTGACCTTTTGTTTAAATTATTATCACTTTTGCTAATACAAACCATTTCCAAAAAAATTCTTTTAAATTTATTACTTTCATTACATAAAATTTTAATATTATCAAAATCCATAATATGGTCTTTGTCTATTACATGCTCTGCCAAAGCACAAGATGGTTTCTTAATTCTACAATCACTCTTGTGAGAAATAATGCGATTTGAGAGATTTCTTCCAGTCTCACCAATATACTCAGCTTCACACTGAGTACAAACAATGCTGTATACTACATTTGTTTGATCTAATTTGTCTATAGGATATTTAGTTTTGGAATATAAAGATGAAATAGTTTTGATGTTCTTTGTTGCTATTTTTATATTGTCAATAACCTACAAGAAGATCTTCATTTGTTAAAAAATATTTTAATTGAAAACTCTTATCCTCCTGATATGCTACATAGGATGCTTTTTTCTAATTTATTAAATATAAATAACTTAACACCATTTTTTGCTAAATCTCAAAACACTGTATCCAACAATCAAAACATATATTATCATTCACTACCTTTTATACCATCATTAACTCCTAAATTAATACAAACATTAAAGGTTATTATTATAGTGTGTTTATCTTACGTTTTGCAGACGATACAGTAATAATTACGGATAACAACAATGATTTACAGAACCTAATGCAACGCCTTAATGAACGCTGTCATGAGTACGGACTGAAGATAAATTTAAAGAAAACTAAATGCATGATCATGACTAAATCTGCACATGCAAATATCCAATTGACTATTGAAGATACTGCAATTGAGAATGTTAATAACTATAAATATTTAGGAACATGGATAACATCAGATGTAGACCAAACCAAAGAAATTAAGACACGTATTGAAATAGCACGTACATCATTTATTAAACTTAAAAAGTTTCTTTGTTGTCGGGATATAAGGTTAGAACTACGCCTGAGAATGCTTCGATGTTACGTGTTCTCTACTCTTCTTTATGGTCTGGAAGCTTGGACACTAAAACAAGTTCATCTGAATAAGCTGGCCGCCTTTGAATTTTGGTGTTACAGAAGAATCCTACGAATATCATGGATTCAAAGAATGTCAAACATGGAAGTAACTAGAAGGATAGGAAATGAGGCGGAAATAATATTAACTATTAAAAGACGAAAACTTGAGTACTTGGGACATGTGATGAGAGGGCAAAAATACGCATTATTACAACTTATTATGCAGGGCAAAATCCGAGGAAAGCGAAATGTGGGAAGACGAAGAATGTCCTGGCTTAAGAACTTAAGGGAATGGTTTGAATGCAGTAGTGCAGAACTTTTTAGAGCGGCAGTCAACAGAGTCCGCATAGCCATGATGATTTCCAACCTTCGATAGAAGATGGAACTTAAAGAAGAAGAATTATAGTGTGTGTGTGTGTGTGTTATTATAGTGTGAAGCTGAGTATATTGGTGAGACTGGAAGAAATCTCTCAAATCGCATTATTTCTCACAAGAGTGATTGTAGAATTAAGAAACCATCTTGTGCTTTGGCAGAGCATGTAATAGACAAAGACCATATTATGGATTTTGATAATATTAAAATTTTATGTAATGAAAGTAATAAATTTAAAAGAACTTTTTTGGAAATGGTTTGTATTAGCAAAAGTGATAATAATTTAAACAAAAGGTCAGAAATTCAAAATTTAAGCAAAATTTATAATTATATAATTTCTATTTAATTTATGCAGTCAGTAAAATATCACATTTTGAATTTTCCATGTATTTGTTACATTTTTTCGGGCATCTATCAATGGTGAATAAATCTTCTTCTTTTTTGTTACTTAACAAAGAAGAATTTTTTAAACAAAATTTTATTTTTGACAATATGTCAAAAATAAAAATTTTTAAGTTAGTATTTATGTCATTTTAGGCTGGTTGTAGCTATTCTATTTTTGTTTATAAATTCAATTTTTTCTTAAGAAACTTCATCTAAATTTTTCAGAGAAACATTTATTAGAATAAGGCATTTTTTTATTAATATTTTTTGTATTTATTATGTAAGCAGTAGTTTTATATAAAAAACTAATTTTATTTGGTAAGTTAACAAAAAATTTTTTATTTCTAGTTCAACTTTTATAAGACATTTTGTATTTTTTAGAAGCTCTTGATAAAAATTGTAATCACAATTGAAAGCTCGAGTAAAAAATAGTCAACAAATAGCCCCTTTTATTGACTCCAACCCATCAAAAACAGTGTTATATATATATATATATATTATATATATATATATATATATATATATATATATATATATATATATATATATATATATATATGTTTCGAAAGGTTTCTGCGGTTAGAACAATTAAACCTAGAGCTAAGATTAATACTATTACAGGATTTAATATTAAACTTACCAGTCTTCCGGGTTGAACCCCGTTGATTAACATTGCGCTGAGCTTTCGCCTGAGCTCGCGTAACATCCTCTTCGATGTCTTCTTTAGGGCATCCGAGGTCTCAGTTTCCCGAGTCACCAGACACTACTACACTGATCATTAATGAAAACATTACTGGTCACGTGGCTTGGGTGGTGGTTGGCATAGGGTCAGCGAGGCGATTGTCGCGAACATTTCTGACAGTAGGATTTTATTATTATTTGTGATATTTTCCGTGTCACCAAAATTTGGAGGTAAATTTTAGTCTTTTAATCAGTACACGTATATCTTAAAAAGGCTCATCGTTAGAGGACTTAGCTCATCCTTTCTATTGAGGTTCTATGATAATATATTGTTTAGGGCGTAGTATTAGTAGAGACGCTGGGCTACACAGGGTGTAACTAATTTATACAAAGTTAGAAGATACGTAATTAGCTGGATCTTGGATATTATTTTGATCTTTTGGTATTAAATAAGTTTTTCCTGAATAATTACTGTTGATAAGCACACGTGAGCACTCCAAAACTTCTTAAGCTAGAAGTTTTGAACTCCGTCCATGTGATTTTCACTTATGAAGCTCTTTAAGGATATTGGAGACTTCTTTTGTGGTGAAGAGTTTATAAAGAATAGAACTGTAGTATTGATAGTTGTGCATTATATCTTCTAACAGCACCTGTAAGAGCATCTAGTAAGGAAAGTTGATTTTCTTTAATAATTTTCTTTATTTTACTATTTTTAGTCTGTCTCTATTTTACGATTTTACGGCTATAAAAAACAATCAGGTATGCTAATTTATTGTTCAGGCAACAACTTTCGGACCTATGTCCGAACAATGGACACTTTTGTCCATTGTCCATTTATCCATGTTTGTATTTATTTTCCATTGTCATGAGCTGGGATGCTGTCGCGGGGCTCCTGGCGGATTTGGTCCTGAATTCGGCGGGAATTTTCTTAACTGCTGATGCATTTTCTATTTAGAAACTGGTACAATGGGCTCCATCTAACATGTAGTTTGTAAACTTCCATTTAAATTTTCAGTATGTAGTTGCCATTTTTCATTTGTGTCTTCGGATCAGAAGATTCCTTATTCAAAAGGTAGGATCGCCATGTAATAAATAACGCTTCACTTATGGTATCGTATGGTATATTTATTTAAAACACTACTGTACACTCTTTTACCATGTTACTTATCTTAAATGTATTTTTGTACTTTGTATTTTGTAAGTTGAAGTTGTGCCAATACGTGGTACATCAACTTGCCATCTTGACGTTAATTTAGTTCTGATCCCTGATATAATAATCGTTGTCTCTTTTATAATAGTCCTTGATATATCAGCAGTCATTCATTAGTGGGTCAAGTTTGTTTTATTGACCTACGACAACAGTACAGTCTCGATTCGCAATTCTGCTGACTTACACATTCCAATCGAGGCTATTTATTATGAATGTCCTCGATTCGAATTATTAAACAGATTTTATATAAACAAATGCGAAACTGTGTTACACGTTCCTTTTAACTTATTATTGTTATGAATTTTAATATTTTAGGGATAATACCACACACAGGTCATTGTCTGCGTCGGACTTCCGCAATTCTTCTGGCAGAAGCTGAAGCCAGTATGACCACGTCGGTTGCTAAAAAATATTTAGACGACAGCATATCTTCAAAAAATGAGGTTTCAAGAATGTTAGCAGTCATACCTTCTGGATTCGGCGTATCCTTACAGAAACTTGACATCCAAGCTATGAAACATGAGTCACCATTTGCCGCGAGTAATCTAAATATCACCAAATCCTTTCAGAATTGCCAGTTTTATGTGAATTCTAAATAATGTTTTGACATGTTGTTAAATAAACATGTTTCTAATTCTTTATAAATAAAGTTATCTTTTTGTTTGTATTTTTACGCCCGTGCGGACTATAAAGTACACTTTATGCCCGCGTGGGCATAAAGTACACTATTACGTAGTTGGTAACTAAGCAATAAAAACACAATAATAAACTAGTATGACATAAAATAGCTTATAGGGCTTATAGGACTAAGTAAAATAGCAACCGAGCGCTTATGTCTAATGAGCAAGTAACAACTCTGATAGTTTTATTAGGAGATTCGATCTACCACTCAAAAAAACTTAGCACAGAATACTTGAACAGAAGAAGTTCTCTAATGGAATATTTTTTAAATGAATTTCTGAAAAGTTTTGCAGTAGTAGAAGTATTGTCCAGTGTAAAAAATAAAGGCTTAAAATTATTGCAGAAGAACCAAAAAATCGAGATTTTTATCAAAAAAGATCTAAAATAAATAAAAATAATTACTGCTTTTACATTAAAAATGTTTTACAATATTTTTTTATGTTTCAAAGCACTGGTCTAATAATACATCGCTTGAAAACTAATATATTCGTCAAATAAATATACGTAGACGGTTGCGATTGGATTTAATTTGGGTCTCTTACCATTCTTTAACACGTGTTTCTGGGTCTACCCGTCATCCGAGAGACTTGTAAGAAAACTCAAACCAAATTAAAACGCACCGACACCGACTGGTATGGAAATTATAGGAAAGATAATTATCAGAGTATGCTACTAGCGACCTCTAGTGAGGGAAGATAAAGTTAAATGTCCATAGCAATTCAAGTAGATTGTATACCCAAGCTTAATCAAGCCATTTAGAGCGATGCTGGGAATATTTATATTTATATTCCACTATTCATCAACAACTTACCCATATAAATTACCCTCATTTTTGTACTCAGTTGGTCGAGTAAGGACGATAGCAGAATAAATATACGTAGACAGTTGCGTTTGGGTTTAACTTAAGTCTCTTACCATTCTCTAACACGTGTTTTTGGGTCTACCCGTCATCATACAGACTTATAAGAAGACTCGAAGCAAATAAAAACGCACCGATTGGTATGTCAATTATAGGAAAAATAATGACCAGAGTATGCTACTAGCGATCTCTAATGAGGGAATATGAAGTGAAATGTCGATAGCAATTAAACTGTATACCCAAGCTTAATCAAGCCATTCAGGGCGATGCTGGGAATATTTATATTCCACGTTGCATATCAATATCTTCGTAGTGCAATATCAAGAGATACGTGTCAAATGCGCCACAAATAAAACTTACATAAGTGAAGTTACTTCCTGTCTGAAGAAGTGCTCTGGAAATCGAAAGTGGTTCTATCTATCAAGTAAAAAAAAATAGAAATAAATTTTTGTAAGTGTATTCTATTATAGTTTTGTTAAATTTCATGATATAAAATAAATAAATTGTACAAATTGCAGAAAAAATGTAAATTTTTTTTAAATAAATAAGTATGAAGTCAAAGAGTTAAATTACGTAAACATAAATTATTCCTCTTACGGCTATGTCCAATGTTTTTAACGCCTTTGATCAATATTACCTTTCCGTTATCATTCCCTCTAGTACTTTTTCATTGGTGATTGGTCTAGTTTATGTTTTTAAATCCTATATCAAAATCTCACAAAACATTTTAATCCCTTACACGACTCTGCCATCACGTTGTTTTCATATAGAAATAGAGTTTTCTTTAGTGCGTATACAATCATTTCACACTTTTTACGACACCGCCATGTGTTTCGAGAATAATGAATGAAAGTCTTTCGAAACTCAAAACTTACGAGATACATCAAAGGATGCGAGGTTTAAAGGGATATGACTTACATTTACAGGAAGTATTAATTTGATTTGATGTTATAATTTAACAGTAGCGGTTCCTCGAGATTCTGGTTAGTCTGATGGAATATAATTTTAAATTGCATGATATAAATTGTTTAGAATGGTACTGCTACTGCGATATTAAATTTGAAACAATATAAAAAAAACAATATAATAAAAAAAAGTGTAAATATACCCAACAGGTACAATAAGAGTTAATAGAACGGTTAAAAAGAGTGTGTCGCGACGTGTATCTCCATAATCAGAAACAAAGAATTATAAAATGTGTTATAAAAATAATATACGTACACACGTTGACTCACTTTACCTAATAAAAACTATAGTCTAGGCGGGATCTGTTTTGGATTGGACATTTTCCATAGGAAGCTATTTTTTTGTTGGAATCCCTTCAGGATGTGCCAATATCGATAATCACGATACGCGCCAGTCGCAAACTATGTGCTAAATTTTTTATTTAACAAAATCTGAACACAATTGAAAATTTTTCATTTTTTTGCTCATATTTTCGTTTATAATTCGCAAAATATTGATCCTAGAGAAAAAAAATATACGAAGTTAAAAGTTTCGTTATTCAATTTTACACAATAATGCGTTAGCTAGAAATTAAAAATTTAATGTTTATTGTTGAAAAAATAGCAATAATATAAAAAAAAGTACAAAAAATGAAGTTAATCCTTTAAATGTTTTCGACTTTCTGAACTTGTAAAGTTCCATACAACCAAGCTCCACAACATTCCGTACAAGCTCCATATTCCGCTTAGAAAAACTTTTTAATATGTTTAAAACGTGTGCTAAATTTTGTTAAGAGCGGTCGAATAATTGCATAATAATTTTACAATCCAGCCTACTGGAAAAAAATCGCAAATTTTAAAATTTATATTAGGCCCTAAATAAGGCTCTCAGATAGTTGCAAATTTTTTTAGATATAAAGGAAGGCCAAAACTTTTAAACGCTTTTTGTAAAATTCAAATCGGTTCACTAGGAGAGCCTAGAAATTTTTTAAAAGTTTTAAACATTTTTTAGGCCTATAAACAAATTGAATAACTTTACGAGCTTTAAACATATCAATTTAAAAATTTATACACTTAAGGAACATTATAAGACGCTTCTTTAAAAAAAAAGATACATTCGGCTTACTGGTTGCCGAGATAGTGAAGGTCAAAGTTGGCATACTTTTGCCGTGTAACCATAAGTGATAGAGGGTTCGTTTTTAAACAATTACCCTTGCCTTGTCATGGAGTCGATGTATTCCTTAGATTTTCTAGAGGCACAAGATAAAGCTACAGATGAAGGAGAAGAAACATTAAATTTATAGATCGAGGATAAAGATATTGAAATGGAAAATGAAGGTTTTGATGAAGAAATAAGACCTGAAGATTCATGTCATTCCAAAAAAGGAAAGACTTTAAAAAAATTATTGAAGATTGAGTCAAATTAAAGTTTATTTATAAAAAATAATTATGAATTTTTTTTCATTTGCTTTTGTTTTAACAATTTAAATTATTTATTTACTTCATTGTATAGATTGCAAGCCAAAAAAAAACCAGTTTCGAGCAAAACACAGTAGTATAATAACACGTACAATATACACGTCATTTTCGAATCAAAATATATTCTCAAATCAAATAATGTCATTATTATGATAAAACTGCAGAAATAAATTATTTTTAATGTTAATTATTTTAAAAAGTTCGATTTTTACAAAAAAAAAATTTTCGTTCGCCTTTGCTTTAACAATTCAAATTATTTATTAACAATTTATAAATACATATTTGTTTACGAAGAATAACAATTTACTTCAATGTATAAATTGCAAGCTCAAAAAAATGCATGAAGAAAAAATGCAATTACTTGTTTAACATACAATTGTTTATTGCAAATTTCCCAATTTGCAATTAAAATGGTATTTGAAAATATGATATTTGAAATCCTTGTCGTCCGAGACATCGATTAAAAAAAGGAACAAAATTGGTTAACAAGAAGCCGAGATAATGCAATTTTTAGCGTGCGCTATGATTTTGAACTCGATTCACATTTCGAGTGAATGTGAATTTCGCAATGTATACATTTCCACAGTCCCCTACCAAGGAGAAGTCATGTCCTAACCAAAAAAAATTCCATCAAATTCGTACATATCCATTACACATCCTAACCCACTACCAATACGCACTGGCCCGCGCGGTAGTGAAACGGCTAAACCCTCCTCTATTCATGTATGCAAAATTCAGGAAACGAACAGCCCTTAGTGCCCGGCGACTCCACTACCTCCGGAGGTAGCGGTCGGAAGAAAGACGGAGTAGAGGGTGCTAAGAATCCTCGGGTTAAACTAGGCTACCATAGAC
The DNA here is from genome assembly GCA_918026665.1 of Diabrotica balteata. Taxonomy (NCBI): domain Eukaryota; kingdom Metazoa; phylum Arthropoda; class Insecta; order Coleoptera; family Chrysomelidae; genus Diabrotica; species Diabrotica balteata. The sequence continues at coordinate 66,293,714 of OU898278.1, forward strand.
GACAACCTATGCATATTGCTTCATATAATGTGAAAACAGTGTCATCAGAGTCTAAATTGTTAGAAATGGAGGAAGAGCTAAAATCAATAAAGTGGGACATAATGGGTCTCAGCGAAGTCAGAAGAAGAGGAGAAAAACAATATACTCCTAAATCTGGCCACTTATTCCATTTCAAGAGAGAAGACAATTCATCAAATGGTGGGGTTGGATTTATCGTACACAAACGACATGTACCAAACATATTAAAAATATAAAGTGTAACCTCGAGAGTTATTACTCTAATCTTAAAGTTGAATTCGAGATATAAATTAAAATTGATACAAGTGTATTCACCAAGGACAAGCCACGCAGATGAAGAGATTGAAATGTTCTTTGAAGATATTAGAACAGCACTGAAAAGTACTAAGACGTTTTATACTCTGATAACAGGAGATTTTAATGCTAAGCTGGGAAATAAATAAGACCAAAGTGAAACCGCACTAGGAAACTACGGCTGTGGAGAAAGAAATGAAAGAGGGACCATGCTTGTAGATTTTTTACACCAAGAAAATCTTTTTTCTATGAACTCATTCTTTAAAAAAAAATAGCCCCAACTAAAGTGGACGCGGAAAAGTCCAGACGGTTTCACAAAGAACGAAATAGATTTTATCATTGCTAATAAAAAAGAAATTGTACAAGATGTATATGTTTTAAACAGATTTACAATTGGAAGCGATCATAGATTGATACGAGCAAAAATTCTGTTCAATTTAAAGAATGAACGAACAAAAATGATAAAATCAGACAATCGTAAATGGACCCTGCCCGAAAATACAGACCACCTTCGTGACATCATTGACCATAACCTTCAACAAATCAACGACGAAACACAGGTTGAAGTTTTAAACAAAAGTATCGTAAAAGCCCTTAAAGAAGCGGAGAAGTTGTGCTGTCCTAAAATGAAGAAAACACATGAGAAAATAAGTCTCAACACTAAAAATCTGATCGAAGAAAGAAGGAGGCTAAAGGATAGGTATAACACAAACTACGCAGAATTTAGTCAACTCAGTAAAACAATAAGCAAAGAAATCCGAAAAGACATACGGCAACATAAAATGAGAGAGGTGACAAGGGTGATAGAGAAAAATAGAAGTCTGAAAGTTCTAAGACACAACATGTCCACAGGAAAAAGAACATACATAAGTTAAGAAATAAACAAGACGACATTGTGACTGATAAGGAAGAAATAGTGAAAACAGTGGAAGACTTCTACAGAAAACTCTATGAAACAAGTGAATCCGATGAAAGACGCCCTTTACCAAAGATAGAGAATCAAGGCTCAGAATTAATGCCGAACATAACTGTTGACGAAATTAAAAATGCGCTTCGGGTGATGAAGAACAATAAATCCCCACGTGAAGACAGGGTAATGACCGAAAGCCTAAAACTAGGAGGAAATAAGCTCTTACTGACACTTGCTAAACTGTTCAATAAATGTCTGTGCGAAGCGATAACACCGACGCAGTGGAACAACGCGGAAATCATCTTACTTCATAAGAAGGGAGATATCAGCGACCTTAGAAACTACCGCCCCATTAGCTTGTTGTCACAAGTATATAAGCTATTTACAAGAGTTATTACCAACAGGCTAGGAAGTAAGTTGGATTTCTATCAGCCAAGAGAGCAAGTAGGTTTTAGAGCAGGATATGGCACGAATGATCATTTACAAGTAATTAAGAACTTAATAAAAAGAGTGTTGAATATAACAAGCCATTAGTCACGATATTTCTTGACTACGAAAAAGCTTTCGACACAGTAAGTCATCAAAATATGTTAAAAGCCTTAACAGAGTGCCGTATAGATAATCGCTATATAAACATAACAAAATACATATATCAAAATGGGACAGCAAGCGTGAAACTGGCAGATAAAAAGACCAACGTATTTAAAATAAAACGGGGGTGCGACAGGGAGACACAATTTCGCCAAAATTTTTTACAACATTATTAGAGCATATGTTTAAGAACGCAAATCTGAGTGAAAAAGGAATTATTGTCAATGGAGAAATGCTTAGTCATTTGAGGTTTGCTGACGATATTGTCCTTTTTGCTGACAGAATCGATGATGCAGTATCGGAACTGGAGAAACTATACCTAGCCTCCCTACAAGTAGTATACCTAGGATAAAAAAGCAACCACACAAAAACACAAATCATAACAAATCTTGTGTTAAACAAAAATATTTCAGTAAATGGCATGCATATTGAAGAAACCACCTCTTATTAGTACTTAGGACATGAGATACGCATAGGAAGATATAATCAAACGGGCGAACTAAGCCGCCGCATAGGACTCACTTGGGTGGCACTCGGCAAGCTGAGCTATGTTCTTAAATCAGAACTGCCTATGTGTCTTAAAAGAAAAGTCTATAATCAGTGCGTGTTGCCAGTACTTACATATGGTGCAGAGACATTAACACTAACCAAGAAAGTAAGAAATAAAATTTATGTTACCCAAAGAGCCATGGAATGATCGATGTTAGGCATTTCTCGCAGGGATCGGATCACGAACAAGGAAATAAGACGGAGAACAGGAGTGATAGATGACATAGAAAGAATTATGACCCTTAAGTGGAACTGGGCGGGGCACATAGCTAGAATGTCGGATAACAGATGGACACAGCGAATAATGAATAATACAGTGGAGACCGAGACAAGAAGCACATCGAAGTAGAGGTCATCCACCAACAAGATGGTCTGATGACATAAAACGGATCGTCAAAAATTGGATGCAAACAGCACAAAACAGAAATACATGGAAAAGACTGAGGGGGACCTATATCCAGCCGTGGATAGATCCGGGTTAAATGATGACTATAAATTTGAAAATTTGCGATTTTTTTCGAGTAGTCTGGATTGTAAAATTATTATGCAAGACCTATCCGACCGATCCTAACAAAATTGAGCACACGTTTTAAACATATTAAAAAGTTTTTCTAGGCGGAATATGGAACTTGTAAGTCAAGTTTAGAAAGTCGAAAACATTTAAAGGGATAACTTTTTACAACATAATAACATTTTTTTGTACTTTTTTCCAATTATTGCTATTTTTTCAACAATAAACATTAAATTTTTAATTTCTAGCTAACGAAATAATGTGTAAAATTAAAGAACGAAACTTTTAACTTCCTATAATTTTTTCTCTAGGATCAATATTTTCCGCATTATAAACGAAAATAAGAGCAAAAAAATGAGAAAGTTTCAATTTTTTTCAGATTTGGTTAAATAAAAAATTTAGCACAGGGTTCGCGACTGGCGCATATCATGATTATCGATATTGGGCACATTCTGAAGGGATTCCAGTAAAAAATAGCTTCCTATGGAAAATGTCCATTATGGTCTGAATTTCTACAGATCTCACCTAGTCTACTATACTAAAGATTGCAAATTAAGAAGTACCTACTTGTAAGACACTGCTTTCATAAACACATGTTCTATAAATCATTTGATAACATCTAATTCACGAGGATCGTTGTTATTTTTTAGAATAGTACAGCCATACCATTGATGAGGAATACGACCTACGACAATCTATTTGTAACACTTAGAATATAGGTTAATGTTAATAAACGTTTTTTTAAGTATGAAATTAAGTCAAGAAATGTTTAAATTAGACGTACTTCATACACACCATTGTCTCCTAACAGCAAATAACGATCCTGTAGTTGAAGAAGAAACTTATTGATCTACATTTATTTATTTAGCGCATGGCTACATCAAAGTTAAGTTTTGTGTATTAGCAAAGAGGACAATACATTACAAAGAGTCAATAAAAAAGCCCAAGGGATAGTGATGCGCAACATATAGCCTCTCCTATCCAAATGTCAACCTCGCCTGCCCGCGTGATGATCTTGATTTTGGTCATTCGGTGCATCCTGCTAAATAAAAAATGAGGCTCTGACGTCCGATTGATTGCCGGTATAAGCAATCCCCCACTTACTGACCAACGGCTTAGGGCAGATGAGTTGGTAAGTGGTAGGGCATTCTTTGTCCTGGGGTTGAGAAATCAGCCCCGAAGGCGGATTAATCAACAAATAATGGTCAACGGCATAAGAATGCAGAAGGCAAAGGGGAACCACTGCATTAACGGTTCATAGAGCACCCCCAGGAAAATCACAATAGAATTGACACTGGAATTTCAAACCGTTACTAATCATGGAAAGCGGAGGCCAAGATTCGACAGGAGAGGAGAAACATATTTATACCACGAGGCCTCTTAGGTCGTATACATGCGGAAACCTCGTGAAGAAATCCTAAAAATAAAGAAATCTAATTTTAGAATGTGCACATGGAATGTTAGAAGTCTATTTGCGGCTGGGAAACAACGCAATTCAAGAAATGAAAAGAATGAAAATAGACCTACTGGGAATCAGAGAAATGAGATGGCCAGAGTCAGGATCATGTAAAAGAGGCGGAAGTATATTATATTATTCCGGTAATAGCACAGAAGACCCGCATCACAAAAATGGTCTAGGTATTTTAGTAACATCAGATTTGAGTAAATATGTGACCAATTTCGTACCAGTCTCGGATAGAATAATATTACTCCAAATAAATACTCAACCATTTAAAACTAACATACTTCAAATCTATGCCTCGACTGCAGATAAAAAATATGACGATGAAGTCGAGAAGTTGTATGATCCGATCTAAGACATCTTACAGAAACTTAATAAACACGAAATTTTATATATTATAGTCGACTTCAATGCAAAAATTGGGGAAGGTCTACGAGGTCAGACTGTAGGTCCTTATGGTGTAGGACAACCTAACGATCGAGGACAGAGATTGTATGAATTCTGTAAAGAAAACGATATGATCATTGCAAACACCTGGTATAAACTACCCAAGCGACGACTATACACTTGGAAAGCCCCATTTGATGATGGCAATAACCCTGAGTCTTCAAGAAATCAAATAGACTATATACTTGTAAATGAGCGTTTCCGAAACGCCGTCAAAAAGTCACTACATATCTTGGTGCAGATATTGGATCTGATCATCAACCACTCGTAGCAGATATTAAACTAAGGTTAAAACGAATTCAGCGACAAAAACTAAAAACCAATGTATTTAACTTTGACGATATAAACATAACATTAGAAAATAATTTAACAGTAGAATAAAAAACATTGGAGAAAAACTAGAAGATCAGGAAGAACTATAGAGTAAATTTAAAAACCAAGTTATACCATCCAATAACTGGATGACAGACGACATCTTGAAATTAATAGAACAACGTCGACTGATAAAATCTAATGTAACAGAATATAGACACCTGCAGAGAAGAATAAAAAAGGAGATCAAATTAGCCAAAGAAAAATGGATGAGAGAAAGGTGCGACGAAATGGAGGATGTAATATCTAAACACGACTTATTTAATGTGCACAAAAAACTGAAAGAAATGAGTAATATTGTTACGTAAAAATTAGTCATATTTAAAAAAAACCTGTAAACATGTTGTTTAATTATTATATGTTCTAGATTTGACCGGATGGTAGAAATTCCAGGTAAAAACCTAGCTGACACGATGTGCTCCCCTCCGATATGAAAGCGGTCGATCTTTCTGGAAACAGGCCGCTATAAAAAACCAGTTCGAGACTATTCAGGTCAACTTCCGTCTGCTTCGCGAGAGATCCTATGCTGATGTCATTTTATATAAATACAGGATTTTTATTGTGGGGAATCCAGTGAAGAAAAGAAGATCGCGATTTCGGGTTTGTTTAAATTATATCGCACGTAAATAAATTATTTGTAAAATAAATTAGCAGTAAATAAAGACTTTGATAAATTCGTGAGTGTTATAAATATTGGACCTTTAGTAAATTAAATTAAGAACAATAAATTAGAATTAATAAAGACTCAATAGTGGTGTTCAGAAGTGAATAAAAGTAAACATGGCTACGATTTACGAGCTCACAGTTACGAATTTAAGAAGGCATCTTGAGGACAGAGAATTAGCTTCTACCGAAAAAAAGGCTGAGTTAGTCCAACGACTAAAGAAGGCTTTGAAGGAAGAGGGTTTAGATCCGGAAACTTATATATTTGAAGATGCTGTCATCTCGTCGATTTCGAAATTAGAAAACAAAGTTTCTGACGATATTTCGAAAGTTTCTTCCGATGTAGCCAAAGTCTCTGGTGATGTAGCCAAAGTTTCCTATGATATCGCATCATTAGAGAAGAAAGTTTCCGGCGACTATCGCATCATTAGAGAACAAAGTTTCCGGCGACAAAGTTTCTAACTTGATTTCTTCTCTAGAAAGCAAAGTTTCTGCTAACATCTCTAAAGTCACTTCTGAGATGTCTGCCCTCGATGATAGAGTGTCTTCGTTAAAGAACCAAGTTGCTGCCGATATGTTGGCCTTCGAAGAGAAGATAAAAGAGATGGAAAGGAAGATGGAGGAAACAGGGACAGCAGAGAGAGAAAAAAATATAATTATAGCAAAAACAAAAGAAGACGAGACGAAATGTAAGTTAGAAACACGGCCGAAATTTGAAGGAAGTGGAGGTTCTGTTCATTTCAAAGTCCCAACTTTCGACGGAATATCGTCATGGAACAACTACATGAAACGGTTCGAATCAGCTGCAAGAGCGAATGGATGGTCTGAAAAAGAAAAGGCTGTAAACCTGACTATCGTTCTTCCAGGAGATGCTTTAGATGTGCTTCAGACCATAGCCGTAGAGGAGACGGATGATTTTGAACAATTAAGAAGAGGTTAAATATGCGGTATGGCCACGAACATTTGGAGTATGTCTATCAGTCGCAGCTTAAAAATCGAAGACAAAAGAAAGATGAGGCTCTTCAAGAATATGAGGTAGATATTGCCAGATTAGTATGATACGCTTATCCAACAGCTCCCGAAGACATGATGGAAAAGTTGGCCGTTCAAACGTTTATTGATGGTTTTCGTGATCATGAAATGCAGAGAACACTACGATTAGCACGTCATAAGATGCTGGTTGATGTCTTATCCGCCGCCCTCGAATACGAGTCAGCTACGCAGGCCTCTGGTGGGTACAGTAAAGTTAGGACTGTAAAAGAGGAAGAAGGTGAAGATAAACTTGACCAGCTCGTTAATATGGTGAAAAGCATGACACATAATCATAACGAACCTTAACATAAACGAAGACCATAAGACCAAAGACAAAACCAGAACGGGTCGGCCTTAGGGGGGCAGCTTCGATCCAGAACTTTTCTAAAGACCCTCTCATACTAATAGCTTCTTTGAAATATCGTGAAGATAGTGTATATGTAGATGGAGAAATAAATGTTAAACAGCATACGTTGTTGGTGGATACCGGAGCGACAAGAACTATTATACGCCCGACAGTTATAAACAGCCGAAAGAAACTGTTACCAACGAGGTTGTGGCTGCGGACCGCTACAGGTGAAAATGCCAACAGTCATGGAGAAATCCAGGTACAGGTACTGTTATAGTTGCTGACATCGAAGAGGATGTTATATTAGGAATGGACGTAATGAATACGCATGGATTTCAATTGGATTTTAAGAATAAGGTAATCAAAGTTGGTAACGAGGAGGTATTTCTTCATCCACATGATGACAACACTATGCAATCAGCCGTTAAAGAAGACACAGTCGTGCCTGCGAGAAGTGAAACGATAATAGTAGCACGCCTACAGGGAATTGTGGACAAAGGTACACCTGTTATGATGGATCATTGGAACCATGACGACGAAGTCGGCCGAGGAATCATAATTGGAAAGAAATTGGTGACTTCGGCTAAAGAAATATCTGTGAGACTTATCAATGTCAATGGCTACCCAGTGACCATCAAGAAAGAGACAAAAGTAGGAACTTGCGTACCTGTGACATCCATAATCCGTCAGACGACAACATCTGATTATTCCAACGACAAATTCGACCAAATGGTTGCAGTTGCTGGACAGTCTCTGAATCGAATTGAGAAAAGGAAATTAAGGGAATTTCTTTTGCAGTATAGTGATATTTTCGTACCGAAAGGAGGAAAGACGGGAAGAACTACCAGTGTTAAGCATAAAATTGATACTGGTTATGCTAAGCCAATTCGTCAAACAGCTCGACGATTACCACAGGCGAAAAGAGAGGAAGCTGAAACGATTGTTCAGGAGATGAAGAAATACGGGGTAATAGAACCTTCTACAAGCCCATGGGTCCTGGTTAAGAAGAAAGACGGAACAACGAGGTTCTGTGTGAATTACCGTTTGCTGAACAACGTTACCAAGAAAGATAGTTATCCTCTGCCTTGGATCGATGACACATTGGACACATTGGCTGGAAGTAAATTATTTTCTACTTTGGATTTGAAGTCTGGATACTGGCAGGTAGAAATGGACCCGGTAGATAAAAAAAAGACAGCCTTCACCACAGGATCGGGATTATGACAATTTAACGTTATGCCATTTGGTCTCTGTAATGATCCTGCGACATTTGAGAGGCTTATGGAAAATGTGTTGAGAGGGTTATCTTGGAAAACATGCCTAGTTTATCTAGATGACCTAATCGTCTTGGGGGAGGCATTTGAAGATCATTTGAGGAATTTAGAAAACGTTTTTAATCAACTTAAAGCTGCTCAATTTATGTTAAACCGCAAGGAGTGCCAGTTATTTCAAGGTAAAGTTAATTATCTGGCTCATATAGTCAGTAAAGAAGGAGTGGCCGTGGATAAGGAAAAATCGATTCCATTAAGGAATGGCCAAAACCAACTGACAAACATCAAGTGAGAAGTTTTCTGGGACTATGTACTTACTACCGGAGGTTTATTAAGAAGTTTGCGGATATCGCTAAGCCATAAACGCGACTTACAGAGGAAGCAAGAGAATACCGCTGGGATACAGACTGCCAAAATGCCTTTGAGACCTTAAAAAAGCATTTAATCACAGCCCAATTTTAGGGTATCCACTGCCAGAAGGAGAGTTCATCTTAGATACAGATGCAAGTAATGTGGGAATTGGAGGAGTACTGTCTCAGATTCAAGGAGGACAGGAAAGAGTCCTTGGATATTTTAGTAAAGTTCTCTCAAAACCTGAGCGGAATTATTGCGTCACAAGAAGAGAACTTCTGGAAGTAGTGAAATCAGTAGAGCACTTCTATCAATACCTCTATGGAAGGAAGTTTTAAATCCGAACCGACCATGCCGCCCTTAAGTGTTTGATGCAGTTTAAGAATCAAGAGAGTCAGATAGCCAGGTGGATTGAACGACTCCAAGAATACGATTTCAAGATTGAGCATCGGGCCGGAGTTAGCCACCGAAACGCTGATTCTCTTTCCAGAAGGCCATGCCCATCAGAGTGTTCCAACAAAACGGAAGACAAGGAATCAGCAGTGCTAAGAACGACGGTGATCAACGACGACTGGACGACTACCAAGATTAGGGAAGAACAAGAGAGAGATCCAGTTATACAGAAAATCCGAAAATGGAAAGAGGAAAACCGTCGACCACCTTGGCAAGAAATATCAAACCTAGGCTCAGTAGTTAAGGCGTATTGGGCCCAGTGGGACTCATTTATCATGGAAGATGGCTTGCTCAAACAAGTCCTGGAAAATGATGACGGTTCAGAGAAGAGAAGACAGTTGGTGATACCAAAGAGCAGAATAGCCGAAGTACTTCGTCAGTTACACGACAGTCCATCAGGAGGGCATTTTGGTGTAAAGAAGACCCTTCAGCGAATTCGGGAACGGTTTTATTGGATGAACAGTTCCGACGATGTAAAAGACTGGTGTAAGAAATGTACTATTTGTGCTACGAGTAACGGATCTTATCGAAAAAGGAGAACTCCTATGAGACAATATAATGTTGAAAGCCCGTTTGAAAGAATAGCTTTGGACCTTGCTGGATCATTTCCAGAAAGTGAAAATGGAGGTAAGTACATGTTGGTAGTAATGGATTATTTCACTAAGTGGGTTGAGATTTACGAACTCCCCGACCAGAACGCCGCCACCGTTGCAGATAAGTTGATCCAAGAATATATCAGCCGATTCGGAGTGCCTTTGGAGATCCATAGTGACCAAGGCAGGAATTTCGAAAGCGATCTATTCCAAGGAATATGTGATAGACTAGGCCTGAAGAAAACAAGAACTACAGCTTATCATCCGCAATCGGATGGTATGGTAGAACGGATGAATAGGACAGTTGGCAAGTATTTGACAAAGATGGTGTCCGATCACCAGCGAGACTGAGACCAATATCTTCCGTTCTTCACAATGGCCTACAGATCTGCTGTTAACGAATCGACAGGCCAGACACAAGCCAGAGTCCTATTCGGACGCGAGATGCGACTACCTTCTGATCTAGAGTTTGGGTGTCGACCTGGAGAAGATGTAGCAGGACAAGATTATGTGATCGAATGACGAAGAACAATGGACACTGTACACGAGTTGGTCCGTTCCCATCTCCAGATCGCTAGTGACCGAATGAAGAAACGGTACGATACGCAAGCCGAAAAGGGGTGTTTTAAGAAGAACGACAAGGTCTGGCTCTATAATCCCAAAAAGCGAAAAGGTTGTACTTCCAAGTTGCAACAGTTTTGGGAAGGTCCATACCTCATTATGGAGAAGATCAATGATGTCATATACCGAATAAGCAAGATTCCGAGGGAAAAATGATAGTACACCATAACCAGCTGGCGTCTTTCGAAGGTGACCACGACATAGATGAAGAAGTGGAAGTAAACCAAGTCCAAGATGTGTCTGACCTCACGTTTGGGGAATTCATGGGTTTCTATGGAGGTACCCGTAAAGCAAGACATGGTATTACCACTGAAGAAAGGCAAGATCTACTCTCGCTTCCCGATGACTACTCACTGGCCCTTACCATCCCGGCCAGTATCAAAGACGCACCAGGGTTGGCATCCGTCTTTCGAAGGAAGTTCGGTCGAGCTGCAGAACTTCAATGCCAAGTGCCAGCTCCCGGTAAAACCTTGAAACTCCAAGATGCATCACGTTACCTTTTCTACCTGGTAACAAAATCTACCGTACCTATCCCCCCGTACCCTGGTACCCCGTGACCAACCTATCTACCGATATGTATGGGAAGCCTTACTTCAGTTGAGAGAGCACGTACTAGAGTCTAACGTACAAAAATTAGCCATGCCAAAGTTGGAGTGCCGCCAATTAGATTGGAGGGTTATACGAAATATGGTGGAGGAGATCTTTAAAGACATCGGAGTCCAGGTGTTAGTCTGTTGCAATCCGCATAGTTCATGGTGCGGAGAGAAAACCGTCCCTTGTCATTTTTATACAACTGGAAGTTGTAAAAGAGGGTCCAGTTGCCGATACCAGCATATCGTTCCAGTTCGAGTCCCGACAAGGTTCCAGGAGGAACCATCTTTTAAGAGGGGGGCAATGTTACGTAAAAATTAGTTATATTTAAAAAAAACTGTAAACATATTGTTTAATTATTGTATGTTCTAGATTTGACCTGATGGTAGAAATTCCAGGTAAAACCCTACCTGAGACGATGTGTTTCCCCTTCGATATGAAAGCGGTCGATCTTTCTGGAAACAGGCCGCTATAAAAAACCAGTTCGAGACTATTCAGGTCAACTTCCGTCTGCTTCGCGAGAGATCCTATGCTGATGTCATTTCATATAAATACAGGATTTTTATTGTGGGGAAACCAGTGATGAAAAGAAGATCGCGATTTCGGGTTTGTTTAAATTGTATCGCACGTAAATAAATTATTTGTAAAATAAATTAGTAGTAAATAATGACTTTGATAAATTCGTGAGTGTTATAAATATTGGACCTTTAGTAAATTAAATAAAAGAACAATAAATTAGAATTAATAAAGACTCGACAATATATTTAAAAAACGAGTTCCCTCTGTACTTGTTGACACTAGTAACAAAATTATTGTAAATGAGCAAGAAATAAGAAAAAAAAATGGCAGCTGCATATGTCAGAGTTGTTTGAAGATGACAGGAATAATATTGCCGAATTCTAAAAAAACTGTACTGACGGCCCAGAAATTATGAAATGCGAAGTAGATCATACTATAAATAATGCTAAAATTAGAAAAGCTTGTGGTCCAGATGATACACCAACTGAGTTGCTGAAACTAATAGAGAAGATAACATAAAAGTAGTAGTAAGATTCCCGGAGATTGGCTCAAATCCATCTTTATCGCAATACCTAAAAAAACACAATGCGAGAAAATGCTCAGAATATTGATTAATTAGCCTTATGAGCCACACTCTTAAAATTTTCCTCAGAATACTTCACAACAGAATTAGACGCAGATGCGAAGATTTTGAAGATTTGGTTTTAGAATTTTTGGTTAATTTGGTTGTAGAAATGCTATGGGTGGGAACCAGGGAGGCACTTTTTGCGCTTAACATACTATTACAAAAATGCCGTGACAAAAGAAAATATGTATTTGCATGTTTCGTGGACTTCGAAAAGGCATTCAATAAAGTACAGCATGTAAAATTAATGCAAATACTGAAAAATATCGGAATAGATGACAAGGATATTCTCGTCATTAAAAATTTGTACTAGAATCAAACTGCCATCGTAAAAATTGGAGATAACTACACCGATGAAATCCCCATACAACGAGGAGTCAGACAAGGTTGCATTTTGTCGCCAACATTGTTCAATGTTTACTCGGACCAGTTATTTAAAAAGGCACTTGAGAGACAACCATATGGAATAAAAATCAACAGGGAACTACTTAATGTGATTAGATATGTAGACGATACAGTAATTCTACCAGATAATATTGAAGGTCTTCAAATTCTGTTTGATCGTATTCACGAGGTAGGAGAGGAAATGGGCATTAATAATAAATTCAAACAAAACCAAATTTTTAGTGTTTAGTCGTGACCTACATCCCGATGCAAAGATTCAATTGAACGGATTCCCAAGTTGAGAAAGTTCACAAAATGATATATTTGGGAACTGTGATAACGGACCAACTAGATCCAGACATAGAAATAAAACTTAGAATAGCAATGACTAAAACTACTTTTATGAAAATGAAGTCATTTCTTTGCAATAACCATCTCGGTTTCGAACTAAGGCAAAGAATGGTTAAGTGCTATGTTTGGTCTGTAACTTTTGTATAGTGCAGAAGTGTGGACGCTAAAAGTATCGATCATGAACAAAATTGAAGCATGGGAAATGTGGGTTCATAGACGAATGCTGAAAATACCTTGGAAAGCAAGAACAACTAATGAAGAAGTACTAAGGAGCGTTAACAAAGACAGAACGGCTAAAGACTGTTAAACATCGAAAAATGTTTTATCTGGGACATATAGTAAGGGGAAGTCGATATAAAATTTTACAACTGATCCTTAAAGGCAAAATATAGGGCCGTAGAGGTGTAGGAAGAAAACAAATTTCTTAGTTAAAAAACATTGGTGAATGGACAGATACCAAATACAGGACAATTATTCCATATTGCAGAAGATCGAGAAGCCTTCGCAATGGCGATCGCCAACGTCGGATAAATCTGATATGGTAAGCGAAGAAGAAGAAATAAAAATATTTAATTTTTACAAGCATTTAATTTGCAAATATATTCAATTGACTCTTCTCTTTGATCCCAACTAAGAAATCGGACTTAAGCGCCGCCTGGCTATCTGTGAAGATGGCAATTGAACGGTACGTTCATTTCTGTGTGTTTCTTTCTTTCACACTGTGATGGATTGCCGTTATTTGTGCTTGGAAAATTGTAATATCCTTAGATAGACTTGATAGAGTGTATCGCTTGCTTGTGCCTACCATACCGGCTCATACTCTGTCCGATGTTTTTAAACTATCAGTGTACCAGGTAACTTCCTCTGTTTCTCCCAGCACCGGTGTTCTCTCACCGGGCTATCTGTTTGTTCTCTATTAACTTTGAGATAAGCCTATTTAAAACATTAAACGCTGAGTCCGTAGAATTAGGGTATTATGCATATTGACGATTGCTTAGAGGATAATTTTAATACTTCGTCTCTTATATACCTATTGAGAAGTCTTTCTAGCGACATATTGGTCTAAATGACTTTAACGTTTGATACCTTACCTACCTTGAACAAATATATATGACTTTAACCTTTTACCATATTTCCGGTACAACCCCCCATGATAAACTTGGCTATGCGGAGATTGGAAATCATCATGGCCACTGCGACTTAGCAGCGCGCCTAAAAAGTTCAATCGAACTACACCCGAACCATTCACGTAGATTGCGAAGTCATGATATTTTTCTTCTTCCCACACTTCATTTGCCCTTAATTTTGCCCTGCATGATGTTTCTTAAAAGTTCGTACTTTTCACCTCTCACAATGTGCCCCAAGTATTCCATCTTTCTAGTTTTTATCTCATTTAGAATTTCGCATCTTTTGTCTAAAGTTTGGAGTACTTGCGTGTTAGTGACGCGGTCCATCCATGATATTCTGAGAATGCGCCTATAGCACCACATCTCGAAAGCTTCGATGTTTTTTATGGTCAACTGTTTTAGTGTCCAAGCCTCAACTCCATATAACAGGGTAGAAAAGACATAACACCGCAGCATTCGTATTCGTAACTTTATATTGATATCACGATTGCAAAAGAGTTTGCGCATTCTATTAAAGACTGATCTAGCGATTATTTTTCTACGTCTAATCTCTTTTGTTTGATCAGTATCGTCTGTGATCCAAGCACCTAAATATTTATAACAGGGCACACGCTCAATCGTTGTATTGTCTATTACAAGATTAGCTCTGATGTTCTTTGATTTCGTGATTACCATAAATTTAGTTTTTTTTTTCAAATTAATTTTCAAGCCGTAACTGTTACAGTATAAATTGAGACTTTGAACGAGATGTAGTTCTACTAGCGTTCCCGTTAGGAGAACTGTATCGTCAGCATACCTTATATTGTTGATCGTCTCACCATTTATTATCAGACCAAGATCTTCTTCCTCGAGTGCTTGTTCACAGATAGCTTCACTATACAGATTAAATAAAAGTGGCGATAAGATACATCCCTGCCGGACTCCTCGACGGATTTGAATTTCTTCTGTTAGTCTGTCCTCAACCTTGACATTTGCTGTTTGATTCCAATATAGATTGCATATAATTCGAATATCTCGGCTGTCTATATTTTTCTTTATTAGAACTTGTCTTAGTGGTTCATGTTGTACTTTGTCAAAGGCCTTTTTGAAATCAATAAAGCAGGCGTAAATTTCTTGGTTCATGTCTAAGCATCTCTGTGAGAGAACGTTCATTGCAAACAGAGCCTCCCTTGTACCCAGCCCTTTTCTGAATCCCATCTGAGTGTTACTGATGTCTACGTCTAATTTCCTATAGATCCTATTATGGATTATTTTTAAGAACAGTTTTAGAGCATGACTCATCAAAGCTATCGTACGATATTCGTTGCATTCCTTTGTATTTCCCTTTTTTGGCAGTAGTATAAAGGTCGAACGGAGCCATTCCCTAGGTATTATTCCAGGTCTATATATTGTGTTAAATAGATCTAGGAGTATTTTAATAGATTCATCGTCCATAAGTTTGAGCAGTTTTACGGGAATGTCATCAGGACCGGGGGCCTTACCACTTTTTGCTTGTTTGATTGCATATTCTATTTCTTCTCTGATTATATCAGCCCCTGTATCATGTGTATATTCGTTTGAGATTTCTTGTCTATCTTTGTCATCAAACAGTTGTGATATGTATTCTGTCCATCGGTTAATTTTTGTTGTAAATCTGTTATAATTATACCATCTGTATCTTTGATCTGTCCTGTCTGTGTTGTTCTTCTCCTTCTTGTCATTTCTTTAATCTTTTTGTGTACATTAAAAAAGTCTTCTTAGCCATCTTTCTCTAGCTTCTTTTATTTTCTTTTTTATCAGTTTATCTGTTTCTTTGTATCTTATCGGATTATTTGTTTTGTGTACCCTTCTTTCACGCATCAACTGTAGTATTTCCTCATTCATCCATTCTTTATGTTTCCTTTCTTTCGGTGTTAAATTTTCTCTCCCTGCCAACATTACGGCATGTTTAATATTCTCCCATTTTTGGTCTATGTTATCAGTATTTCTATTCGGTTTCTCTATATTTTGTAAATTTTCTTTGATGTTCACTATTGTGTTAGGAGTACTATAAAGGTTCAAACCAATACCTTCCGCCAGAGAATATAAGCGTTAGGTCAGTAGAAAATCAGAAGTATATATTTGGTAGTCTGGGGATAAAGGCGCATAGTCCATGCGTTCTATGAGGAATTAAAGCGCATTGTCACTTTCGTGTGGCGCCACTGTGACTACAACTGGTCTTTTCTTGAGCTGTTAGTTGCATTAAAGAATTCATCGTATAATAGCAGTGTGCAATTTATTTAAGTGTAATAAAAAACTGGGAGGATAAATAAGGTTCGTAAAAGGTTATGACTACAGAGTCACATAACAGGGCCAAACTGTAAGTGCAAAAAATATCGTTGCTTTGAAATTGTATCATCTGACTCGAGACAGTCAACAATATGATTACTATTTAAATGGGAATAAGCCACAATTAAAGGTTAAAATACGTTTATTGACGTTTTAATTTCCACTTCGGAAATCGTTCTCAAAATACAAACATTAGTAAATTAAACAATTTTTTTTTGTTCCAAAGAAGCTCAGTAGTACTTTGAATCTTTACCACATCAGTAAATAAGTATTCTTCTTAAGTATATTGTTTTTTAATAATAATACAGGCAATAAAGGCCTTGTTTACGTGCGGCAACAATTACCTTAACGCGCGGCAACATCTCGGAATTCTCTCTAATTGATCCTCTGTGTATTTTGGAGCTTTCCTTCTTTCCCGATAGATAATATTGTTACTCGAAGGGTCCTGTATACTGTAGTCTTTCCAACATGAAATCTTCTGGCCAGTTTTCGCTGTGAGACCCCAATTTTGTTCTTAGCTGCTTCAATCAGTCTTGTCTCTCTTATATGGTTAAAAATCCACGGTCGGCCACTTTACCGCAGGTTAACACATGGTATCCCTTCTTCACATTCTCTGATTGTGCGATAAATTGTCGATTTGCTTATGTTTTGATCTCGATAAATATTAACAATACCTCGTTTCGACATTCGCCCAACTATATTAAAAACACCTCGACGAATATTAAGTTTATAAGACATTTTCAGAGCACAAACCAAAATATTCTGCTTTGTTTATTAAATGTTAATAACTGATGACCTTTCAATATTGCGATATTGCGCCTTTATTCCTTGCACCTTTCATATGTGTGGTATCAATACCTCTAATCCCATATACAAAAGTATTGGATACATGCCATCTGTACCTTGAAATCGTAGGCTTCCACGGCCAGAGTCAGAATTATAGTTTATTCGTCTTCCGGGTTTGGACCGTGTCATTTGTGAGTGACCCAAAAGTGGGTTCATCTCGAGTGAATCGATTCACTCCCCGCCTCTCGACGCGTTAGTGTTCTGAGCTGTTGGACGTGAATCCCTGTCCTGGCATTTGGTTTTCACTTCTGGCTGCGTTGAGTAGTTGAGTTACTGTGACCAAATGCCCATCTTGGTTGTTAGTATTCGCCTCTGGTTGCGTTGAGTAACTGAGTTACCGTTGCTAACTACCCATCTTCCTGTCTTCTGTTTTCTTTTTCTTTTTTCTTTGTTCTCCTGAAGAAGCTACATACAATTGTAGCGAAACGTCGAGATGAACCCACTTTTGGGTCACTCACAAATGACACGGTCCAAACCCGGAAGACGAATAAACTATACATCTGTACCTTATTTAATTATCCATCATCATATGAGTAATAATATTTCATTGTGTTTAATACATTTATTTAAACATACTTTTTAACAAAGTCTCCAAGAATCAACCATATCCAAAACTCATGTTCTGAATCTCACCAGTAATGACAACTGACAATGAGTCTCCATACATTGTGCCTAGAGCCCCGTGACCGTAATCATAACCTACTGATATTGCAATCTGTTGCATACTTATATTCAGTTGCAGCAAATACCTGGTAGCCCCCGGTAAGATGTTGGATGGTTTTTTGGGCTTGACATCCATATCGGCATTTGTCGTTTTTGACCTGAGGGTCTTAGACGATATATTGCAGGTAATTTTTGGTTGGTATAACCTGATTCTGAATCGCAAGTAACGAACCATAGCCATAGTCTTAATGACTTCATTGGGATGTCGCCCATGCAGAGGTTTACCTATCCAGATGTGCATTTTTTCATTCTTAGGTAGATGGTTTATGTCCATTTCTGGTTCACTAGTTTAATTGGTGTTGCGTCATCTACTGTGCAAATCGCGCGATTTAGAGTAAATATTTCAGCCTGCAACTGAAAATAAGTTTTCAAATTAGTAATCTGTTTTTTTAATTGCTCACTTATATTCATAAGTTATTGTACTCCTAAATACCGCGGTAATGTCGTTCTTTCTACTGCACTTCGAGGATGGTGTTTCTGTGCTTATGTGGCACAGACTCATCGTTCGTTACCACAAACTACGATATCATCAGACAGCCAATAAGATACGTTATGATGATAATCATAGATGATGGACTTTATTCTAAGTAGAAGAATATTAGAATTTAAGTTTATGACAGATAGACAACCGTGTTAAATCTTAACATGTGCTTAAAATTTCAGTAGTTAGAAAAAATCACATGTACAGGTACAAATTATATCTTTTAGCAAATTGTCGTCAACAAAACTCTAATTTATTACCTCAATGTCTTGACAATTATCATACTGACGTTAATCAATAATAAATAAGGAAACTGTGGATGTTGTTGAAAAATTATTTATTTGTTAAGGCTCTTTGCATGTAATTGGATAGTGAAAATTGGCTATTGTTAAATATTTTAAGGATTTAACGTGATATACACTACTATTCGAATTAATTGTATAGCATGTGTTAATTGACTAGTAAATTTTAAAGTTATGTAAGCACTTCTTTAATGAAAATGATTGTATTGGAAGTGAGTTTTAATGTAAATGATTAACTCGTATGATCCCAATTGATATAATATATTTTTGTTAATAAGTAGGTATTTTATATTATACAGAGTATTTTGTCTAGCTCAGGTAGATATGGGAAAAGTTCGCTAAAGGTATACTAAAATTCCAATCATCGATACGATACTTATGTTTACAATACCAAAACTATTCTAACAAACTAGGAAATCTAAGAAAGTCCCAAAATAAGTTGATGATAAAATAAATTGAAACATGAATTAATTCAATTAAACCTAGAATAAAGGCGATACTAAAAATTTAAGAAATTCTCCCATCTTAAGAAAAAACGAACATAAAAAATATAGTCGAACGTTTCGTTTCGAACATCAGGAGTATGCGGAGGAGAACTAAGAAAAACGAACTGTAGAAAATCCTGTCCTTGCAAGCTATCCCTGCGAAATTTTAGAGGTTAGACCAAATTAATGATTTTTTGTCACTAAAAACATCGAATTGTTGATCATAAGCCATTCACTTCTGATTTGACATTTGTTGACATATTTTATTACTTTAACCTAGCATTTCTTTAATTTTTTTATCACAGTTTATTCAAAACTGCGATGAAATTTTTGGAGTAAATAAAACGTAGTAGTATATTTTTGGAGTGTAACAGGTTGCAAATATTTGGTGTTATCAACGTATGATAGAAATATTGTGAACCATTGAGTTACGAACTTTAAAGGAAACAGAGTTAAAGGTCTTGCACATGTTTTAAGATAACATTACTATAGGACAAAAAATACTTCAAAAAATACTGGACCGTAAAATAAAAGGTAGAAGAATTTAAATCATGTAGTATGGAGAAGATTTTTATTAAATGAATTTGAAGTGAATAGAGGTCTAAGACAAGAAGATTCGTTATTCGCGGTGCTTTTTAGTCTGGTATTGGAAACAATAATCAGAAATAGCTGAGTTAAAACGACTTGATCCATCTTCAACTATGAACATAAATGTCTGGCCTTCGCTGATAATCTTACTATTTTAACAAAAACAGGAAAAGGATTACAAAATATTATAAAAAGATTAGAAAAGAAGGCAAAATATTTTGACCTAGAAATAAACCAGGAAAAGTCAAAGTACATGATACTCGGAAATAAAGAGTAAAAAAAGAGGGACAGTTTACTTTCATATCTAATGAACCCAGGGAATGTAATTTGAAGGAAAATCCAAATATTTATCGAGATAACAAAGTTAGGGATATAGAAAACATTAATAAGGATAAAAATGAAAAATCAAATACGGAGAAATTGAAAAGATGGAAAAGAACAATGCTTAGAGCTATATATGGAGATAAAAACACGGTGGAAGGTCGGGTGCTACGAACAAATAGGGAGATAGAGGAACTGTATAAAAAACCAAGCATAAGTAGCTTCATAAAAGAACGTATAGTGAGATGGAAGCGGCACTTGATGAGAATAGAAAGGAAGAGGATGCCAAAGATGATTGCGAAAGGACGATCCAGACAAACATGGTTTAATAGCGTTCAGGAAGATTTCAGGAAAGAGGGAATTGATGGTTGGCAAAAAATAGCAACAAACAGAAATAAATGGAGGAGAATCGTAAACCAACGTAGTAGGCAAGGATCATGATTGGACAAGAAGCCATTCCAGTTGATATAAGTTTTGTAATACATAATATTATATTAATTGTATTTTAGCCCTATGCCTTCAAGGCCTGTTGAACCTTGTAAATAGAATTAAAAAAGGACTTTTTTGATGAAAAACATAATAGGTTGGCTTAGGCTTACAACAAACCAATTATTCTATTACCAAATCTTAATGCGTTAATTTTTTTATGTACTATTTATTACTACATACCGCAATAGTATAAACTTTATAAACATTTCAAGAATAGTAATTTAACTGACAATTTATACAAGTTAATTTAGTTACAAGAAAAGGTCAGTTAAATTTAGTTATTTAGATTACTTTTATTTACTTCGATATTTCGATAACAAATCAATGAAATCGATTTAATTTGTATTACTTTTACTCTAAGGCACAGTCCAACAAGTTCTTAATGGCAACTTAAACGTTTAACACTGCATACACCTAAGTTACCTAAAATAGATTTAAAATTTTATGCCGTAATTGTATGAATGCCATCGTTGTGTGGTCCAAAGATTCACTGATGAGTTAATTTTATACGAGGCAAAATTGCTATACTTACAAAAATAATAGAAAACACAAGTAGATGGTAGGTACAGCGTTATAACTTGAACGTCGTGTTTTGGAAGTTGGTGCCCACCTGCCGACCGCTATTAGTTTTAATTGAATTATTTACCATGGTGGTCCTTTCTGATTTTTAGTGCACCCATCAATTTTTCGTAATGACCATGTATAACAACAGGAACTTTGGGATAAAGATATTATTTGTTTAATTTGCTGAACTAAACATATACATTAAAAAAAAATGTATATTTTTTAAATATTGACAAGCATATATGTATATATATATATATATATATATATATATATATATATATATATATATATATATATATATATATATGTATGGTAAAACATGTTTTTTGTCAAACATGTCGTCTTATTTTTTTACTTTTTAAACTTTGTAACATGTTCTTTAATTTTTAAGTATTTTAAAGTTTTTAAAATTTTTAATGCCTTCAATAATTCAGATCACATTATGTTATTTAACGTTGTGTTTTATATGCTATGAATCTTACTTTCTGGTAAGTTTTTATAACTTTTATATTACATCAGCCTAATGTTATAACACAGTAATTTTCATTGTAGACCTTGATAAAGGTGGCAAATAACCACCGAAAGCTCGGATTTCAGAATAAATAGTACGCCTTAGCAAAGCTCTATTTTTTATTGACTACCACACCCAAAAAGAAAAAAGTATTTACATATTTTTTCCAAACTAGTCAAAAAACTTTGGACTACCTTGTCTTTATATATATATATATATATATATATATATATATATATATATATATATATACCCATGGACACCGAAAAATGTAAACAAATCAGTCAAAACCAAAGAATGTGTACAAACATTCTTCCGTATCCCATAGACACCGATGCTATATGTGAAGCCCAGCTTTTGAAACCTCTCAGCAACTTATCAAAAACTTACCAGATGTCCATGCTTTTGATACAAGGTTACAATGTACAAGGAATTTACCGAAATTTATGGTTACTAACCATTTCCGATCCATTACCAGTAACAATCAAATGTGCAAGAAAAGACGTCACAAATAATCAAAACAAATTCAATCTTAAGAGTAATTACCGAATGTATTACATTCATCGGCAGTACCAGAATTCATGCAAGAGACCAAATTAAAAAATTATATAATACAAATATCACGTATAGAAATCACCCAGTTAACGTACCCTACAGATGCTGTGACCATTTTCAGACAGAGTCACCTATCAAAATTGAAACCACTTAAACTCAGTAAAATCAACGTAAATGACTTAAATATTGCACAACACAAATTGGACCAATATTCAGAAGAACTGTACCATATTATGAGTCAATCATTCATTGAGAAACATCTACCCTTACTCACTATATTAACCTTATCCCTGATTATTATCCTAGTTACCTTATACCTTTTCTGCAAATAACTAACCAAAATATTCCCAAAAATTACAATCCTCCTATCCCAGGATCAGCCTCCAACTTCACTACCACTCAAAAATTCCATTAAACAGAAACTTCAAAGCTTAACCTCCTTCAAAAGAAGACCCAATGTCAAACAAGAAAGCGAAGAAGAAGCCGAAACACCAATTACCCTG
Source organism: Diabrotica balteata (assembly GCA_918026665.1). Lineage (NCBI taxonomy): Eukaryota > Metazoa > Arthropoda > Insecta > Coleoptera > Chrysomelidae > Diabrotica > Diabrotica balteata. Next base: position 66,316,476 of record OU898278.1, read on the forward strand.
TAAAAGTCAAAGCAAAGGCATTGACTTTTCACTAAAAAGAGGAGCTGTTATATGAGAAAATATTAACCTTGAACTAGATTAAGTTCTCCGACTTCAGATTTCATCATCCCATTCCCGTAGAAACCGCTGAGCACGCAGAAGAACTTTGTACGAACCGTTGGCCAATATTCATGGGAATAGCGATTCAGCACTTCATACCAAACCTATAAATTAACCATTCAGATGCCGGAGCCACTCTTAGCTGCAACTTCGACCAGTCCAGTTATTGTAGTCATTTTAAATTTATTTAATTTTGGTCTATTATTTAATATTTAATTTATAACATATCTAAGAATGACATTCGGACTCAAAAATACACCCTTAACATTCCAGAGAGTAATGGACAACCAACGTACGAAAAGGACTTATAGGAGAAATATGTCTAGTCTACATGGACGACATTATTGTATTTTTTTCAACCTCTCTTCAAGAACACATGGTAAATCTTAAAAAGATTTTTGAGAGATTAAGAGAAACAAGATTTAAAATACAAGTTGACAAATGAATTCCTGAAAAAAAAAACGAATGCTTATACTAATATAAAAATTACCACTAATAAGTTATGCAAGGAACACTATTGGTTATAAATACTAAAATAATTAACTGAAAACGTCTAAATAGGTTTTTAAAAACTAAATAGGGTTTTTATAGATCTGATATAATGCTTGTAAATTGTAAATTTTATGACATAGTACTTTCAAAACAAAAATTACAATATCTGCTATTCTGTAAGTTTCAGCATGGTCAGTTCAAAATTCAAACAATGACATTCTTATAAAATTTTGCTGTAGTCTGCCAAAGTGTTGTACAAAATAATTGATATGACAACCCTGTTAGTGTAACGTTTGATGCATTTCGAAGGCGAAAGTAATGCTTATCTATCGATGATAAATATTACCGATGTTTCAGATGGAGCCACATCTCTACAACATAATTTTTTGATGCCGTCCGTTCAAGATATAATCAAAGAATATAGACGCTTATTCTTGTTTAACCAGATTTTTCATATGTTTAGAAAAATATATTCAATGTTTTATAGCAAATATTTTCCACTTTTACAGTTTTATAATTATGTTGTTATTAAATGGTGGCCAGTTTCTTACCAGTAGCTTTATTATAAGCCGGAACATATTATTTTTTTTCTATTGTGGCAAAACTGTACATTGTGAAATTTAAAAAAATTCCTAAGAATTTGTCAGTATTATATCTGTATGCTGTATGAAAATTAATAAAATTGCTTATTTGGTTTTCCTGCTGTATACTTGGAAAAAAGTAGTTTTTTTGAGTTTTTCCGAAAACGAAAATATGAAGTTTGCTAAAAATTTGTCAAAATACTTCTAGTTATTACATATACCTTCTTATTTTTTTTTTCAAATCTTTTGAATGTATAGTTTATATTTGGGGGGTGCAGATCAACCTTACACACTTTTTAATCATTTTGTTTACTAAAAGTTTTGATAAAACCGTTGACGTTTCTTATAAAAGATTCGTTAATTTCAACCTTTTGTTAAATAAAGTAACAGGGATTTATTATACATAGTGTTATCTTGGCTGCTAAGGGTCCAAGAACTGCTTTGTTTTAAAACAGATTTCCAAATTGAATTTGGACCAAATTAGACAAAGATATTGTAAATATTATTAGGCTTAAAAAGTGCTATTATAAAAATTCTATATTCCGTCTATATAGTTGTGGCGAAAAAGGTTTAGTTTTACTAACTTTTTTGATCTATTACACAAAGTTTACAAAATGACAATAAGTAATTTTATATATATATATATATATATATATATATATATATATATATATATATATATATATATACTTCATTATAGTAATTAATACAGTAGCCGAATACCTACTCGAATATGGTTTTTTTGAATATTTTATTTTGTTCTCACACCTAAGAGATAATTCTTGGTTCAAAGGGTGTAAAGACCAACTGCATATAATTTAACGATTTTATTTATATTAATAAACAATTCACGCTAGAAAAAATTGATGTTACAAAGTGTCTAGAATCCAATTTAGGAAATATCTAACATTGGTGTATATGGCCGGAGCTTCACCACAATTAGGATAACCGTAAGACACTACCCCCATAATGTAATACCTGTAAATTTCGTCCACCTTTAGTTCCTTCATAACAGGTCCTCCACTGTCTCCATCGCAAGTGTCATGTCCATCTTTCATGCCGATACAAAGTTGACGATCATTTAAAAGTTCTGTATCCTTGCTATAAATGAATTAAATTTAATTAAATATATTTTTTGATATTTTAAAAGAGAATTAAGACTAACAATGTGTGATAAAATTAAGTAAAATAGAAACGAGGGTTCTACTGCTTCAGTTTTGGTATATAATTGTCATGAAAAACGGTCGCTTTTACATGCGTCTGGACAAAATTTTGACTGGATTTCCTGTAATAAGAGTCAAGTTGGATTAAAAAACTACTACAGATCGATGAAAATCTAATAAAGCAACATTTGACTTATTGACTTGATTTTAGAGAAGTCATGAATTTACCAATGCCATATCAATCACTCGTATGAATATTGGCTAATATCACTTATTAGCTCTGATTTTAGTGGCGGACTTTATAACAAACCAATAGTTTTGATCCATGCCTTCTATGAATGTATTAAGTACTTGTAGTTAAAAAATAAAGTTTTCATTTGCGCTTATGATTGCACCTAGGAGCTTGTGTTTGAGGTTCTATGTATATTTGTTGATGTAACTGTTCAGTGGAAAACGGGAATCTTATGTTCTTCCAGTTACTTGCTGCTAAATATTATTTGGTTTTCCGTGGTTTTAGTAAAGAACTCAAGACCGTACATGAAACTATTTAATACTTCTATACGAATGTTGTAATATAGAAAAAAACTTAATTTTTTGTAATAATGCAACTAAAAAATATTACAAATATATTAATATTATAATAATATATTACTTGTTGTTACTTCAATGAATTAAAACAGAATGAATGCCGAATGAGGATTTGTTAGGCAGCCAGGTACCTTCGAAAATATGCCATAACGGGAATTTCTATCTTCTCATAGCGATAAGCTGTCTCCAAGCTATGCTTGCGCCGTTCCAAAGACGACAGCGACATCGTTAGATCTTTTAAAGTTATAACATAAGCCGCTCCCTTTCAGTAAGGGTGTTCAAAAAATCAAATGTATAAAGTCCGTAAGTCAATATTGAGCTGAAATTATAAAGTTTATCTAAACACAAAAAAAACAAAGTTGATTTTCATTCGGTAGCACACATACCTTCACAACCGGACGTTTGTATACGCCAGAGTTTGTTTTTAGCGTTACACTACGCACAATTCCGTCACTGCCGGAATGGATGTCAGTTACTCTACCTAAGAGGTTCCAGTCCATCTTCTTTAACAAGTACTAGGGAACCGATCTTGAGAAGGCAACTGCATTGTTTCCTCTACTTGACACGTTGCTGAAGAGAAGAGGCGTATTCTTTGGACCATCGTGTCCAATAGCATTGCACCATTTGCTGTACCTTTTGAAACCTGCTCATTCTGTTTTCCATAACAGCTAACAGATTGCGGTCAAAAACTGATGTGAATGGTGATCCAACCAGAAAATGTGCAGGTGTGAGAGGAAGTAGGTCTGAGGGGTCATTCGACATAGTCAAAAGAGGTCTGGAATTGAGAATTGCTTTAATTTGAATCAAAACAGTGGAAAACTCCTCATAGGAGAGAACCATATTGCTAATTACTCGTTTAAGGTAGTATTTTAGCGATTTTACCCCCGCTTCCCAGATACCACCAAAGTGAGGTGAACGCGGCGAAATGAATTTCCAATCGATTCCCTCAGAAGAGAGTGTGTCATGTAAGTCAGAATTGTTAGTCTTGAGAAAGTTGGAAAGTTCGTTGTTGGCACCTTTAAAGGTGCTCCCATTAACGGAAAAAATAGAAGCTCCAAGTGTATAGCCTTTGTGGCCAGACAAATAAAAAGTGCTACCTAACCCTTAATAGTCATGTAGTTTCTCGTAAGATGGCCCTTTAAAGGAAAAGGTCCCGCATAATCAAGTCCCGAGTGGGTAAAGGGTCGTGAAGGAGTAAGACGTGAAGAAGGTAGATTACCCATTAAATAAATTTCGAGTTTTGGAGCTGCCTTGAAGCATGTGGTTCAGTTTCTAACAACCTTTCTACCGACATAGCGTCCATTGAGAGGCCAATATTTCTCTCGCAAGGAAGATAAAAGTAGCTGTGGACCAGCATGCTGTAATTTTATGTGTTCATGCCGTACAAGTATGTCTGTAAAATGATATTTTTGTGGAAGTACGATGGGATGCTTTCCCTCGTATGAGATGTCAGCGTTGTGAATTCTTCCACCAACTCGAATTATGTCAACTTGATCAAGAAAAGGATTCAGGGTGAGAAGTTTGCTTTTATGATCGACCTTGCCATGTTCTTTGAGATGTGTGAAATCATCAGAGAAAGACTGATTTTGCACAATGCGAATAAGACAAATCAGAGAACAGGTAATTTCTTCACATGTTAAATTGGTAAAGGTTCTATCTGGCATGATTAGCCTGGAATTTTTGCAGAAACGCAATATGTAGGCTACAATTCGTTGTAATTTAGTCCAGGAAGAAATTTTGTAAATCATGTCGAGATTTATGCAAATTCTTGCGGATAGATTAACAGAAGATCGAAGTTTAGTAATTTTAACATGTTTGAAGGGTTGGTGAGGCCAGAAATTGTCAGTCAAACTGTCAATTAGAATTAGAATTAGTCAAGGATGGAACCAGTGAAATTCTGTTCGCAACGAAAGGTTTTAACAAGTTGGGAGGTGTATTAATCCATGCTAGAACAATGCTGGAATCACACCAATAAACTATTTCATCAAAATTAATTTGTAGTGATTGCTTTACTTTGTCCATCAATTCGGATAAGAGTAGGGCTCCACAAAGTTCAAGTCAGGGAACTGTAAGAATATGTTTCAAAGGAGCTACCCTGGTTTTGGCACAGAGTAAATGACAACTTATATTTCCCTGGGCATCTAAGGAACGAATAAAAATACAAGCACCATATGCTGCAGTAGACGTATCGAAAAATCCATGTAATTGTATGGAGGTAAAATTGGAAACAGTAGTATATCTAGGGAATTGTAATTTATTAAGATTGACTAATTGAAATTGATAATTAGAGCATTTTGTATGAATGTTCATGGGTACAACTTCATCTCAGGAAATTTTTAGACGCCATAAGTCTTGTAGAATGATCTTAGCGGTTATTGTAACTGCTGCTAAGAGACCAAGAGGATCAAATATCTTTTAAATTGAAATTACGAAGAGACAGAATGTGTCTTTTCGTAATCTTAAAATTGTTTGCAGTAGGTTAAGCATTAAAGAAGAAAACATCTAATTTAGGATTCCAAAGGATACCCAATGTTTTGACAGTTTCATTGGAACCTATCATCGATTTTTAATTCGGTTGAGTTTGATTTTCATTTACTTAAATGAAAGCCATGTTTTGAAAGTAATTCAGTAATTAAATATTGAATACGTTTAAGTTCGTCTAAGGTGGAAGCACCGGTATGAAGATTGTTCACGTAAAAATCGCGTAAAATTATAGACGAAAGGAAAGTTGTCAGAGTAAATGTGAGCTACTTCTTGCACACATCACGTTGCTAAAAAGCTGGAAGAAGCAGTGCCATAAGTTACAGTATTTAAAGTATAAGTCTCAATAGATGAATTTGGATCAGATCGCCACAATATTTTTTTAAACAACGCTGATTTTATTTTATAAGAATCTGTCGATACAGCAGTTAAAGCAAATTTGTGTTTTCGAAAACGTAAAATAATAGTGAAAAGATCTTCTTGTAGTGTAGGACCTACCATGAGTATATCGTTCAACGAAATGCCAGTGTCACATTTAGCAGATCCATCAAATACGACACGGATCTTGTTACCTCTGTATACGCAATGATGAGGAAGAAAGAAGTCTGGATGAGATACTAAATTTAAAGAAAGTTTAGTCATATGATTTAATGATAAGTATTTACTAATAAATTGAGTATATTCTCTTTTTAAAGTTTTGTTCGAGTTTAATTTCTTTTCCAGAGAGAAAAAACGTTTGGTAGCTGAAATCTCTGAATAACCAAGATTTGACAGAGGTAACTTTAAAGGACGAGAGACAATGAATCTGCCTATAGAATCAAAGGAAGTAGTTTCTTTAAAGTGTTTCTCACATTAAAGTTCTTCTTCAGAAAAGAACTTGGTTTTTGGAAATTCTTAAAGTTCCCAGAATTTCGAGTAGCGCGTGTAACTGATTTTCGAGATTTCTGTTGTTAGAAAAGTGACAATTTGTTTTGTTACAAAAAAGAAAAAGTATAGAACATTATTAAAATCGTCATAGAACTTCTCAACTTTCTCAAGGCGTAACTGTGAATCCCTAAAGTTAATTTCAGTTGCAGGTAACTCTTTGACAGAGTTAAAATAATTTGAGAAACGAGTTAAAGTGTCCTTAATTGAAGTGCCTTTAATTTTAGCATTATCAGCAGCTTCAGCCATAGTGAAAAGTAAGTTTATTATGCAAAATAAGTAAGGTACAATGTTAAGTATTTAACTTGTGTATTAAATGAAAATGTAAGTATTTGTACTTAAAAAGATATAGAACAATAAAATTGCTGTAATAAAATAGCACAGAAAATGTGTACACCAATAAAGTGTTATAAATGTAACTTTATTTATTTATAAAGCGTGCCCGAATCGCTGCAAAGCTGAATCGGTTGGTAAAGAGTACCCAGAAGTTGCAAAAAAAGAAAATAAGTAAAATCTATCCAGAAAGGATGTAAAAATGACGATAATGTGTGATTACGAGTCGCAAATGACGAACCGTATTGGTTATATAACCCAAAAGTGTGTGTAAATTATAGCAAATTGCAATAAATATATCTAAATGGGATGTAAAAATATATATATGTTGAGTGATGTAGTGTAAGAAAGCAAAAATTATTTAAAAATAAATAAAATTAGTTATTTTTAAATGTAAAATAAGGAATAAAACCCTGTAATACCGCACCACCGCGTTTATACCAAGTAAAATATTCAAATAAATGCAAAATAGTGATTAATAACAAACAATTAAGATAGAAATAGTTTTCCACCGAATGAAAACAAATCAAATGTAAATCTCATGTGAAAATGTAAAAAAATGAGATAATGGTAAAAGGAAAAGCACTAACCTTTAATATTTCGTATTTCCAAAGCAGCAAGCATCTGGCTCGAAGGACTAAATGTTGATCTAACTGTTCAGTGGAAAACGGGAATCTTATGTTTTTCCAGTTCTTCTTCTTCTTCTTTCAGTGCCTATTCGTTCCGAATATTGGCAATCATTCTGGCTATAATTATTTTATTAACTGATGCTTTAAATAGATTCGTTGTTGTTGTGGAGAACCATTTCCTCAGGTTCTTCAACCATGATATTCTCCTTCTCCCAATTCCTCGCTTACCGAATACTTTACCCTGTAGGATTACCTTCAGTAATCTGTATTTAGTGCTGTTTCTCATTATATGTCCGAGATATTACAACTTTCTCCTTTTAATGGTATACATCACCTCTCTTTCTTTGCCCACTCTTCGTAATACGGTCTCGTTGGTTATCTTGTCTGTCCATGATATCCTTAGAATTCGCCTGTATCGCCACATCTCCAAGGCTTCAAGTTTTTTCTCCATTGCTTCAGTTAGTGTCCAGGATTCAACTCCGTAATACAATATTGAAAAGATATTTTCCAATTTTTCCAGTTACTTGTTGCTAAATATTATTTGGACTTCCCGTGGATTAAGTAAAGCACACAAGACCGTACATGAAACTATTTAATACTTCTATGTGAATGTTATAATATAGAAAAAAACTTAATTATTTGTAATAATGCAACTAAAAAATATTACAAATATATTAATATTATAATAATATATTACATGTTGTTATTTCGATGAAATGAAACAGAATGAATGCCGGATGAGGGTTGGTTAGGTAGCCAGGTACCTTCAAAATATGCCATAACGGGAATTTCTATCTTCACTTAGCGACAACACAGTTTAACCACAAATCTATTTTATACTATGGCTAAATTCTTTTTTATACTATGGCGACAAGTTGTCGCCAAGCTATGCTTGCGCCGTGAGACGACAGGGCCATCGTCAGATCTTTCAATATTAAGTAAGTTTTAACAATATTATCAAAATTAGATACTATACGAACACACTTATTATCGTTAATTTATACAAAGTAAAATATAAATCTTAGGTGGTAAATCCATTTTTAAAAAAATACTAACAAATACTAACAAAATTTTAACAGTATCCGCTACTTTCACAAAGTACAAAATTTCTAGCCGAATCGAATAAGTTTTCCGTGTTTTTAACTGTTGATCGACCCCTGTATGTGTTTGGTATACGGCGTTGACCTTCGACCGACAACCAAGTTTTAGCATTCGAGATTCGACATTCAGCTTGAAATAAAGACTTGTATTCATTTTGGGATCTGCTCATGGTAGGGCAAGTAAAGCTTGGCAAGCATTTGCCTACATTGCAAAAACTCAATTTGGTTGGATTGTCTCAGGCACTATACATTCACCCCAATTCATACAACCTCCTAACATTTCTGTCTCATGCAATCTGAGTACTTCTGATCAGGCTATTCATTCACAAATAGCTAAATTCTGGGAAATTGAAGAAATCAATGTTCCTAAATCCTCATCTTCAGATGACATTCTCTGTGAAGAACTATTCAAAACTACTACTAACAGAAACTCGTTGGGTCAATTTATCGTCCAACTACCGTTTCAGAAACCGGCTTGCTCTCTTGGCGATTCAAAAGAAGTAGCAACCAAATACTTCTTCAATTTAAAAAAGCGATTACAAAGAAATCCTGAACTAAAGGCAAATTATACAGATTTCTTAAGCGAATACGAAGCTCTTGGTCACATGACCAAAATATATGACTCTGAATTATCAGACAAACCTTGCTATTATTTGCCCCACCACGGTGTGGTAAAGGAGTCTAGTACTACCACCAAGTTAAGAGTGGTTTTCAATGGATTAGCTATAACAACTAGTGGCTTATCACTTAATGACATTTTAGTAGCTGGTCCAACTATTCAAGATGATCTATTTTCAAGTATTGGTAGATTCATCACAACGCTCGCTACAACTTATTCTTTGGAGACCTAATCCTGATTCAGAAATACATACGTATCAATTAAATACGCTTACATACGGTACAGCACCGGCAGCCTTTCTGTCTACATGATGCTTAAAGGAACTGTCAATACAATGTAAAGATACACATCCAGACATTAGCAGAATAATCGCAAGGGACTTTTACGTTGATGATCTTTGCACAGGGTGTTCATCAATTGATGAAGCAATATACCTTAAACAAAACCTGTCTGAAATTCTCATTTCCGGTGGCTTTCCACTCCGTAAATTCATGTGTAATGCACCGGAAGTACTTTGTAAGCAATCTGAAGGGGATAATACCATATTAAATTTCGGTGAGGATTGCAATAACAAAACTTTAGATCTTCTTTGGAACTCTCAATCCGACACACTACAATTTTCAATAAAGGCTACTTATAATTCCTGCCCAACTAAACGAAGAATCCTATCTTGTGTCTCTCAAATATTCGACCCATTAGGATTAGTTCAACCTGTAATAATCATAGCAAAATGCATTATTCAAAAATTGTGGCAGCACAAACTTGATTGGGATGAATCAATCCCACAAGACCTTTATACTAGCTGGATTAAATTCTATAATCAACTTCAAGATTTAAATGCATTAAAAATTCCTAGACATGTTCTACCTAACAATCCAGTGCTATTATAAATCCACGGCTTTTCTGACTCCAGTGAAATGGCATACGGTGCCTGTATATACATTCGATCCTTAGATTCAGAGGGTACTTATCATTTTCACTTACTTTGCTCTAAAACAAGAGTAGCTCCCCTCAAAACAATTACGATTCCTAGGCTCAAATTGTGCACCGCATTGTTGCTGGCAGAGTTGGCTCATAAGGTCATAATTTCGTTAGATCTTCCTATTACTCATATCTTCTACTGGTGTGACTCAACTATAGTTTTATCATGGATCAAATCTGTTTCCCAATGGAAAATTCTTGTCGCTAATAGAGTGAAACAAATACAATCATTAACAAATTCGGATTCTTGGAGATATGTCAATACTCAAGAAAACCCAGCTGATTTGCTCTCTCGGGGTCTTAGCCCTATGTCTTTAATTGATAATTCTCTACAGTGGAATGGCCCTAAATGGTTGCTGTATCCTAAAGAACAATGGCCCACTAGTGCTTCAAGTACTATAGTCAATGCTGATGCACCTGAGAGACGCAAAGAAAAATTAATTTCTTTTCAGTCTACAGTTACTGAAGGACTGGATCTTATTAACAGATTTTCTAATCATAACAAGCTTCAACGAGTCACTGCTTACTGTTATCGGTTCTTTGATAATTTCCGCTTATTTAAGGTAACCCGAAAATCCGGAGTACTGGATGCTCAAGAACTTAATCATGCTCTATATACTCTTATTAGAACTATTCAAAGGCAAGAGTTTCCGACTGAGTATCAAGACTTATCAAAATCTAAACCTATTAACTCTAGAAGTAAGATCTTACGATTAGCCCCATTCTTAGATGACAAGGGTATAATCAGAGTTGGTGGAAGACTTAAACATTCAAAATTTGATTTTCAAAAGAAAAATCCTGAAATAATACCCGGTAAGCATGTACTTTCTAAATTAATTGTAAATCAAGAACATTTGCGCCTTCTTCATGCAGGGCCACAATTATTACTAGCTTCAATACGAGAACGTTTTTGGCCTACTTCTGGCAGAAATTTAATCAAACAAGTTGTGAGGCAATGCTTACGTTGTTTTCGCTTTAGTGCGTCTCCTATCCCCTATTTGATGGGAGATTTACCAGAGCATCGAGTAACGCCTCAACGACCATTCTATAATACAGGTACAGGCTTTTGCGGACCCTTTTTATTAATGGATCGGCAAACTAGAAATTATAAAACAATCAAGGCTTACGTGTGTATTTTTGTGTGTCTCTCAACGAGAGCTATGCATTTGGAACTTGTAAGCAGTCTTACTACAGACTCTCTTATTGCCACTCTACGTAGATTTTTCGTTAGAAGAGGTTTAAGCGCAAATATATATTCTGACCATGGCACCAATTTTGTTGGAGCTAAAAATGAGATTTATAAGTTTCTACACACGAGTGAAAATAAAATTCAATCGGGAGTTAAATCTACTAAATTTCATTTAAAGAGGGTACTCGGTCAAATCCCACTTTCTTACGAAGATTTCGTAACTGTTCTTTATCAAGTCGAAGCATGTTTAAATTCCCGACCTTTATCCCAGATTTCCAATGATCCCAATGATCCGCAGTCCTTGACACCTGTACACTTCCTAATTGGAGAACGCATTACTGCTTTATCTGACCATGACTATTCTGCAATTAAAGAAAATCCACTCAGTAAGTTTCAACGCCTTCAAAGAATCATCCAAAGTTTCTGGAAGCGATGGTCAAAGGAGTGTATTTCCGAGCTCCAACAACGGTCTAAATGGAAAAAGACCTACCCCACAATCTTAAAGCCTGGACTCCTCGCCTTGGTTAAAGAAGATGGAATCCCACCAATGAAATGGAAAATTGGTATAGTTGAAGTCACTCATCCTGGTGCCGACGGTATAGTCAGAGCTGTTACCATTAGAACTGGCTCCTCCGTATACAAACGACCTGCCATGAAGATATGTGTACTTCCAGAGGATCTTTCTAACCATTAGTTGCTGTTGAAGCCTACCAGCTATCAAGGGGACCGGTATGTTTAACTGTTGTGTGCCTCCATGTGTCATGAGTACGGACTGAAGATAAATTTAAAGAAAACTAAATGCATGATCATGACTAAATCTGCACATGCAAATATCCAATTGACTATTGAAGATACTGCAATTGAGAGTGTTAATAACTATAAATACTTAGGAACATGGATAACATCAGATGTAGACCAAACCAAAGAAATTAAGACACGTATTGAAATAGCACGTACATCATTTATTAAACTTAAAAAGTTTCTTTGTTGTCGGGATATAAGGTTAGAACTACGCCTGAGAATGCTTCGATGTTACGTGTTCTCTACTCTTCTTTATGGTCTGGAAGCTTGGACACTAATACAAGTTCATCTGAATAAGTTGGCCGCCTTTGAATTTTGGTGTTACAGAAGAATCCTACGAATATCATGGACTCAAAGAATGTCAAACATGGAAGTAACTAGAAGGATAGGAAATGAGTCGGAAATAATATTAACTATTAAAAGACGAAAACTTGAGTACTTGGGACATGTGATGAGAGGGCAAAAATACGCATTATTACAACTTATTATGCAGGGCAAAATCCGAGGAAAGCGAAATGTGGGAAGACGAAGAATATCCTGGCTTAAGAACTTGAGGGAATGGTTTGAATGCAGTAGTGCAGAACTTTTTAGAGCGGCAGTCAACAGAGTCCGCATAGCCATGATGATTTCCAACCTTCGATAGAAGATGGAACTTAAAGAAGAAGAAGCCTCCATGTGTTTTGTCTACGGCGTTGACCTTCGACCGACAACAAGTTTTAGCATTCGAGATTCGACATTCAGCTTGAAATAAAGACTTGTATTTATTTTCAGTGCAATTGTAAATTCAGTTTTTATACTTTATAACGTTTTATCTATTCAATTCAAGTTTTGGAATAATAATTATATGTATAATAATTCATACACCGTGTATAAATTGCTTCAATGAGTTATGTACACATTATTTCATAATTATTTCATTTTAATTTCAATGTTCGTTAAAATATTAGTTCCTGCGGAATAATTTTTTCTAAATATAATAAAATATAAAACATTTTCTGCAAATCGCAATCAAGAAATATAAAATTTAAAAACTACAACACGTGCACAAATTCATATTCGGCTGAATAGTGAAATACTGTACATTTTCGTAACGGTAATTAGCAGTGTCCTTTTTATAGATCAGTAAAATTAGACTTATAAGTACGATTCAACAATTTATATTTCCGAGATTACTTATGAATATATGAGTACGCCGATGTGAAACTTTTATTATTAAATATATAGATCTCACGTGAAATCCGATGTTTATTGATCTATAAACAGAACGCTGGCCTATAATGGGTTAAATATTTCTTACCTCTTGTAATACGTTTTACAAAAATCTAAATTCTGAACTTTTAGATTAACAAATTGTAATATATCCGGTATTTTTTCACCTGGTCGAGCTGCGTCGGAATGACCCCAACCTGCTAATTGAACATCTCCATTTAGGGAGTAGCTTTTGAAAAAATTGTTGCGGCCAGGTAGACACAACGGCTGTACGTAAGCTGAAATAAAATGAAAATATACCAGTTGTTTAATAATGCAATAAAAAGATAGAAAACCTTATATATATATATATATATATATATATATATATATATATATATATATATATATATACATATATATATATATATATATATATATATATATATATATATATATATATTTATATATATATATATATATATATATATATATATATATATATATATATATATATATATATATATATATATATATTGCTATGATGTTGAATGAGCAATGAATAATTTAAAATAACATATATAAGTATAGAATTTTGATCGCGATTCTCGAAGAATTAGTTTGTAATTACTTTTTTAAATATCTTTATTATAACTATTATGAAACACACATATATATCTAATATAGACAATATAAATTTAGAAAAACCTATCTTAAATTTGAAATTCTTACAATAATTAAATTATATTAACAAAATTTGGTACCTTTCTATCACTGAATGCCTAAATGAAACTGTTTTCCAAAATCAAAGGTTTAATCACCACTCAATATCCAGCCTCGGTTATCCTTGTTTTTGTGAAATTGCTTCTTCCAAATATACCACCATGTTTTAATTATCAGCTTCCAACAATTTAAAATATTTTTCTTCTTAAAAGCCTTTATAAATGGGCAAAATATTCTTCTTTCTTTATTGTTCTTCTTTGCTTTTTACTTATAATCTTATTTTTTTTTTAAATAATCTCCAATCACCATATAGATATTATAATTTTAATATACTTTCAAATACTATAAAACTTTGAATCACTGATTACTGTATACTGTATACTATGTGCTTGTACTATTTACTGATCAACTGACTAAATGATTGACTGCTTAATGAATGCACTGTCTAACCGTTTCACTGTAACTCTCATACTGTCTTACTGTAACTTTAACTGTCCACCTGTAACTGTCTTAATCCACTCTTATATTCTCTTGAACTGTCTAAGCCCCCTTGCTCTAAATTACATTGTATTTATATCTTTTCATCGTTCCCGAACATTCTAGCAATAAATCATGTTCGAATTTGTTCTATTTCATAGATATATGAATGTTCTCGAATAATCTACCCCGCAAATAGGGTTAAGTTTCTTATATTGAAACTTAACTTAATTTTATTTAAATGCTATAAAAAACTCTTAATTCTTCTATGGATAATTTAATGGACATTTAGGCTTTTGAGATCAGAATATACACTTATATATAAACTAAACATCTTAATTTAATACATAACAAAACCGTAAAATAGTTTCGAACCACAAATTTATTATCAGATGTCGCTATTGCGTCCATATCAAAGCCATTTTAATTGTGGCTTATTCCCAGTTTAATAGTAACTAATTTACAATGCCACAAGAAAATAGCTTCAGAACAACAGAAGAAGAACAACATTTTAGTGTTGCTTCTTAAAAGACAGAAAATATTGATCTTTCACGTTGAGAACACCTATAAATAACTGTTCTGATGAGACCTATTAGGTCGAAATACGTATCAACAGATACATAGGCGCTGTTTGCGTGAAATCAAATATTTGCTGTCTTTTTCATTTCATTTTAATACATAACACTATTTTACATCCGTAATTATATATGTAAATTAAACATCCCAAACTAATAAATAACCCCATTTCACATCCGTTATCACTCAACTATCACTTATTCAGTGTATATTTGGTTGCCTATGCACATGGCTCACTTAAATATATTTATTATTAAAAAAAATTACAAAAACTTTTTAAACTTATTATTATGCCAAATTCTTAAAAATACCCTCATATAAATATTTTTTATAATATTCTCTAGTCTATAACTTATAAATTATTTATTTAATCACCATTTGAGTTTATTAATTAAACATTCATAATATTATTATGCTAATTTCTTCTATATCTATAATTATCTCAATATATATATATATATATATATATATATATATATATATATATATATATATATAAATGTATATATATATATATGTATATATATAGATATAGATATATATATATATATATATATATATATATATATATATATATATATATATATATATATATATATATACAAGTAATAAAATAAATAATAATATATTATAACAATAATCAAATCTTGCCCACATACTTTCGCTTTCTACAGCATCATCAGAAGCATTTCATCAAATTTGGGCTATCCAGCAAACGCAGAATGTAATAAACATGAAAATTAAACATAAATTGTACATAACACTACACTAAAATAAGGATAAACAGTTTAAAATTATTTAAAATTATTCTACGTTAGATTCTTGTCGGCAACAGGAGAGAGAATATTTGAATGAGAGAATCATTTATCAGATATCATTGACAATAAAAGTCAACAACTTTTTTTCAAAAACGCGAATCAAATAATTATTAGCATCTTATGTTGCTTCGAATGGGTTTAGTATAGGAAATTAATGTTTTAGAAAACTACGTATTCATATGTATGCACAGTATTATTAGCCCAGTCTGGTTATGCAAACATCATCGATTTCACGGCAACATTTTTCGCAGACATCTGAACCTTTTAAGACATAGGTCCTCACCTATGTGACTAACAAAATAAAATGTTATTAATACATTTAAACAGCAAGGAATTAAAGTTTTTTTTAAATTTGTGCGAAATTTCCCTCCGATCGGTCAAATAGTTTAAAAGTTATTTCATTTGTTTATCCCTGAGACTAATTATTTAAACTACTGAACTTGCCCTATGAATGATGCTAGATACATTTAGCAAATTTCATAGGATTCTTTAAGACTTAAACTATCTCAGAAGTTAAATGCATATTGCATTTTCATCGAAATTATTTACAAAATAAACGTTTGAAAAAGGGGTATGTTTTTTGCTTATAAACATTTGTAATTACTTCTATATTTTTCAAGCTACAGACTTGTACGTACAACCATTGGATAGCTGGTAAAAAAACTCACATTAAAAAAACCTTCTATGACCAATAGGAACGAAGTTAGTGACTATTTTTTTAAAAATCATATCTTCATTGTTTATAAATATTAAGAAGTAAAATTTGCACAAATTTTTAATGAAAATCTAAACTTTGTATTAAAACTTGATAGCTATAATATTCATCCAATTTTTCGATTCCAAAATTTCGTCAGTCTCAGTGTATTGACTGTAGAAAGCAATATACTTATACTTCTTTGAGTAAAATATTTTGTGTATTTTGAACAAAAAAGTTTTAACTAAACGTATTTAATTACTTTTTAATTAAAAATTGTAAGTAATATTTAAAAGTATTGAATGAATAATTAATTAAAATAGGTAAAAAAAATAATGAATAAGACTTACTCACAATCAATTAAATTTAACTATCCAGACGACCGGTTTCGCTTTCTACAATATGCAAAGCATCTTCAGGTCTCGATACAAAGTTAAATAAATGATGCCGGTAGTCTATTAATTGATGGTTGGAAGAACGTGGTTCAAACTGTCCTGTATTGTTGACTGGAGAACTTAAGTCTGCTATTGTAATTGTTTGACAATAAACGGGAAATTCTTGAAGGGATAGATTTTATCCAATGAAGTAGGGATAGGTGTGAAGTGATTGTTTGTTAGATGAAAGTTATGTTCTATACCAATGAATTATTTAAAAGTTATGTATATTTATTCAAGAGATTTATGAAATGTGTGTTATTTATTGAGATCTTATTTTATGAATGTGATAGTTGTATGACAATGAATGAGATTAGATGTACAAATTGTGTGGGTGTGCAATTCTTTCAACTTGTAATTATCAAATTACTTTGTTCTATTGGCATATATGGCAAATGATTGCAAAGTCAAGTATATAAAATTATTATAGTTAAAACACTTAAGGACAATTTAAAACACACAGAAAACACTTAAAACTGACGAAACAAACATTAAATTTAAAAAGGGGAGGACTTGAATGCATTACATCTCAGACTTCACTACACGTCTCACACAAGCAACACATTCATGATTTGAATAATTAATTATTTTCAAATTGTATAATCAGTGAAAAATATTATTTATTATAGATTATTTTAAAATAAACCGCAGACTGTGGCATTAACTTGTTCAAGCAGTAGTAGTTTCAAAGTAAATATTTTCCTTGTTAATTTTTGTTTTATATATGGCTAAATTATTGATATGCAAGTTAAACCTTTGTTTTGAACTATTTTTATTGCTTTTACTTTATTGTTTATAACTATAATTAAACTTCAACTTAATAAAATAAATTGTTTTTACAGATTTTAGAAATACGATTATGCTTGTTATAACTTTCTACATTTTTAAAAGATTCGTTCTATATATAAGCTGGCAATATTCTGATTTTTAATTAATAATAAAAAAATATTTTTTGATTTATTTTAGACATCTGAAACATATTTCCATTCAAAAGGAGCAGATCATTTTTTTACCCTTTTTGTACTCTTTACGAGGTAATTCTTTAAAATTTTTGATTACGATTGTGCTTGTTATAACTTTTAATAATTTTAAAAGATTCGTTCTATATAAGCTTGCAATATTCTGATTTTTTATTAATAATAAAAAATCCTTTTTGATTTATTTTAGACATCTGAAACATATTTCCATTTAAAAGGAGCAGATCATTTTTTACTCTTTTTGTACTCTTTACGAGGTAATTCTTTAAAATTTTTGATTACATTGTACATTAAATTGAAAGAAATTATCTTTTATAATCTTTGATTTATAATCAGGAGAAATTTAAATTAATCAACGCAAACAAAGAAACTCTTATTTTCATGGATATTTTCTACGATTCCAACGCAAGTAAAGAAAATATAATGAGAATTGGTTGTGAGGTGATTGTGGTTCTATTTTCTACTGCAGTTGATATAAATTATAAAAAATACAACAATACACTTTCTTTAAATGATTTAAGATACTTACAATTTAACAGAAATATCTGTTATTCATCTTTTAAACTAGAAACTCTGCCACCAACTGAAGGTGCAGACAAACCGCATGTTCTTTGGGTTTACTATCAATTACAAATGTGGTTAGGTAATAAGTTAGATGCTTGTGCCTATGGTTGGAGACAAAGTGCCACTGGTTTTGAACCAATTTATACTCTAGATAATTTAATTCCCGCAGAAGTATTAAAGCACATTACATGAAAATGCACCACAGGTTGCAAAACTACTAGATGTGGGTGCAAAAAACGTGGTTTGAATTGTACGAACTTGTGCATAAATTGTACTGAGGAAGAAGTAGGGGAGAAAATATGCTGCAACCTCGGTACAGTTACGTTTGTCGACGACAGTCTGAAGAGGTATATTTATATTACTTTAATTACTTATAAGACTTCATAAGCGAAGACAAACAACCTGCAACAAAAAGGTTCAGAGCTGACAGTGAAGTCGAATGAATAAACCAAATTTTAACCTTTAAACCAATGTATGTAAAGAAAATAAAAAAAGTAAAGTTCAATAAACATTGCAAAATTTAATAAGACAAGTGATGAAAAAATCGACTTATTTTATCAAAGCAGTATCGCAGATTAGATTTATATTGTAAATCATATTTGTACGAAAAATAGAATAAAAATCAATATTAGTAATTATAAAAATACAAAAAATTATAATTAATATAAGGAATATAATAATATAATGTGTAAAAAATTACCTGAAATTTAATTTATAAAATATATAAGTATTATTACATCATTAATATGATTGTAGATGATGTAGTACTAATAGCCGATACGTGGAATGCCGTGAATACGATGATTGAGGAGCTACACACAGAATCCCTAAAAGAAGGACTGAAAATGAATTTCAGCAAAACTAAACTAATGTCAAACACAGATGACAAACCTATGATAAACGTAGACAGAGATAGAACACGTAGATGAATATACATATCTGGGTCAAAATGTCAAAGTAAGCAATGAAAATCAGACTACCGAAATAAGCAGACGTGTAAAAATGGGATGGGCAGCGTTCGGAAGACCCTCATACGTACTTAAAAATAAAAATATACCTCAAAGACTGCGAACCAAAGTGTTCAATTCCTGTATCCTCCCTGTGCTTACATATGGAGCTCAAACCTCAAAACTAAAATAAAGATAGAAAAGATCAGAAACTCAGATAGCTATGGAACGACAGATAATGGGTATCTCACTCAAAAACCATAAAACCAATGAAGACATTCGTAATAGAACAAAAGTAAAAGATGCCGTCCAACAGATAGCTAAACTGAAATGGAAATGGGCTGGACATAACGAACGTCTTACAGATAGCCGATGGAATAAAGAAATCAGAAATTGGCGGCCATATGAAGCCAAAAGATAACGAGGAAGATCGGAAATGGAAAATGGAAAAAAATCATTGTATAAAATGAAAAAAAATTATGATCATTTTCCAGGATTTTCCGAGATTTACGCAACAGACTATTCCAATCAAATTAAAAAAAAGTAGGTTTTTACGGTGAATTTTAAATGGAATCAATTTTTCTGAGGTTTCCTAGAATTTCCGTCCAGTGAAAACTATGTAGTTATTCATATTTCGACGAGCTACCGCATAATAAAAAAAAGGCTTCCAGCTGCAACGAAAGCCGAGAAATGTAAATTTTTCCTACGTCTTTCAATGTGAAATTCCGATATCAAAAAAAACCGAGCTAAAACAGTTTCCCCCCCACTTTCCTATGCCGATCTTTCGAAAATACCTTCGTTTCAAAAGGCTGTAAGTTTCGAAAAATTGAATGAATTTTATAGCTATAAGTTTCAATATGAAGTTTAGATTTTCTTTTAAAATTTGTGCAAATTTAACTTCTGAATGTTTAAAAACAATGGCGATATGATTTTTAAAAAAATAGTTGCTAACTTCGTTCCATTGGTCATAGAAGGTTTATTTTTTTAATGTGAGTTTTTTACCAGCTATCCAATGGTTGTACGTACAAGTCTGTAGCCTGAAAAATATAGAAGTTATTATAATTGTTTGTATGTAAAAACATACCCATTTTTTAAACGTTTATTTTGTAAATAATTTCGATGAAAACGCAATATGCATTTAACTTCTGAGATAGTATATCTCTTAAAGAATCCTATAAAATTTGGTAAATGTGTCTTATCATAGGGCAAGTTCAATAGTTTAAATAACTAGTCTCAGCGATAAACAAATTAAATAACTTTTAAACTACTTGACCGATCGGGGGGAAATTTCGGATAAATTTAAAGGACGATTTCTCAATATGTATTAATAAAATTTTATTTTGTTATTAAAAAAATTAATAAGATTTATAAATTAGTGCAAAAAAAACTGCTTTTTTGCAAATATCTCCGTAAATTATTTATCAATTTTAATTCAAAAAACGGGAAAATAAAGATATTCTTGATTAAAAAAAAAATGATATAAATACTGTTTATTTAAAAAATAAGGGAAAAAACTTATAGACAAAAAATCAAATTGTGACCGTAAATTATTGTTAAAAAAAAACGCAAGGTAAAAATAGGAGTATCTTTTTATCTATTCGTCATCTAGTAACCCCCACCTATGTCTTAAAAGGTTCAGATATCTGCGAAATATTTTTCGACCTTTTTTTTAACCAGATATTATTGTTGTTTGATATAACGAGGTAATTAGTCTGCCATTTCAGATATCGTTATAGAGGGAGTCTACTGTATATTATATATATATATATATATATATATATATATATATATATATATATATATATACAGTGCAGGAAAAAGTTTATAGTCGGTATGGACCTTACATGAGATGGAGTGAGAAACAGCTGTTTAGAAAGAGAGAGGTATATTAGGTCCGCCCTTTATATCGCCAAACATGCATGCGCGAAAATAATAAAAAAGGGGAAGTTCAACGTTGCCAAACTTATTGGTTTTATTTGACCTGTTGTCTTTTTTGCATTTGAACAATGTTCTAAGATAATCAAATTTGGGCGAAATTGATTTAAATGGCAGCTTACTGTTTTTTTATTGGTAATATGCCACAAGTTTACTTTACAATAAGTGTAATATAACATTTTGATTTCTACTTCGGACATCGTTTTATATAAATAAAATTTATCAATGTTTCGTATTTTAAGTACGATTTCCGAATTAAAAATCTAAACATCAAAATAAGCTTATTTTAAAGTCACATTGTGCCTTATTCTCAATATGAAATAATAAACTGCATACAAGAACGCCACATTAAAAAATATTCATACACAATAATTATTTGGCAACGTCCGTCTGGTCAAAAAACCGAGTAACGAGTAGTAGAGGTGGGTCGTGGTAGTTTGTTTTTTCATTAAGAGCGTAGGCACAAAATTTCAGGCCAATATTTTTTAAATGCATTCGTTTTTTTCGAATCCTGAGAAAACTAATGACTATTTTTAAAAAATTTAAACGCAAAATGAAACAATACATTATTACCGAGGGCCGAAAGTCCCTGAAAACTTCTATAATGTTTATTTTAATTAGTTATAGGGGTGAAAAAAAAATTAGTGTGATTGTTAATTTCAAATATCTCATTCAAAAAACTTTTTGTTAATTCTAAGGGACTTTCGGCCCTCGGTAATAATGTAATCTTTTATTCTGCATTTAAAATTTTCAAAAATATTTGTTAGTTTTCTCAGGATTTTAAAAAAATTAATGCATTTAAAAATTTAAATTTTTGTAAACAAGTAACTATGATTGTTTAAAAGTAGTTTCAAGTAAGAGAGTACCTACATAAACAAACATAATGACTATTATCGTTTATGTGTATATTTATTTAAGTGAAAGAAACTAATGATATATTTATTATAACTTGAAAAATAAACTAAACAATACAAATAGTAAATCGTACTTACATTTACATTACACGTTATTATTAAATCGCGAATAGTCTAAATTCACATTAAAAAACATAAGTTTTTCTACTTTACTTCTTATTAAACGTCTTCTTTTTTATTTCAAATTAAACCAGATTTTGAACATGTGTTCACATTTACAATACTTTATGAATATAGTGGTTAAGTTAGGATATGCATGTCGATGGTTTTTCCACCGTTGTAATGGACTCTCGATACAGGCGTACGTGTAGATGAGCCATCTCCAATTAATTGATTAAAAGTTGATCATGGTTTTAAGACATCTTTATTGGTTTCTTTTTCTTGTACTGGTTGATTTTCAATAGTACAATCTTCTTGTTCGTTAATTATAGAAGTAATCAGCTTCTTAACTTTTTTTTTTATTTTTTATCTTCATTTTTATCAGAAAAACTCTGCACTTTAAATGGTGAATCCATAAATGTACATAATGACAATGTGCCACTCTGTTCTATTCCTTTAAATCTTTTTGCTAAACCCGATATTAGTAATTGTACTACGTCGGATACTATGGATGTAAGGTTTGCTAAACCTTATTGCTAAATTTACTGTTTGCTAAAATTTTATTGCAAGATTCTTGCAGGCAGCGTACCATAACAATCACTGAACTACCCTTCAAGTATTTTTGGTCACTCATTTTACTTGTTATTTCTTTAAACGGCCGTAAAATTTGGGAAAGCTGAGAACAAATATTCCATTGTTGTTTATTTAGATTTGGTCTAAGTCTGTATTATTTAATACCGATGTGGAACGGATTGCCTCTTCTAACTCGGTCATTTTTTTTAACATGTAGTAATCATAGTTACTTGTTTACAAAAATTTAAATTTTTAAATGCATTAATTTTTTTTGGAATCCTGAGAAAACTAACAAATATTTTTGAAAAATTTAAATGCAGAATAAAAGATTACATTATTACCGAGGGCCGAAAGTCCCTTAGAATAAACAAAAAGTTTTTTGAATGAGATATTTGAAATTAAAAATCACACTAATTTTTTTTCACCCCTATAGCTTATTAAAATAAACATTATAGTTTTCAGGGACTTTTGGCCCTCGGTAATAATGTATTGTTTCATTCTGCGTTTAAATTTTTCAAAAATATTTATTAGTTTTCTCAGGATTCGCAAAAAATTAATGCATTTAAAAAATATTGGCCCGAAATTTTGTGCCTACGCTCTTAACGATAAAACTACCACGACCCATCTCTACTACTCGTTACTCGACTCGGTCGGCCAAACCAGACCAGACCGGATGGACGTTGCCAAATAATTATTGTGTATGAATATTTTTTAATGTGGCGTTATTGTATGCAGTTTATTATTTCATATTGGGAATAAGGCACAATGTGACTTTAAAATAAGCTTATTTTGATGTTTAGATTTTCAATTCGGAAATCGTACTTAAAATACGAAACATTAATAAATTTTATTTATATAAAACGATTTCCGAAGTGGAAATCAAAATGTTATATTACACTTATTATAAAGTAAACTTGTGGCGTATTCCCAATAAAAAATCAGTAAGCTGCCATTTAAATCAATTTCGCCCAAATTGGATTATCTTAGAACATTGTTCAAATGCAAAATAAAAACTACAGGTCAAATAAATCCAATAAGTTTGGCAACGTTGAACTTCCCCTTTTTTATTATTTCCACGCATGCATGTTTGGCGATATAAAGGGCGGACCTAATATACCTCTCTCTTTCTAAACAGCTGTTTCTCACTCCATCTCACGTAAGGTCCATACCTACCATAAACTTTTTACTACACTGTATATATATATATATATATATATATATATATATATATATATATATATATATATATGAGTTGTAAGTTATGAACTATTAACACCTGTATATTTTTCTTATTAACTCTTTTTCATCTAATATAGTTCTGTCGACAGTAACATTCAAAGTTAAAGACCAAAACA
Organism: Diabrotica balteata; assembly: GCA_918026665.1. Taxonomy (NCBI): domain Eukaryota; kingdom Metazoa; phylum Arthropoda; class Insecta; order Coleoptera; family Chrysomelidae; genus Diabrotica; species Diabrotica balteata. The sequence continues at coordinate 66,340,730 of OU898278.1, forward strand.
ATCAATGGCATCAATGTAGAGGTCTGCTCGATTTAGGTGCTCAATCCCATTTAATTACCGAGGAGTTTGTGAAACGGTTAGGGTTACCATTAACCAATACCGAATTAGCTATTATTGGTATTAACCAAATGGTTTTCACTTTAAAAACGAAAACTTCAATTACTATTTTCTCAAACAAAAATAATTTCAAATTTCAATTATCTTGCTATGTAACACCATTTATTTCAACTATTCCATTACAACAATTTGATATCTCTAGAATTTCCATTCCTCAAAATATCGAATAGTCTGATCATACTTTCAATACTCCTCAGAAAGTTGACATGATCATAGGTGCCAGTTTGTTCTGGGAACTGCTATTAGAGGGCAACATTAAATTAGGAAAACATGCACCAGTGCTTCAAAATACCAAACTTTTGTGGGTAATATCTGGTACTGTAATGAATGCGATATCAACGTCGTTATGCAATTTCTCACAATGCTTTATACCAGAAGACAATCAGTAACGTAAATTCTGGGAACTCAATGAGATAAATGAACCTATGATGTTATCAAAAGATGACGTGTAGTGTGAGGAACTATTTACCAAAGATACTCGAAGAAAAAAAATAACGATTCATATCACTCGAAACCCGATTCAAAACTTATCCTCAATTTTATCAATTATACAAAAATTTTATACATGAATATATCAATTTAGGTTATATGACCAGTGTGAAAAGTGACATGGTCACTTATAACCAACTTATGTTGGGGCAATGATGCAAAATAACATTTTTGACATTCTAATTAGGTTTCGACTCTACAACTATGATGTGTCTGTTGGCGTTAGTAAAATAATTAGGCCTCATACATGATGCACAAAAAATCCTTCAACAGATCCTATGGAGGGACAACCCAGCAGATGAATTTTTAATTTACCAATTAAATCAATTAGCAATTGATCACTGTAATACATTACCGACAGCTTCATAGACAATTCTTAATGATTTTTATGTCGATGACCTAGTAACGGGTTCTAATGACCTTTTAGAGGTCATACTTAGAAAATGGGTTACAAATAATCAGACTGTATTCATTGTTACAAATAATCAGATTGTATATTTGTATTCAATGTACACACTTTTATAATCAATTGTCCCAACTCAATCAATTAGAGATTCCTAGGCATGTTTTTGGAACCAATCATTCCATACTAGACATTCATTGTTTCTGCGATGCATCTCAATATGCTTATGCAAGCTGTATATATTTCAGAAGCATACACGCAAGTGGTAATTATCAAAGTCATTTAATTTGCTCCAAAAGTAAAGTTGCACCATTAAAGCGACAATGTTTTACAGGCATGAACAGTCACATTAGGGTGGCCACACTTATAAAAGAACTTGTGCTTTTGTTCCTTTTTACAGACAGGATAGGTGTGTCCTGTTTTTTGACAATTCCAACAGGTTGCTACTTTCGAAGTGTTTTTGTCATTCGAATTAGATAAATGAGATAATTGATTAGAGGTAGATGGAGAAGACCTGGCATTTGAGGTATTGTTGTGAGAATGACGCTTCAACTTCGTATCAGTCTCGACAACAGAGATTTGAGAATTTTGGAAGATTTTGGCCGACAATGAAGGGTTAGCATCTTCCAACTTCTTAACAATTTGAGTTAGTTTACTCACGGAATTAATTTTTTTTAAAATGAAATGAGGAATAAGTTCAGGTAAGATGTTTTTACGAATAATCCTTAACTTTGTGGATTGGTGGATTCGGATGCTTCGCGAGATAAGCGATTAGAAAGAGATAGCATTTTCGCGGCGAAAATGATGACAGGCTCGCTACGTTTTTGTTTGCGACCTTTGATTTGATCCCAAAGATCTTTGTCGACATCGGGAGGTAGGAAAGTGGATTTAAGGAGTTTACTAAGTTCATCCTAAGAATTTATTGAAAACTTAATACTGCTAAACCACACCGCGGCATCGCCAGAGAAAAATTCAATAGCCGAATTAAATAAAATGACTTTCGGAACATTACGGGATTCAGATAACCCGTTAATTCCTTCAATAAAGTCAAAAACGGTCTTGAAATCACCATTAAATTTAACATTCCATTTAAATATGGAATATTGGAAGATATTTGAATCGGGAGTAAAAACATGTATTATCTGAGGAGCAGCAGGAGAGACATACACGACAGGAGAAGAACTAGAACCTAAGGGAACGACTTTATCATTTATCTCTTGCTCCAATAACAAACAGGTATGTACCGTTAGATTTATTTCGAAAAGAAATATATTCCTCACAATAAGGCTCGGGAATAGGAAGACGATCTATTCTACCCAACAAATGACTAAGAAGTCGTGATTTCACTTGGCGAAAACAAGAATCTGTTAAAGAACCTTCAAACTCTTCAACTAACTTTAAAATATTATCAATAGAATTTTTAATAGCAGTCTTTTCGTTATCATAATCTAAGGTATCTAAAAATAATTGATTGCTGTTATCCCCAACTAACAATCTCTTGAGAGTTTTCCTCTTTTCATTTATTTTTCTACTCGTAAAGTTCCTCTGATTTTTAACTCATAATTAATTTCCTCAGAAGTAAGAAAATTGACTTTGTCATTGACAAAATTATCCATTTTTTTAATTTAAATCTCTAGGTAATAAAAACAATATAAAAATGATACAAAAACGCCAAAGAAAGATCAAGTTTAATTTCACGATTTATACATACATATGGGGCGGCATAAATAAATGTGTAACCTCGGAAACCTTTTTTGGATGGTGCTAGAAAGGTCACCAATAGAGACACTGCAAACAGCAGCCAGATGGTTGGTGGAGAGCGAGTCGTGGGTTGGAAACTAGCTTTTAGAACCGGAGATGGGTCCAATGGACGAGATAAGTAAAGATAGGAAAAGATAAGATATATTAGAAAAGGTACAGAAATAAACAAAAATGTAGATGGGTAAAATTACCAAAGATAAGGTAAGATAGAAACATGGCGCCACTTAACTTTTTGGGGTTTAAGGAGAAAATTACGAAACCTTGGAAAAGAAAAGAGATGAGGAAAGATATTTAGGTTCTGAGACCAAATTCTAGGAAAGATATCAACAGTTAACAACACTCTACATAAACAAATAATAAATATATTAGGTGGATGGTTGAAGTTAATATGATAACCATATTATTCTCCCAGATAATTGGAGATAATTGATTACGATAACTTACAGTAATCCTCGATGACTGCTACACTGCTCTGAAGTTAATATACTTTACTATAATACTTTACTTGTATCAAGCACTAAAGTTAATAAAAATTAAAAGGTACTCTATACCAATATTTAATCTAATGTGGGGTTAGATTAAGAAACTTAAATATTTAAGTGTATACACACTTACAAAAATTCACAGAGAACAAAGACGGTAAGATACGGCACGCGTCCTTACGCAAAGACTGTCCTGCCAGAAGTGGTGTGGTTCCTCTAAAAATTTCATAAACTACCCCAAAAAAGACCAGAAAGGTGAAGGACCAGAAATACTAAAATCAGAAATACTGCATGCTATAAAGTTAACAAAGAACAAGAAAGCCGTTGGCCCTGATAACATACCGAGAGAGATGATAAAGCTTATAAATGAGGAGAACATTGGAATACTGGTCAAGCTTTTCAATGATGTTTATTCGACTGGTGATATCGCTGAAGATTGGTTAGAGACCGAATTCATAACACTACCAAAAAAACAACGTCCGAAAAATTGTAGCGATTATAGAATGATAAACTTTATGAGCCACACTTTGCAAATATTTCTACGCATCATCCACAGTAGAATCAGATATAAATATGAAGAAGACCAGGATGAAACACAATTTGGCTTCAGAAATGGACTGGGAACTCGGGACGCCCTCTTTGCACTAAATTTATTACTGCAGAAATGTCGAGATCAAAGGAAAGACGTCTTTGCTGTATTTATTGACTATGAAAAGGCCTTTGATCAAGTACTGAATCACAAATTAATTACAATATTAAGAGATAAAGGAGTTGATAGTCAAGACATATGATTCATAGAAAAGTTATACTGGCGTCGAACAGCGACAGCTTGCATAAACGAAAAATCAATAGAAATATGTAAAATACAAATAGGTGTTAGACAGGGTTGTATACTATCCCCACTGTTATTTAATTCATATTCAAATAGAATATTTAAAGAAGCGCTGCATAATTTGGAATGAGGCGTGAAAGTTAATGGAATTCTGATAAATACAATCAGATATGCCGACGATACAGTTATTTTAAGTGATGACATGAATGGACCACAATGCCATTGATACAGTGGGAAGAGAGTTTGGCCTAAACATAAACTGTTCAAAAACAAAACACATGGTGTTTAGCCGTTTAGCACATCAAGATGCACGATTATATGTTGATGGCCATATAATTCAAAGAGTGTCCAGTTTTAATTATCTTGGTTGCCATATTACTGAACAACTAGATCCAGATCAAGAGATAAAATGTAGAATCGAGATTTTTAAAAATGAGGTCATTCTTCTGTAATGATAACTTGCAACTTCAACTTCGAAAGCGCATGGTTAAACTGACATATCGTCAGTCCTCTTATACGGTGTCGAAGCATGGACATTAAAAACATCCACCAATAATCGTCTGGAGTCCTTTGAAATGTGGCTGCACAGACGTACCTATACTAAAAATTCCATGGACGGCTATGCTGACAAATGTGGCAGTCCTTGAGAGAGCAAATGCTGCTCGCGAGCTGCTTGATAACAATAAAATGTAGAAAGATGGCCTATTTTGGACACGTAGTAAGGGGAGACCGATATATTCTTCAACTTATTATGATGGGTAAAATCGAAGGACGCAGAGGAATTGGTAGAAAGCAGGCCTCTTGGTTAAAGAATATCAGGGAGTGGACAGGAATAAGGAAAGCTGAGCAACTCTTTAGAAAAGCTCGAGACAGAGACAGTTTCGCCATGTTAATCGCCAATGTCAAGGGCACTTGATAGGACACGTTAAGAAGAAGATCCCAAAAAAATGGCAGGGTAACTTCCACTTAAAAACGACAGGCCAGACAGTATGTATTTCTAAGAAGACAAAAAGGTTGTAAAGGTTCGAGGTAAACAACGGTAGCAGCAATTGGAACGTGAGGCAAATAAAATCATTTAGATTAGGTTTTTACAGAAAAATTACTAAAAAGTGCCTTCGACGATACTTAGCAAATCTATCAAAAGGACCAGACGCGAAATCGGAAAGAGATTAGCCAAGGATTAATCAAACCGACGTCTTTAAATAAGTAGGTAGATTCTTCCGTAATGTTTCGAAATTTTCCAATAAAATCTAGCAACTCATTTGCGAATACGACCATGGGCGTATCAGCCACGGCGGTAAAATAATTAACAATAATTAATATTTTAATCATAAACAAAATGTTACAAGATTAATAATTTAGTACATTTGAAATAATTTAATCTATTCTTCAACTAAAAGTACTAATAAAATAGTGCATTTTATATCTGTAGTTGTTGTAAATAAATTAAACCGGGTTAATTTGTCTATGCACACCAGATAAAATGTCACTGAACAGCACTGGTTCCGACTAAAACATGACTGATTCCGTCTGCGCGAACGAGATGCGCGTAATTATTTTTTCAAGCAGAGTGGGCATTCTGATTATTTATTATTCTGTTTTATTATTATTAATATTAAATATATTAAAGAATTTAACATAAACTTTATAAACCGAATAACTAAAATGCTCTGTTCTATTGAATTTGTTGAATTCTATTCTCAAAGCTATTTTTGTTTATTACTTATGTACAAAATTAAAAAGGGGAAATTATGTAAACTAAAAAGTTTATCCGTATAAGAAAAGCTATCATTTTAACATTCTAATCGTGTTTTTACATAAAAATATTAGTTTTGCACAAGAGTAAATATAATTTCATATCGTAGAGTAAATAGACTGGTAAAAGGCTTCTAGAATAGATTTTGGTAGGCACTTTGTTGTTAAAATGTAAAACCTATTTTTTTTCGTTTTTATTATCTTTCTAATGCAAAATCACTTGGTCAGCTAAAAATCGTAGCGAGAGGGGAGTGGTGGGGAGCCTTACAAAAAAGTGCTAATTTTTTTTGGTCTTATTTCGGATCTACGATATCCGAAAATTTATTCCTCAAATTTGCACATCGATCCGGACATTAAAAATATTTTTATTTTGTTTATAAAAATACGTCAAACCATTGGTATATATGGAGCCGCTTCATACAAAATCACTTGTCCTAAAAACCCATATTTTTAAAATCATTTACCTCGCTCTACCTCGAAAAATATTGGGTCTAGCAAAAAATGGCTTTCTATAAATATTATAGACCAAACATCAGAAAACATGTCGGTTTTCTTAGAATCTAGAATTTTACAATTTTTAGAATTGGTTTGTTTCGAATTGTCAGACTGTACAGGGGCTCCAATGATCGGGTAAAAGGAAACAGATCAAATGCATTGGTTCTTGTGAATATATGGCTCAAGTTAAATGTTACAAAATAGGTGATATACGTGAAAAAATTTTAATCATAGGGGGTGTTACTTCTTTTTACAGTAATGAAGAGTCTAACTTAGAGTAAGATAACTAACACAAGATAATAATCAAGAAATAGGTACATAGATTTAATTGTTTTTATTACTATCCTTTGCTCTAGAATGCGAAATTTGCTGCCATGGAAAAACCGTTGCAATTTTAGATGTGTTGTATATCGCAAGCTTTTGAACTTCAACCACGTTACTACGTCCTTAATAAGCTTTATATATTACTAGATAATAATGTAAGAAAATTTTTGGGACAAATCCCGTCCTACCAAGTCACTAGTGTTGCCCAAAATCGGTCTTGGTCTTGCAGTCTTGGTCTTGTTCTTGCGTTTTTGCAAGACCGAGACCAAGACCAAGACTGCCTAATTTTTGCAAGACCAAGACCAAGACTAACAGTGCAAGACTTGAGCAAGAACAAGACTAAGCCTGCGAGACTCTTGCGTCTTGCAGTTAGGACTGAGTGTGGTTTTAGGGAATATACTAGTTTGGGTGTATGCTTAGAGACTCTATAAGGCGCAAAGAAGTATTAACAAAAATTTGGAAAATTTGACTTGTGCATTACGAAAAATACCATAAATATACATAGCGAATCAAAATGTTCATTACAAGAACACTTAAAAATTTGACACGTACTCAGAGGTCATAATTACAATCTAAAAATAAAATATTTTGTACATTCTTTCCCAGCACACTACTTCTTCGTTCTGAAATTAATTGTCCAGATTTTGAGAATAGCCCCTTCTAATTATAAAATAATATCTTTGCTTTGCAACGCCACAGTAATATGGTATTGAAACTTTTTAAAAATGTGTCACCTTAGCTGATAAAAAATATAATTAGGTTAGCATATTTTTTTCCTTATAATTTAGTTACGAGGAATTTAATTACCACAAATCTTATCGGGCTAACACTAAACATCTTTTTTGCTGAGTATGCGATATCATTCAAAATTTGCTATAAGAACGCGGCTACTATTCAAAAGTAACGAGATAAACAAACAAAGAGATAATGCCGATTACAGTGTAAACAAAAGTAACGATAATAATTCTCGGTTTTTTATTCGGTACTTAGGGTATTCGATAGTAACGAGTATAAAGTAACGGGTAGTTACTTTTTCGACATCACTACTTCATTCTCAATCAAGCTTTCCTTCGAGTCTAACGCAATAATTGTTTTTTATCTAATTCTTGTTGTTCTCGGTGATCAGTGACAAGTTTACAATTTGACATGTGTGACGAATTTATCATGAGTGATTCAAATAGTTCCAGTCGGAGTAATGAGAGTTGGATTCATAGATCTAAAAGACCTAAAAGCAAATTTGATGAGTTTTTGGTGGACTCTTTATAATGCTTTAATAAGTGAATTATAGTTTTTTATCTTATCACCTAAAAAATCTATGCCCTTGATACATGTATGTGGGTTTTTTGCCACATACCAATCTTTTTTAAGATTTTCATTTCATATACGATGGGAGGTCCATCAATCCCTTTCTAGGCAGATAATGGTCTTTAAAATAAAGCCAAGTTTATGTCATTAATTTGTTTTTTTTTTGTGTTTTAAGCATGTTTCAGCACATGTAAGCCTATTAAATAATGCAAACGTTTATTAAGAAACAATTTGACTTCCGTGGGGCATGGTAGATAGCTGAATTAATTAGAGCATAGTCACGGGTCGCTTAGATGCTTCAAACCCTACTCGGTGTCAGTTGTATAGACATTTATTAATTTGGTTGGTCTTTATTATGGCTATGGTTATTCAAGCTTAAAACGTACTTGCTCTATTAGGTTGTTCTATGATCTAAAGTAACGTTTAATAAATAGCAATAGGCTAATGGGTAACTGCAAGACTTGCAAGACTCTTGCTGCAAGACCAAGACCAAGACCGGGAGTGCAATACCAAGACCAAGACCAAGACCAGGTGTATTGGCGCAAGACCAAGACCAAGACTGTCTAAGTCTCGTCTTGGTCTTGCATTTGGGCAACACTACAAGTCACCTTGGGCTCGAACACGAAAAGAGTCCCACAGGTCAATCCTTTTGATAACGTAGGTGTCTGGGATGAGTGAATTTTCCCCTATGACGGAGTGCGAGCTGTATGGCTAAATCTGGATCTTGTACTTGTGCCGTCTTCTAACGAAGGTTGGCGATTTCCAAAATTCAAATTTTCCAATAACAACAGAAATTGCAAAATCCATGAAAATTTACAATGCAGTTGCACCCAAGTTTTATACACTGCCTTAAGTTCACAAAACCACTATTTCAATTACGCCGATTGTTTCTTCCACTGATGCTCCCAATAGTAAATTTGCTAAACACCTCACAGGATATTCTCACAATTTCCTACAACGAATCCAATGAATTATATATTAGAGATTCTTTCACATTTAGTAACTTCATTAACGATGTTAAAATTGCGAATGATGAGTCATTGATGAGATGTTGTGTCACTGTTTACAAACTTACCACTAGATGCTATTCTGGACAGCATAAAAAATAACTGGAACAGCATCTCTTCCCATACCAAAATCAGTGAGATAATGATAGTCAGTGAAATAGATGATTTCATAGGAATTTTAACATTTATATTTGACTCTAATATCTTTTTGTTTAATGGTAATTTTTTTAAACAAATATGTGGCACTTCAGTAGGCAGCAAAATATCCCCAATACTATGTAACTTTATTTTGGATAAAATTATAACAACTTGTAAAGAAAATATACCGTTTCACTTACCTTTTATTAAACGATATGTAGATGATTTGATTTTATCGGTCCCTGAAAATAAATTAGCTGATGTTTAACACTTTTAACTCCCAATGTAAACACCTAAAGTTTACGGTTGAGAGAGAGAGAGGCAGATAGTACAATTCCTTTTTTGGACATGCTTATTCATCGTGGCATTGATGGCATGCTAAGAACGGAGCGGTATCGTAAACCTTGTTTTAGTAACCGTTTCTCAACATCCATCCAAGATGAAAACGAATTTAGTTTTGGCCTTGAAAACTAGGGTTACTAACTTGTCAAACATCTATTTCGGGGATAAGGAACTAAAACAGTTGAAATCTATACTGCTAGAAAACTCCTACCCCATAGGGCTGTTAAATAAACTCATATTCGGTTCTCCTTTTTCTTCGCAATTTTCTACAATCAAAATATTCATAACAATGAAGTCCGAAAATTGATATTGACAGACAACACTTCAGTAATACCATCTAAAATAACGTATGGTTCCTTACCCTACATTCCAGTTCTGACACCTAAGCTAATGTACATTTTCAAAAATGTTAATGGCTTAAAAATTACAACGAAGAATGTGAAAACGGTGCCGAAGTTATACACAAAGACAAAAGATCCTTTCACAATACAGGAGTCATCGAATGTTGTTTATTCTATACAGTGTGCCAATTGCAACACAATTTACATCGGAGAATCATCTCGTAATGTCCACAGTAGAGTGAACCCACATAGTAGTGACATAAAAACCAACAAAATTAATGCATGTACACTCGCAGAACATGCAATAACTCGAAAACATGAGTTCAATTTCGAGGATTCCTGTATTTTGACAAGAGATAAAAAACATGCAAAACGTGTTTTCTTGGAAATGTGTTTCATAAAATCTAACACATCTTGCAGAAATACAAAGTCTGACATAGGTAAATTGAGCAATATTTATTGTTATTTACTGGAAAAACACCAAAAATAGAAATCTACCTTTACATATTCTTGAATGCATAATTGGTTGCATACTATTAAGGCAGGTTTAATAATTAAAAATAAAACTACCCAATGTGAGCCTCTTGAAAATGAATACAATATTAAGAACAACTAATTACATTTTAATCACATTGTTTTTTTTTCATTCTCTATGTATTAGAGTTAAAACACGCCATCAAAAGATGTCATGCAATAAACTAGGTTTCACAATCCTGGCCAAAATGTTTAGAATGTATTGTCCATTATTATATTTTCTATTTGTGTTTGTATTTGATATGTTGTTAATGTTGAGTGTCCAAGTTTACTTTAAAACCTGTATTTCTTCGTAACATCGAATGTCAGGGGGCTGCTACAGACAAGTAAATTGTATATATTAGAAAATGAACTGATCAAGAAAGAGATAGATATCTGTGGGATATCTGAGACACACTGAGAAGGCCAAGGACATTGGGAGGCCACTCACTACAAAGTTTTTATGCCTTAAAATCAGGAGCTTAAAAGCAAAGGAGCTTAAAAATCAGGAAAAAAGGCGTAGCAATTATAATTCAAAAACGTTGGGCAAAATATGTACATAAATACCTTCCAGTAAATGATCGAATGATCAAAATAACTCTAAACGCTAAACCAGCCAAAATGCATATTATACAGGTATATATGCCAACATCCGAAGCGGCAGAAAATACAGTAAAACAAATATACCACCTGATATATGAAACCATCTCTACCATTCCTAAAAAACGGCCAATGATAATAATAGGAGATTGGAATGCAAAAATAAGAAAAACTAAAGTAGATGACCATTTAAAAGGATCGATAGGTGAGCATGGCTAAGGCAAGCGAAAGGAACGAGGTAAACGGCTCCTTCAATTTGCCATAAGTATAGATCTTAGTATTTTTGAGAAAAAAGTTTTTAGAAGGATGTTTGGGGCCGTAAAAGAAAATGGGTAAAAAATATTGTGAATCGATCCAGATATTGTAAAATTCGTTAAAGTGCAGAGACTTAGATGGGCTGGACACATTGCTAGGATGTCAGATTACGAGTACAGGAAGAGATTAACATTTTCAAAACCCGACGGCATAAGAAGCAGAGGACGACCACGAATAAGGTGGATTGATGATGTGGAAGAATACCTACAGATTCTAAGGGTCAGAAGATGGAGGGAAGTTGTCAGGAAACGACAGGAGTGGCGACTTCCTTGTGAGCAGGTTATGATCCACAACGGATTGTCGAGCCACCTATGATAGTGATGATAGATCTTAGTGTAGTAAACATACTATTTAAACATCATCCGCGGAGATTATCAACATGGTCTTCGCCTTAAGGACGATACAAGAACCAAACAGACTACATTCTTGTCACTAACCGATGGAGGAGCTCAATAATCAACGTGAAGATAAAACTAGCTGCAGAGTGTGGTTCCACAACCACAAAATGTTACAAGCAGAATTGCGCAATAAGTCACACAGTAAAACAATCACAAATAAAAGACAAAAATTGATTCCAAAACACCCGGAAAAGTTTAGAGAAGCATTAGCAGAACCTGACCTACCAGTGGCTACCGAAGACCCTGACAAAACGTGAAAATACACAAATAAATGGATCACTCAAGCCATCAACAATGCTAATCCCAAAGGCAAAACAGTTAGGAAAAAACATTGGGTGACTGAACAGACTCTTAATCTTGTAGAAGAAAAACGAATTCTAAGAAACGGCACATCAAATTCACAACAAAAAGAAATATAGGTATGCACCATAAATACAACTATAAAACACTTGTACAGAAGGGATAAAAACAATTATATTAAAAACATATCTGTACAACTAGAAGAACATGCTGACCGCCAAGAATCCACAGAACTATTCTCAAAAGTTAAGTATCTAGCGATAGAATTTAAACCGCAGACACAGATCATCAAAGATAATAGTGGGAATACCATAAAAAACCCAAACAGTATGGCAGAGGTGTGGAAACAATATTACGAAATCTATTCTCTAACAACGATCCAGACAATAATACAGAGAAAAGAAGTTATAAAAAATAACCTCAAATATTACAATCAGATATTGAGGCGGCAATTAAAATGTAACGATGAGTCCAAGCCATCACCGTTAAACTAGCGTGCGCGCGAACCAACCCATGAAGTAGGAGTGTATCGACAGTAGAAAGGGCAAAACTAATTACCAAGCTCCGCTATATAAACCGCAACATTTCCTCATAGAGACAGAATCGACAGGTGTTGACTGAAGGTTCTCTTCTTCCCTACCCCGGCTTGTGGACGTGTTGAGTTTACAAGTTGTTCCGTCCCATACCGCCGTTACCCGAAGAGCGTGTTGAGCTCTTCACTACCCGTACTCTGAAGCAGTCGTGTTGAGACTGTCGAGGAGTGTCCTGTTAACCCGAATCACTTAAGGGACGTGTTGAGTTCCTTTCCTTTCTTTGTACCTATCGTCCGCTGTTATTAAATCGATACAACGTTCCACGAACAAAATTTCAAATACACACTCGCTTGCCGATAAGACTAATTTCATATGACAAAGTCAAGCTTAATTTGAATAAATAGGCCAGGTACTGAGAAGACTAAACCAAATTGTAAATATGTACATAAGATTTTTGTCAATTTAATTTAAGGAAGACAATAAAGTTTTATTTTTGTTCTGAACTCTGTCTCTGACTGTCTAAAAGCTACCCGGATAGTGACTCCTACGAGAGGACATCACAAATGGCGCCCGAGCAGAAAAATACGTTTTAAACAATAATACCGACCGAATTCCGAATTTTATTTGCATGAGACAGTACTACATTACAAATTTTAATTAAATACAGGGTGATTCACAGTTCAAAAATGACAGACGCTCCGGAAACGTCGAAGGTTAGTTGGGTGTACCTATTAAAGAAAGACTAACTTATAGCCGAATTAACAAACAGAGAACAGCCGACGGAAGGGAATTTCAGCGAGCTAAGAGCGAGATTAGTTGCGATCATCAAGGCACCAACTCAAAAAGGCCAAAACCCAGAGGAAATAGAAGAAAATCAGATGGAAGACAGACAAAGAAAGATGGAAATAGTACGCAAATGGGGGTTACACTTTGACGGTTCAAGAGACCCAATAGAATTTATAGAACGGTTAAAAGAATTCCAGACAGCTTACGGCCTACAAGACACCCACGTTTTACAAGCTCTACCAGAAACATTAAACGGGAAAGCATTACTATGGTACAGAATCAATAATAAATACTGGAACGAATTAAAAGACTTCGAACAAGATTTCCGCAATTTCTTCGTTTCCTCCGTTCTCACGCAATCTCTGGAAGCTCAAATCCGGAATCGACTCCAACGAAACAACGAAGGTGTAAAAGACTACATCATTGATATTCAAACAATGATCAGAAAACATGGTGAATTCAATCACCAAGAAGAACTAAACGGGATATACACCAATATGAACCCGAAATACAAGTTGTATATAAAACGGCAAGACATATCGTCAACACAGGACATCATCAGACTAGCGGAAGAATATGATATGGTCCTAAAAGAAATATATAACAGAAACAATACAAGGTGTGACTGGACACAGGCAAATAGTCGTAATAACAAAATACAGAATTTCGACAGACAGACTTGTTGTTGGAGATGCGGCCGCAGAGGCCACAATAGAAGAAACTGCAGAGCTATCGCTGTACTTTTCTGCAGCCATTGCGGAACCCGAGGAACAACTTCCAATAACTGCCAATGTAGAAGCCGACCGGAAAACTCCAACAGGACTGGACAAGAAGGAGGAAACCCAGTCAGCAATTAGAGTCCTCCCTAACAACCTCCAGCTACGCACACTATACAGATCAACGACCCCACACAACGATAACGTTTAGCAACGGTAAAAAGTTAAAAGCACTAATAGTCACAGGAGCCCAAAATTCGTTTATAGGACAAAAAGGTAAAAAAATATTTGAACAATGTGGAACAAAAAGCGACAGAAAAGCTTTAAAGATCACGCTGGCAGATGGAAAAACCAGCAACATAGAAATCTGTTTTACAGCAAAATGTTCCATAGACAACGTTTGGAGAAAAGCCAAGCTACATTTGATTTATCAAACATCTTAAATAGAAATCGCGTAAGAAGGAGAGAACAATACCCAACCAGGACAGAACACGGATCCAGATCGTACAATGCAGACAATAACCGAATACCGACCAATTCCTGGGTCAACGAAACACCAACCGCAAGATATCCGCTCCAACAGAGAAGCAAAATATATAACAAAACGACCTACCGACTACCGACCGATACCGCGGTCCAAGACCAGACCGAAAATATACCGACTACCGACCGATACCGCGGTCGACAACCAGACCGAAGATATACCGAACTACCGACCGATACCGCGGCCGACGACCAGACCGAAGATATTCCGTCATACATACCGGAATTCACGAACAGTCCGAAACGAGAGCAGCTCGACATCAGTACTACACTAAACAATACCGAAAAAAAAAATTACAGGAATTGTTACTAACAGAATTGGAGAAATTTAAACAAATTAAAGGAACAACACATCTAACCGAACATACAATAAAACTCAAACATAATACACCGATCAAACAAAGATACAGGCCCCGAAACCCGGCAATGCAGAAGATCATAAACGATGAGATAGATAAGATGCTAGAAGAGAACGTGATAGAAAAATCTAATAGCCCGTACAGTTCCCCCATCGTCCTAGTAAAAAAGAAGGATAACAACTGATACAGATTTTGCATCGATTTTAGGAAAATTAACGACATCGCAGAAAAAGATGCCTACCCATTACCGTACATCAATCATATCCTAGAAAAGTTAAAATCTGCAAAATATTTTACTACGTTAGATCTAAAAAATCGATATTGGCAAGTACCACTTTCCGAAGCAAGCAAACCCTTAACCGCTTTCATAGCACCAGGAAAAGGACTATTCCAGTTCAAAGTACTTCCATTCGGATTACACGCCGCCTCCGCTACTTTTCAATGATTACTAGATACAATAATCGGCCCAGAAATGGAACCACATGCATTCGCCTATTTAGACGACATAATAGTACTGGGGAAAACGTTCGAGGAACATATGGAAAACTTAAAAGAAGTACTTCACAGACTACAGCAGGCCAAACTACGAATTAATATAGACAAATGTAAATTCTGCAAAGAAGAGATAAATTATTTAGGCCATGTAGTAAACAAAACGGGAATAAAAGTGGACGAAAACAAGACAAAAGCTATAGTCGAATATCCCGCGCCAAAAACCGTTAAACAACTACGCCAATTTTTGGGCATCATCTCATGGTATAGGAGATTTATAAAAGATTTTTAACGAACTACAGCCCCTTTAACAAAGCTACTAAAGATAAAACAACATTGGACTTGGGACAGAGACCAAGAGGAAGCATTTAACAAAATAAAATTACTACTGACACAAGCTCCAATACTGATCTGCCTGGACTTCCAGAAAAGATTTTTTTTACAATCGGACGCTTCGAACCACGGTTTAGGAGTAGCTTTAGTACAAACAAACGACGAAGGACAGGAACAAGTGATCGCTTACGCAAGTCGAACCCTAATAAATGCCGAAAAAAATTACAGCGTGACAGAAAAAAAACTACTAGCGATCATCTTCGGTGTAGAAAAGATGAAACTCTACATCGAAGGATACACATTTTCAATTATCACAGATCATCAAAGTCTACGATACTTCCAAACAATGAAAAACCCTACAGGTAGAATAGCTAGATGGGCAATGCTGCTGCAACAATTTGACTTCGATGTCATTTACAGAAAGGGCTCCCAGAACGTCCTGGCCGACGCGCTCTCTAGAGAACCAGTAGATCTGGTTTGCATAATAAACGTAGAAGATGTAGAACCCGACGAATGGGTTAATGGGACAATAAAGCTTTAAATAAAATTCAGACAAATCCGCAACTATTTCCAGATTACTCTATCAAAGATGGACTTCTCTATCGACACTTCTGGGACAAATACGATTTAAAAGAGACAGAGGTATCCAACCCCTGGAAACTATGCATCCCAAACCACAAGAGACAACAACTCCTGGCAGAAAACCACGAGCAACCGACCGCAGGACATCTAGGAATAGCCAAAACAATAACCCGCCTAGCTAGAATATACTACTGGCCAGGTATGTTTAAAGACGCCGCAAAGTTCGTCAGGAACTGCAAGAACTGTCAGTAATTTAAGCCGCAACAAAGCTTAACTCCAGGCCGCATGCAATCTACACAAATTCCGCCACATCCATGGCACACCGTTTCAACCGACATCATAGGACCCCTTCCAACATCCAGCAAAGGAAACAAATACTTATATAATGACATTCCAGGACACCTTTTCAAAATGGGCCGAAGCCATACCGATCAGAACAGCAACGGCAAAATCAATCTGTCAGAACTTAAAAGATAAAATCATTATGAGATTCGGATCACCCAAAGAGCTAATATCAGACAACGCAAGAACATACGATAACAGGGAAGTACGAAAGTTGCTAGACGAATTCCAGATTTCTAAAAGAAACATTCCGCCATATTCACCCCAGAATAATCCAGTAGAAAGAACAAACAGAGTAATCAAAACAATGATAGCTCAGTTCTGCGATAATAACCATAAGAAATGGGACACGAGCCTTCCAGAACTACTATTCGCATATAATACAGCTAAACACGATTCAACGGGTTTCTCCCCAGCCTTCCTGAACTTTGGACACGAACTAGAAATTCCAAGTAAAGTCGTAAAAACCCCAAACGACACACAACATACCGATCAAAACATAAAATGGCATAAACTACGAGAAACATTCGAACTAGTACGTACAAACCTGGCAAAAGCTTTTACAACTCAAAGCCATTACTACAACTTACGACGAAAAGAGTGGAAACCCACAATAAACGACAAAGTCATGAAAAGGGAATACCAACTCTCAAATTCCGCCAAAAATTTTAACGCCAAATTAGCACCGAAATTTTCAGGCCCATATACTATAACAAAAGTGTGTTCTAATGTAATATTCAAATTAAAACACGACGATAAAAACCGTACAATAACAGCTCATATCAAAGACCTAAAACCCGCATTTACCGATTTCCCTACTCCTTAATCATTCCAAGCACTTACAGTCAACACCAAGTAGTGATAGTATATTTTAATACAGTTTACCAGTAACCTTCAAATATAATGTCAGACACGTTAGAAATATATTACAGTGACATAGAAATGGACGACACAGTTACGCCGCCACCATACACCGTTCCAGAATTAATATCACCATTGGGGAACACACCAAAACCTAACACCCCGGGCAAAGGCTGCGAGCCCCTGATAAAGGCTATTTCCAAATTTAAAAACCTTTTCGATGAAATAACCATGGGCATCACAAAAATTCAGAAAGTCCAGTCAATTCCAGTGTCAATCCCGCTGCTCTCACTAATTCCGCCGCAGCATAAAGGAAAAAAATGCAGACTGAGACTCCAGAACCGGGTGCTGAGGATAAAAACCAATAATCGAAGCCCCACGAAGGAAGACGTTTTTTTTAAGAGAGAGGAAGACGATTTTTTTTAAGAAGACGATATTTATTTTTTTTAGGGCTGACATTTTTTATTTCGATGTATTGTAAATTTTTTTTAGGGTAACCAAGTACCTGGCAAGGAATAAAAATAAAAAAATTTTGTTCCAAAATTTTTTTTTCCCAGGAAGAGGGGGTGTAACGATGAGTCCAAGCCATCACCGTTAAACCAGCGTGCGCGCGAACCAACCCTTGAAGTAGGAGTGTATCGACAGTAGAAAGGGCAAAACTAATTACCAAGCTCCGCTATATAAACCGCAACATTTCCTCATAGAGACAGAATCGACAGGTGTTGACTGAAGGTTCTCTTCTTCCCTACCCCGGCTTGTGGACGTGTTGAGTTCACAAGTTGTGTCGTCCCATACCGCCGTTACCCGAAGAGCGTGTTGAGCTCTTCACTACCCGTACTCTAAAGCAGTCGTGTTGAGACTGTCGAGGAGTGTCCTGTTAACCCGAATCACTTAAGGGACGTGTTGAGTTCCTTTCCTTTCTTTGTACCTATCGTCCGCTGTTATTAAATCGATACAACGTTCCCGTAAAATTTAAACCAAATTGTAAATATGTACATAAGATTTTTGTCAATTTAATTTAAGGAAGACAATAAAGTTTTATTTTTGTTCTGAACTCTGTCTTTGACTGTCTAAAAGCTACCCGGATAGTGACTCCTACGAGAGGACATCACAAAAAATTAAAATAAAAAGCGGAAATTAAAAAGCTAAAATTCATAAAAGCAGAAAAAGAAGATGGAATAATAGCTGAAACACTCAAAAAAACGGCCGTCTAAATTTAAAACCGAGTAAGGGACATATTTTTCATAATCACTTTTTTCAGATGTGTTTAATACTTGGAATATTCCTTTAAAACCAATCATAAATTTGTTTTAAAGTAGCAAAATTCCCATATTTTGTTTTTCATTTCGTTATCGGGTCTTACTACGTATTTAAATTTGTAAATGCAAACGAACCCCACTTTAAATTTATTTTTCAACACACGACGTCTCGCCAAGTTAGACTACAAGACAAACTGTTTTTATTTGGTCAGTGTAATTTAGATAACGCGTGTGGGGTGTAACACTCCTAAACACCACCTACAAAATCGTTGCAAACATCCTGCTAGAAAGAACCAAAACATACACAGAAGAAATCGTTGGAGATTATCAGTGCGGATTTAGACCGGGCCGTTCTACTATTGACCAGATATTCACAATAAAACAGATAATGGAAAAATGCTGGAGCACATAATCAGAAGTGCAAGAATCGAAAAACCGAATATAGTATTTCATCGAGAAGGACCAAACTTACTACTGGCATTTGCAGACGATATCGATTTAATAGGAAACACACGATTAAGGATGTAGGAGACTTTTGTGAGGTTCGAGAAGGAAGCAGAGAAGATGGGGCTCCATATCAACGAAAACAAGACGAAATATATGTATATGAGCCGCAGTAACCAAAGCAGAGACAGAATCGGTCAGAACATCACCATCGATGACTTTAACTTTGGGCGCGTTAGAGAATTCAAGTATCTTGTAACAACAATAACTGATAACGAATTACAAGAAATAAACAACAGAATTCGGGCCGGCAACAGATGTCTTTTTGCTCTCCAAAACCTTATAAAATCTAAACAACTAACACGACGTACGAACATACAGGTATATAAAACAATCATACGACCCATTGTGACGTATGGAAGCGAAACGTGGACGATAACAAAGGCAAACGAAGAGAGACTATGTGTTTGGGAGAGAAAAATCCTAAGAAAGATCTTTGGTCCTGTGCTGGATGAAGCACCAGGAAAATATAGGATAAGAACTAACAAAGAGCTCGAAGAACTTTACCCAGAGACCACGCGGACGCCCTCGTCTGTGGTGGCGAGATAATATAGCAGGAGACGTAAGCACTATGGGCGTGGAGAATTGGATGGAGGTTGTTCAAGGCAGAAAACAGTGGAGGCATGTTGTCGAGTCAGCTAAAACCAACGAAGGGTTGTAACGCCACGGAGTAAGTAAGTAATTAAGTACGTAAGTAAGTGTGAGGAGTAGTTTTATTACTCAGAGAAATCTAATACATCATAAGTATATTTTTGTTTACGTCTTTTAGGCTAAATTGTTATTTTAATTTTATTAAAATATACCAACTATTTTTATTACAACCTACAACTAGTTAAGTTTGTCGCAGGTTGGTTGCAATCGATTAGTAACATGTAATAAACAATTGATTTTCATTATTGTCAAGGTGTTTGATTTGGAAAATAGCTAACTAAGCCAGATCTGATCGGGCTAAGAGCCAGTGAGTAATTGAAGCCACCTTATTATTACGAATTAAAATGCTTTAATATAATTATTGCTGAATGCACTCTACGATTGATCTTGACCTGTGATAGCTCATAGGTACTGCGATTATTATTTAGAGGAAAAGCTGTTTTCGCTGTGCCGTACATGAGTAGTAGGATTATTGACAAATACCGGGATACTTATACTAACTACTAAACTTGCTGCTAATGAATATTTCTTCCAGAAAGTCGCTTATAAATTTAACACCTCTACTAGGTTCATCTCTTTTTATTTCACAAGTTAATATGTTTTCCATCTCTTACGTTATTTACCGTAAATTAGTGCGCTCATTAATGTATAGTGGGTGGATATTTTTACCTTATTATTATAGACGGTTTTGTTTATTTCAGAACATTGCCTACTAATGTAAATATATGCAGCACAAGCACTGATATACCAGCTGATCGTCCTGATATAAACACAGTTGAAATTGCAACTTGCATCCGCATCTTACTTGAAGTGGTAGAAATTTTCCCATTAACTACTGGCGAGAGGTGATGGTTTAGAAGATATTCAAGAAGACGAGAAAGCTATTTTTGATACATTTTCCGATGACGACTCAATCGCAGATCCCGATTTTATTCCACCATTACATCTTCCATCAAATGAGTATGTAGATTATTTTGACGCCAACGCCAATCCTTTAAGTCCGGAAAATACAGTAGAAGTTATTGATCAGCTTCTGCCTAAACCAACAAAAAATGATACTTCCGATTTTATTGCTGCATATCCAGGCCCAATTTATGTAAATAATCCTAACTTTCGAAGTAGTTCTGCTAGCAAACAAAATAATGAGAAGAACAAGATCATAAACCTAAAGTTAAAGCATCCGTTAATAGTTTTTTTTTTTGGCATAGCCTTTTAGTCATTCAGCCAGACTCAACATGGTAAAAAAAATAGTTGTCTGAGTTTATATTAATAAATATACAAAAACAAAGAACAGGTAAACAGGGTCACTCTCTTCTCGCCTAGGGGCCCATCAAGGCATTTTTTTTAAGACATACAACACTAGGCCACGGTAAGAGGGAAACTTGACAATTGGGTTAGAAACAAAGGTTATGTTAACTACCTTATGCATAATTATTTACATGGTTATTTTACTATCCTTTAAAAACATAACTAAGGAATCATATACTGCTCTCGAGTCTAGTGATAATAAGTACTGAAGGTTCCAAGGGGCTAATATTGTATTTATGTAAGTTATTTATTAATCTGGCTGAAATAATGGTATTTCTGGGGCAACTGAAAAATATATGATCCAGGTTTCCTTCTTCTGTACAAAATTCACATCGATCATTATCTAAAACCTTGAGTTTAAATAAATGTTTGGGGTAACAAGCATGTCCAAATCTCAGTCTAATGATCGTGGTAACATATTTTCTAGGTACATTAAAAGACTTATACCAAGGTGTTTTAGGAATATCTGTTTGAAGAGAAGTGTATCTATTTGGGCTAACAATGGAATATCCTTTCCATATATTATCCCACCTTTTATACAATCTTAATTTTAAGGAAGCCAGAAAGTCGCAAGCCGTGATTTTGTACGAAGTTTCTCTACCAGATAAAATACTTTCCTTTGCTAATTGGTCCACATGTTCATTATTTTCCAAACCTATATGTGCTTTAATCCAAACAAAGACCACATTTTTGCCCCTTGTTACTAACTTTTGTTTGATATCCTTAATTTTGTAAATATAAGGGCAACTGTACGTATTTGGCAATCCCGGTTTCTCAATAGAGGTCAAAACTGATAAAGAATCTGATAATATCACTATATGATCCGAGCTACTTTCTGTTGCATAAAGTAAGGCCTCATATATTGCAAGAGCTTCCGCTGTAAAAATAGAGGTCTGGGAGTTTAACTTAAATGTGTGTTCTATTCGTTCCAACGGGACAAAAAAAGCGCATCCAGTGCCGTTTGATGATTTGGAAGCATCGGTATATATAACGACGGAGTTTTTGAATTCTGATAATATTGAGTGAATAATCCGTCTGTTTATGTGTATATTGTCACAATATTTTGGTACCATGATATCTGTATTTGAACAATATGTTGCATATGAAATGTTTTGAAGTGTATACGGAGCTTTATCTATCCCTTTTAATGCTTCCATATTATGTTGCAGAGCTTCGCAGACTAAAGGCGATTTCTTTTTTTCCCAGTATTTAGTAGATAACTCATAGCAATTCAGAGTAAAGATCTTTGTGTATAGGGATTGATTTTTTATATATGTCTTTACCAGAAATTTTTCGGACAGGAAGTTTCGTCTGATATTTAAAGGTGGTTCCAAGGCTTCCAAATACAAGGGTTGAATTGGTGTGGACTTCATAGCACCTAAACATGTACGTAAAGCTGAATTGTGTATTACGTTAATTTTATTTAGCAATACATTACTGGCTGATCCATAAAATATGCTTCCGTAATCAAAAATGGAGCGGATATATACGCTCTGTAGAATATTAAATTTACATCTACATCAGCACCCCACCACGTTTTATTAATCGATTTAAGGAAATTTATTCCCTTATTGCATTTGTTTAACATATCCTCAATATGATCCTTCCAAGTCAAATGTTTGTCAAGTGTCATCCCTAAATATTTGACCTTACTTTTTAGTGGATATTGATGATCTCCTAATTTAATTATTTGATCCTTAGGTTTATAATGTCTAGTAAAAATGCAAACCTGAGATTTATTGCAAACCTAAGATAATTCAAAATTGTTTTTATGAAGCCATTTTTGAAGTAGCTGATAGATACTATCCAAGTTTTTAATTGCTGTTTGATATTCTTTGTATGAAGAATGCGTATTGTATGAGGTTGAAGGATATGTTATTTATTTTAATATTGTACAAGTCCGCTACGTACATATTAAACAGGATAGGGCTCAATACAGAACCCTGAGGTAATCCTTTGTTTACGATCCTGGGACCTATGAGCATTTGTTCTTTTCTTAAATAAACTAATCTGTTTGAGTATAGATTAACAATACTAGCGGCAAATTGGGCTGGAATTTGAAATATTCTTGTCATTTTTTCTTTAAGTGCTATTAAACACACAGAGTCATAAGCACCTTCTATATCAAGAAATAATGCTGGTAAGTAATTGTTTCGGGAATAATTGTTTTGAATGTCTACAACTAGGATAGCCAATGCATCCAAAGTACCAAAACCTTTCCTAAATCCGTATTGTTCTTTGGGTAGAAGGTTCTGCTCTAGTAACCACCATTCTAACCTAGCCTTAATTATCCTCTCTAGAGTTTTTTGTACACAAGATAATAAAGATATGGGTCTGTAAGCTTCAACTAATTTTAGATTTTTCCCAGGTTTGGGTATAGGAATGACAATAATATGTTTGAAGGTTGAAATGTTAGAACCTTCTCTAATTATCTGATTAAAAATATTTAGAAGTAACTCTTTTGCATTATTTGGTAAATTCAATAGCATAACATATTTGATTTCATCATAACCAGGAGAAGTGTTGAGACGATCACTAAGGGCACAGTCCAATTCTAGCATTGTAAATGGTTTTAAGAGAAAATGACTATGATTCGGATTGAATAACATCAAATCTTCGTGATTGTTCACATATGGTGGTGCAATTTTGTCCAAAAACTCTTTTGTCCACGAATCTTCCAGTGGTAATGGAGCATTGACCATTTTCCTGTTCATCCTTTTCGCTTGATTCCAAATCGAGGTAGGCGACGTTTGTTTATTTAATTTTGTGCACCAATCAACCCAGCTTTGTTTGGCTTTCGATTTCAATAATTTCTTAGCGTGAGCACTAGCTTGTTTACATTTAATAAAATTTTCAACTGATGGATCTTGCTTGTATTTTATTAATGCATTTTTCCTTTCTGCAACAATTAGATCACATTCTGCATCCCACCACGGTGAAGGAGTCCGTTTTTTACACTTAAAGGGTTTATATTGGCAAATACATTTTGTGGAAGCTTTATTGATACAGTCTAATAAAATATTATATTTTTCTTCAGCATTTGGAGATATAGGTCCACTTTCATTTAACATATTCTCGATTATTTCAGCGTACATATCCCAATTGGCTTTCTTAATATTCCATTTACTTTTGGGGTATATGGTCTCATTAATAGCTCTTGAGTATTCGAGTTCTTTTTTTACAACAAAGTGATTTGATCCAAGTGTATCAGAATCTACAGTCCAAAATGTCTTAGCAAAAATGGAGGGGGAACAAACCGTAATATCAATCATAGAATCTGAATGTCCTGGATTTCCTTGACAAGTAGGTTGACCGTTATTCAACACAATAAAATCAAGATCCTGTAGGGTCTCTACAATTTGATCGCCAATATTATCATTTTTTGATGATCCCCAGAGCGCATTGTGGGCATTCATATCACCTCCAATAATGCAGGGGTGCTTCACTTGGGAAAATAAGTTTGTCCAATCTTCTATTCTGGTTTTGGTTTTTGGACATCTATATACAGAGAGAAAACTCAAGTGAGTAATATCGTAATTAATTTTAATATCACAGGCAAGCAGCTCTTTATTGAAGTTTTTATTTAATTTTAATATTTCAAAACGGATACCCGTTTTTACCAAAATAGCGAGACCAGCAAAACCGTCTGCACGATCTTGTCGAACAATATTATAACCTTTAAAATTATATACAACATTATTTTTGAACCAGGTTTCACTTAAAAGAACTATATCAACATCTTCTTTAGTAAGAAAATTGAGTAGGCTGTTTTTATTTGCAATGGCTGATCTAGCGTTCCATTGCATAATTTTAAGTTTAGTGTTTAAGGCCATAAATTTAAGTACTTTTAAAATTATCCTCGAGAACAGTATACAAACCCTTAGCTAACAAATTATTATCCAATGTTTTTACATCCTCAACTGATTTGACATTTTTTATAAATTCAGAAAAAAAATTGACTAACGAAATAACTATCTTGTTTTTTTCACCATCTATTGAACTATTAGGTTTATTGGGATTAGGTGGTAGAGGTTGTAACGGACCAAATCTAAAACGAAAGATGGTAGAATCTGTAGGGGATTGTGAAACAGGAGTAGACACATTCCTTTTTTTATGTGCATAATGTTCAGTATTAATCTTACTAGGTCCAGGATGAGCAAAGTTTGTTGATTTTTTCATATACGGTCTTGGAATGGTAGGATGAGATGACGTAATGTCATCAGATACGTTAGGTAGTTTTGGAAAATTTTCTTCAAGATTTGACAATATCGAAAATTCATTGTTCGATTCTTTATATCTTTTGGCTTCTAGAAAGGAGATTTTTTGATCTAGCATAATTTTTTTAATTTTTTTTTGTTCCTCATAAACGGGACAACTTTTGCATCTTTACTTTTACAATGTATACAAAAAGTTTTTTTAGTGTCGCATATGTGACTATCATTTTTAATTTGTGCACATCGTATACAAAATTCTTGTGTGCCCTTGCATTGCTTAGAAATGTGACCAAATTTCAGACACTTGTAGCACTGTATTACCCTGCCTACAAATCTTTCTACTGGCAAATACACAAAATTAACTACGACATAAGTTGGCAAAACATTTCCTTCAAATGTAACTATAATATTTCGCCTGGGGACGTATTCTGTTTTACCGTCTTTATCTACCTTTCTATGCATTCTTTTAATGTCAGTAATTTTAACGGAAGAGTCTATATGTTTTTTTAAATAATCAGTATCATACCTCGTATCTACATCGTGAATTATTCCCTTGATTTCCAAGAGATGGTTAGGGATATAGGCTTTTAAATTTTCATCCTTTAACTTATTATGTGTTACTAGATGATTTGCATCCAAAATTGATTTTAAAATAACTTTAACTCTATTTTTTCCTATAGATTTAATTTCCTTTAGGTTTTTGATTTTAAGCTTTTGATGCAAAATTTCCCCCACAATCATTGGATGTAAACGAGAAATGTTCTGATTATTTAAATTCTCGATATATACGCAACAGCTATGAAAATCATAATTATTAGAAGAAATGTTATAAAGTTTTACTTCCCTTGTTTTGTCAGTTTTATCACCGGAACTCGCACCAATTTCCATGTCATGTTCTGGAGAACTTGTCGCAACACTTAAATCGCACATTTGCGTCTTATTGTTATTTTCCTCCCCCATTAGGGGAGGTAAATAACTTATTTTCACAAAAATTCCAAATATTTAACCGATATATTTACACAAAATTTAAATTATAAATATAAATATTGATTTTTAATCACCGCAAAAACTTATCTGCCGCTTAATGTGATTTTAAGGATCGTCTGTTTACTATGTCCGTTAATAGTTGATAGTTGCAAAGGAAGTTGCAAACGAAAATTTAGTTTATTTTCAATAAGAACGGTTTGCTCTATGAGAAAATTATTGGAGTTTGGCGTATACTAGTAAACGTGTTTTCTAAATAAATATGTTCGTTTTACAAATGTTCAGCGGCGAAAAGTTAAAAATTATGGAAATGGGTATGCCAAAAATGAATCGCGAGCATATTTTCTTCCCAAAAATTAATCTGAAAAAGCGCGATGTATGCATCGGTAAAAGAGAACAGAGGCGGTAAGAAACTAAGATTAGCTAGATGTTCTATTGAGGAACATATTTTTATTTTTAATCCCAATGCCAGCCACTACAGAATGAAGCATGCTCCACTTTCGCGATATTTACCAATGACTTTGACATTTACTGCCATGTAAGACGATTTGTATGATTTGTACGATATTTTGTTAGCCATAAGTAGCAGCTGTTATTTAAAAAGTTTATGTTCTTATTTTCTTTGTTTTATATATTTTTCTATATTGTAGAATCTAGTTTTAAGTTGTAACTCATAAAGAAAGAATCAATATTTTAATGTAGGTAATGTATGGAATTATAATTTTTCACACTTGGCCTTACTACCTTACGAGTAACCAAATAATATTAGTAATTTACAAATGCATCACAATTCAAAATCATAATCTACCTAGTATGTGAACCTACTAGGTTATCAATTTGTAAATAACTCCCAGTTATCATCATGTTTCAATTTTCTAATAAAGTATTGCTTGTAGAACTTGCTCCAACCAAATATTTAGAACAATAACAATTTATTCCTCAAGACAAAGAATACTTAATTGATACCGAAATGTAACAGTAATATTCTAGAATATACTTCATAATCTTTTACAGCTCGGTAAAAAGTGTTTTCTCGCTTTCCTCTGAACTTTTATCAAAAGCACATACTAGGTTTTGAATTTGGACGACCGAGAAGGCTGGGAGCCAATGATAGTTGAGCCATTGATAATTGGACAGAAATAGTCAAACAAATTACATGACGTAACTACACCCTCACGAAGGAGAAAAGATAGAGTATATATAATATATACAGTGTGTCCAATAAAGTCGGCATCATAGGGGAATCTTTTTTATTATTAATTTTATGAAAAAAAGTTATTGTTTATAAAAAGTTGTACTTGGTCTAAAACCAAAGTTGCAACCATTAGATTTGTTTTGACAAGTTTTGTCAGTATTATATGCCAAAAATTATGAAATTCTTTCAAAAGTTTTCTTCCTTTTCTTCTTTTTATGTAGACATGACTCTGTCTGGTTTTCATTGTGCCTCCAGCAAGTTATCGTTCCATCGTTTCTGTCCTTTTTGTCCTCTCTGTGCCAGGTCGTGTTTCTGCCGCGTATGTCATTGGTCTGATGACTGTATTGTAAATTCTGCCTTTTATTTTTTTCCCAAAATTTATATTTCTCCATATTGTTTCATTCAGGCAGCCTGCGGCTCTGTTTGCTCTATTCATTTGATCTTTTACTTAAGTTTCAAGCTTTCCGTAGCTAGATAATGTGATGCCTAGATATTTAAACTGTATCAGTTGTTCTATTATCTGACCTTCCAGCTCCAATTTACATCTTAGTAAATTTGTTGTTTTAACCATGCATTTTGCCTTATTGGGGACATTAACATGTATTTTCTGGCGGATATATTAAATTAGTGCAGCATTCGTTGTAAATCGTCTTCACTTTGAGAGAGTAGTATCGCGTCGTCGGCGTAGGAGATTATTTTAAGTTCTTTTACTCCTATTTGGTATCCTTTTTTAGTTCTTGCTTATTTTATTATTTCATCCATAATCAGGTTGAAGACTAGAGGACTCATGGAATCTCCTTGTCTTATCCCATTGCCAGCTTCAATAAAGTCGTTTAGTTCTTCTTCCACTTTTGCTTTTATTGTGTTGTTTTGGTAGATATTTTCGATCGTTTTGATTCGATCATTCGATCAATTCGATTATTTCTAGAGGTATCTCTTTTGCGTACAATAAGTGGATAACGTCCTTTAATTTGACATGGTTAAATGCCTTCTTGAGGTTTACGAAACAGATATACCGGTTTGTTGTATTCTAATGATTTCATTTCTCTTGCACTTCCTCATTATAAATATAGCGTCGGTGCATGATCCTAATGAAATAAAACGTTATTATTCTTCTGCTAGTGTTATAATTTTATTCAGTTTATTTATTATTACTTTGGTTGTTAATTTTATTGTTCTGTTTAATAAATTAATTCCTCTGTAATTTTTCGGGTCCGATTTGTCTCCCTTTTTGAAGAGAAGTATTAGGATGCTTGATATCCATTCTTGAGGAATTCTGTTTTGTTCTATTAGTTTTTGGATTAGTTTTAACAGTTGTTTGGTCAGATCTGGTCCTCCGTACTTTAGGAGTTCGTTCGGTATTCTGTCCTCTCCTGGTGATTTTCATTTTTTTTTTATTTTCCTAATGCTTCTTTTACCTTTTCCTCCTCAATATAAATATGGATCGATAGTAGTCTATCCATGT
This sequence comes from Diabrotica balteata, assembly GCA_918026665.1. Taxonomy (NCBI): domain Eukaryota; kingdom Metazoa; phylum Arthropoda; class Insecta; order Coleoptera; family Chrysomelidae; genus Diabrotica; species Diabrotica balteata. The sequence goes on from OU898278.1 coordinate 66,369,774, forward strand.
TTCCTTCTGAATGTGTTTCGTTTTTATTAGTTCATTCATCTCTTTTCTGTGTCCCTTGATCATTCTCCATATTTCTTTTTGTGTTTCATCTGTTTTGAGAAAGTGTTTTTCACTCTGTAAGTGTTTCTTTTTTATTTGTCTAAGTCAAGTATTAGTTTCATTTCTGATTCGTTTATAATGGTTATATGTCTGTTGTGTTTGTTGTGTTCTGTATTTTAAAGTTCTCTGTCGTTCAAGAGTAATCTATTTTTATGTTTCACAATATCAAAAATTATTGTTATTATAAAAAGTGATTTGGAACTAAAAACTATGTTTTAATATGCAATTACACTCTTCTGAGAAATATTTTTCTGCAAATTTCTCCACTTTTATTTATCATAAATATGACAACTCTTTTAATATTAATTTTACAATAAAAAGTAAAAAAAAACCCATATACTTAAAAAGTATAGAAAAACCTTTGAATGGCTTAAGGCTGTTTTAGCAGTCAAAACACACTGCGATTTGAAATGGGCGTATCACTTACTTTTTCTCACTGCTTACGCCAGCCGACGACGGGTACAGCTGTTTTCGCAGTGGCGCCGGCCGGCGGTTGGTTTAATGACAACAAAAATGCATTATTCTCCATTCAAATTACTTTTGTCGGGAATACCTTTTTTGTCTGATTATCGTAGATGTTTTAAAAAGAATTATCACATTTTTAATTTATATGTCTTGGCTAAATATAGTATTGAATATAAATTTGTGAAACGTGACTGCAAAAAACACCATGGTGTTTATTTATAATAAATTTAAAATAACATAAAAATATTATTATTAAAAATAAAATACAATTTATTGTCACAAACAAATAAACAATTTCGCAGTTATAGCTTGAAATTGATTTCAAATCAAACTATCTGACCGTACGTTCATGAGATTTGACGTCACGCAGCCGATAACGGTGAAACTAAATGCCAATGATAAGTAACACGTTTCACTATAAGGTTTCAGTATTTTTTAGCAATTTTCTTCAAAGTTTGAACACGCCTTTCTCGATTATTACTGGACATAAAAAGGTGAAAAAAAACCAACGATTACAGAAAAAAATACTGTTTCAAGTGATGGGCGTAAAAAGTTTGGTTATAATAGAACGTTAAACTGTATAATACGATATTTCAAAAGAACTTTCAAAAAAATTTAAAAAGTAAAACCATCAGTTTTAAGGCAACAAAATTTTGAATAACGTGTCCAAATTTCGAGATATTTTGTCGGTAAATAACAGAGAAAACACTGTATCTAGGTTTTAGTGTACCGATAAAACAGCCTTAAAACCTAAAATTTAACCATCAGACTAACTTCGAGTATTGAGCTTTTATAATATTCTTGCAGTAATATTCTAAGACAAACAAATTTTCTCTTTATCTGTAATTTCTTCTAAATTTATCCTAGAAGAGAGATGAGAAACACAATAATCTGGATAAATACGTAGACGGAGAATCTTGTTTTCTAATACTTACCATTGAGTATAGCTTCGTTTTTAAGTTTGATTAGTGCGACATCATTCTGTAAGGTTCTTATATTCCAGTCTGGGTGGCCTTTATACCATAAAATGTCAATGTCTTGATAGGGAGGTGCACATCCAAAATCATCACAATCCAAATAAGTTCGTAAATCATACTCTCCAATTCGAACACTTTTTCTAAAAATATTCCATGGACGTATAATTAAACAAGCTCTTAATATTTCTTAATGAAAATTTAAAAATACACAGTTTTCTTAAATAATGTAAACTTGTAAAAATACCGGTAAGAGCAAAGCGAGTTTTCATAGAAAATATAAAAAAAAACGAGTGTGGCAGTCCAGTGGGACTGCCGGTAGGAGTTATACTTCTATACGCGCGTTCGCCGTTACAAATTTATATGGGAGTCAATCTGCACAATAATTACATATGTAATTCTATAGGTAAGAGAGAGCAGAAAGAGAAACAGAATTAGGTATATAGGTGTATTAGGTATATCATATACCTAGATACTGTATATGAACAACATTTGACCTGTAATAGGAGTATAATAAATGAAGGATTGAATCAATATTTTGATATAAATGTATATTTTTGTTTATATATATATATATATATATATATATATATATATATATATATATATAAATATATATATATATATAAGGAGTTGAATGCAAACAAATTTTTTTTTAAATATACTCTGCAGTGAAATTCATTGTTTATTTTGTTATTAATATAAAAATACAATACAATACACTAAAAAATAATTCAATATAATTATACAATACAAATTAAAATGCAATATTTATAAGTATTTAAAAATGACAATATACATAACTTACTTACGCATATATTTAATTTACCATGATAATAATATTAATAAAATAAAAATATTGTTTCGTGATGCAACTGTCAATTTGTCTGACATGGGCAGATACAAAATTTAATAATTGTTGTTTGTTGTGTATATAAGTGCACATTTGAACTTTCTTGAGATATTTACAAGTTTTAATTTATAATTTAACATTTACAAAGGGGACACTTTTATTCTCGAGAGAGAAAGAGAGAGAAAATACATATTCTGTCTCTCTATTACCTATATCTTACATATGTAATGCTTTTGCCAAATCACTCCTGTACAAAATTTCCAACGTCGAACGCGCGTATAGAGGTATCACTTCAAAAACCACGAGTTTGTTTATATACAATTTGGAAAATATAAAATTTATAATAAATAAATGAAAGAAACAAATAAATAAATGTAAAGTTTCCAACAAAAATAGACACAATAAAAGACAGCTGTAATAAATACAATAAATGCAGCTTTATATTATTTAAACCTCGCTTTTAAAATCATGTAAGTGAAAATATATATTCTGTCTCTCTCTTTCCAATATCTTACATATGTAATGATTTTGCCGAATTACTCCTGTACAAAATTTTCAACGTCGAACGCGCGTATAGAGGTATCACTTCAAAAACCACAAGTGTGTTTTATATACAATTTGGAAAATATAAAATTTATAATAAATAAATGAAAGAAACAAATAAATAAATGTAAAGTTTCCAACAAAAATAGACACCACAAAAGACGGCTGTAATCAATACAATAAATGCAGCTTTATATTATTTAAACCTCGCTTTTAAAAACCATGTAAGTGGGCATAGGCAGCTCTTTATGACGCAAGCAGAAAAGCCACTAGATTAAATTCAAAAGATACATATTTATTCTTAATATAAAGTTCTATTTTTTTTTTCTAAAAAAAAAAAATAGAAAATATCCCCAATATTTAAAAACAAGAGTCTTCAACCAATGTATCCTTCATGTTCTTACCTACGGTTCTCAAACGTGGACCTTCAAAAAGGAAAAAATAGTAGACCCAAAGAGCCATGGAAAGGCAAATGCTAAACATTAGGCTATCAGACAAGAAAAGAAATACTTGGATCCGCAACAAAACAAAAGTAACATATGTATCACCACAGAGAGCAAAACTTAAGATGGAATAAGATAAGTATACACTGGAGACTATATGGTTACAAGCAAAAAAGAGGAAGGCCACAAATAAGATGGTCAGATGACTTTAAGAAACACGCAGGCCCAAAGTGAATACAAACTGCCTACAATAGAGAGATGTGGAAGAAGGAAGAGGAGGCCTATGTCAATAATTGGACAGCAAGGGCTGTATAGATAGATAGATAAAAATCTAAATAATTATTAACTTGAGATAGTTTAATCAGATCATTTATTTAAATAAGTATAAAACTAAAATATTATTTAACAACATAGTAAATCGTATTTCTAGAAAAGAATACAGTTTTCTAATATTCCTCTTTTCTCCCTTAAGTAAGTACCTACACAATTTTGGCAGGTGGTAGTATTAATGTTATGTCACGTGCGTACCAAAGCTTTATATATATTTTTGTCATCTTTGGCAATGTAGAATAAATAATCAAACTCTTGGATTTTCTTACATTCTGGAATTTGGAAATTTTCGTCTCCGGATGGTTCGCCTTTATATAATTTCTTTAACCTCAACTTTCATTTAATCGCTTAAGTCCTCTGTATGCTTGACTACGAGAAAGCATTCGATACCATAAGCCGTCAGAAAATGTTAAAACTATTGACAGAATGCCGAAGAGACCATTGCTACATTAACATAATCAAATATATCTACCAAAATACTACTACCAAAATACCACAGCTAGCGTAAGACTATCTGAACAAGGAACAAATAAATTCTGTGTACAGCGAGGAGTACGGCAAGGAGACACAGTCTCTCCAAAGCTATTCACGACGCTTTTAGAACATACTTGTAAGAAGGCACATGGGCACTAAACGAGCATGGTATCAACATAAATGGAGAGTAGTTCAATCAATTAAGATTTGCAGATGACATCATCCTTATAGCCGATCGTTTGGATGATGCAATAATAATGTTTAAAAAATTATATCACGCTTCCTTGGAGGTTGGAATAAAAATTAATATTAACAAGACGCAAGTAATGACTAATCTTGTGTAACTCGAAATATTGCTGTTGATGGAAGGGATATTGTGTAGACTACATCGTATAAGTACCTAGAACATGAAATTCGGTTGGGCAGAGATAACCAGACATGTGAGCTCCCACGTCGCATAGGATTAGCTGGGCAGCGTCTGGTAAATTAAACTATGTATTTAAATCGGATCTACCCATATGCCTTAAATGGAAAATCTTTGACCAATGTGTGTTACCTGTACAGACGCTATCGGCAAAATCACGTTGTTAAAATAGAATTGGGCAGGTCACGTCGCCAGATTATTAGACAACTGATGGACAAAACGTAATTTTAGAGTGTAGACCAATGCCAGAATCAATACGGAGCAGAGGGCGCCCACCAACTAAATGAACTGACGACCTGAAGCGTGTTAGAAATAAATGGATGCAAGCCGCACAAGACAAAGACAGATGGAAAGTATTTGAGATAAATATCTCTTTAATATGATATTTTATGGATAACACTTTATTTGAGAAACATCTAAAGGATTGAAGTTGGCAACACCACTCAAAGCAGGGCTTGTCTAAGGAAGCGATAACTGGTTTGACAGCATAATAAAATCGTAGATTTATGTGTAGCTTTCAATTTTTATGATTTCAGAATCCAGCAGCCCGCTGAAGTATTGGAATTTTATAATATAATTATTTGACAACCTTTTGTTGGCCAACCACCTACAGCAAAATTGAGCCGAAATACATAATATTTCGTATGTTCCGAATTGATTTCGTTCAATCTGTATAAAACGGGCGGATATATTGGATGTGAAGTTATTCGTCTTGTTTTTGTTATATTTCTATAATACCTATTACTAGACAATATTAAATAATAATAGAAATCCAAAGATTTCATAAGTTTAAAATAGATTCAAGGAAATGAAAATTATTTGCTATCCACAATTTGAAAATGCCAACAGACGAAAAATGAACTGACTATCTAGACAGAAACTCTTTGTATAGATAAAGTGACGTGTAATGGTATAAAAATTTTAGATTCCCCATGTCAGTCAATATATCGTTTTTTTGCTTTGCAAATTGTAGAAAGCACATATTTGTCATTTTCCTGAATATAAAAGAAAGATTTTGTTTCATTAAGAAAGCTTATCACAAGTTCTCTCTGAGAATTTCAAAAGGATAAAATACGTATAAGGAAATGATGCTGCTCTGTATTGAAATTTAATCTTATTTGTCTTTCGTATTATATTAAATATTTTAAATATAATTATACATAGGATGTAATAATATAGTTTAAAATATGTAAAAAAACTCGTTATTAGCTTAGAAGCATAATATTCTACTCACATCGTTACGTTTTCACCACAATGTGCTGCGGTTAAGACATGGCTAGTACTAATCAATCCTCCACCACAGTTATAACCACCCAATGATCCTGAGTAAGCTTTTATTCGTACCAACCATGGAAATTGCCCAAGCTCTGCCTCCTGCCCACCGAAAATCCTAAATTGGGTTTCTCTGGCTCGACCACACTCTTTAGGAAGCAATTTCCAATTCGGATGACGGTCTATATCCTTAGATACTTAAAAGTAATTTTAAATGACAATATTATATTAAATAACTATCTACAAAATAATGCAATTTAAAAAGGAAAAACAAAACGAGAAAAACTGAGGAAAATTGGAGACAAAACATTAAAAGTAAAATTCAATATAAGTAAACATAAAATAAGGCAAATATTTATTATTTGAATATTGAACTCATATAAATTTACTAATAATTCAGCCAACAGGTCACCTGACATGTTATACATGAAAATCGTAAAACACGGATTTAGTCGTTGGCTTCTCTAGTATGCCATAAATATAAAGTTTTTAACTTGTTAACCATTCAATAAATGAAAATTTTAAAGCAATATTTGAATTGTTCGGTAGATTTCGGTTGAGACTCATCCATATCGGTTTTTCGGAAAAAATCCTGGTAATCATTTGAATGTGTAATGTATTTATGTTTGACCTTGCGAGTGGTACACATGTTTCCATTTCAATTAGAGAGAAGTGTTTATTTAAAGTTCTGTTGATTTTGTAGAGATAGTATTATTATTTTTAACATGAGTAGAAGATAATATTTAACTCTAGGTAGAATTAAAGGCCCTAGTACCTCGCCTAGGTGACGACTCTGATATGAATACTAAAATTATAGAAAATGAAGTAGATTTACACTCGTTCTAAGATAAGATGTTTCTTGAAGAAATTTTAGAATCGCATGGATATCTTCAGCTGAAGATATAACCGTTACAGAAGATGTTGATTTTCATGAACCATGTGAGGATAATCAACTGAAATTTAAAAATTTTTGATCTATCTACTTCTATAAGATGTGCTCAGGATGTCCTGCTTCACACTCTGGAAATTGTTTTCAAAAATATCCATACAATGTAAGACTATAACTGAAAAATATATTGATACTTTTTATAAAGAATATATTATAGACTAGTCTGTAATTATATATATGGTTCTTGAATTCCTAAGTGGAGCATAGAGCTTCAGTGAAAATTTTACGCTAAGGCCTTCACCTCATTTCAAGACTTTCCTTGACCTTTTATCTCGTACATATATATCTTTTTCAAGTTTGTACTGGGGACGACATCTTTTTTTTATTCCTTGAGAATTACACTTTAGAGCAATCTTTGCAATACTGAAATTATTTTTTCTGAGTTTGTAACCAATCCAACCCCACTTTCTGGACTTTATTTGATGTTGTACCTTTTTGTTGTACCTTTGGTTGAGTTCGAATCCTACCGCCGGCAAGAACAACTAGGCATTTTTAAAATGTCTATAGGCCCCAGGTCGACTCAGCCTGAATAAAATGAGTACCTTGGGTAAAACCAGGGGTAATAATAGGCGTGAAGCGTAGCACTGGCCATGTTATGTATACCGTAGGCCCTAGATATAGCAGACTACCCTGCTATACTCCCAAAGCCGCGTGCGGTATAAAACGGGAGACTATTATTATTACCTTTTTTTGTTCGGTCAGGTGTAGTAGATCTTCGTTTCTGATTATGTTATACCAGAAAATACGAACAATTCGTCATAGACATTTATTAATAAAGACCTGCAGTTTATCTGTAAAGGTTTTGGTCACTTTCCAGGTTTCACATCCGTAGAGTAGAACAGACATGACATTTGACTGGAATATGCGGATCTTTGTACTTGTAGTGTACTCGCCAGATCTCCAAACAGGGTTAAGCATGATGAATGCTTGTTGAGCTTTTTGTATCCTCATACAAATATCGTCCTCCGTATCTCCGCTTTCTGTTATGACACTATCAAAATACGTAGTTTTCCACATTTTCAATCTGCATATTATTGATTGTAAATAATGTGTTGTTTCTTGCATTTACTCTCTCCATTTGTCCTAATAGGCAGATATCGTCGTCGTACTCCAGATCGCTTAGGCGTGTGATTAACGTCCATTGTATCCCTCTTGTGTCGGAGTCCACTTTAGAGAGAACATAGTCTAAATGCTATGTTAAAAAGAAACAGAGAAAGCGGTCATCCCTGTCTGACTTCAGTAAGTATGTCAAATTCGTCGCTGTTGATTCCATTGTGTATCACGCTGCATTTCTCCTCAGTGTACATTGACTTTATAATTAAAATTATTTTATGCGGGATGTTTCTTAGCTCTAAAATTTTCCATCAAGCAGCATGAGATGTCAAAGACATGCTCAAAGTCAATAAACCATATATAGCATTTTTCATATAAAAAATCTTGCACGTCATTCAAGATTCAACACATTAAAATACATGAGAAAACATTTTAATACAAAATTATATATCTTAAATTTTAAAATTACTTTTTTTAGGGTTTTAATAATAAAAACGTCCCGCCGTTATTTCTTCTTCAAAATAATCTATCTTATATGCAAGCTTATCAGCTTTCTACAGACTATTCATTTGTTTTGGCATATAACAATCACAATACGTAACAATCATTAGTTTTTCAAGCTGTTAATCTAAATTTAATATGTGTTTAAAAATACCATTTCTTAATATATAATATTAATATTTATTATGATTAACAAATTATATTATTATGATCAAATTGTGTAAGAAATCAAAATATAAACAAAATTCCTACTGTAAAAAAGCGGCAACACTTTATACACTTTTGCCACACGCTCAAATGTCAATAAAATTTGAACTATTTTCGTATCAGTTGCGTACAATTGTCTAATATATTTAATTAACATTAATATTTTTGCGGAATATTAGACTTAAAGATGTATTTCATAAAATTTATATTATTAATAATAACAAATGTCTTTGGTTATTTAATAAATATAATTCTAAAATTTTCCATATATTGATGGTTACATTTTTCTGATTATTACACCATGTTGACGCCTATGAAAGATCGAGCAGTTCCGTATGGGTTTCGTATTATTAGCTGTGTTAGGAAAATTTGAACTCTAAGGTTGATGTTCTAGAAATTTTAAATACAAGTGACGTCACTTTGTATAAATCGTGACGTGCAAGTGTTTTACTTTAAAACATGGTATATAAGGATGTGTTTCATTCAACCTATTGTTCCATTATTCTTCTTCTTCAGATGCAAATCCACAAATGGATGTTAGCGATCACATTTTCCATTAACTCTCTATTTCTTGCAATATGTATCAGAGATTGTATGTCGTTAATCCCTGTCCATTGCCTTATGTTTCGGAGCCAGGACATTTTCTTGCGTCCCATTCCTCTCTTGCCTTCAATTTTACCCTCGATTATAAGTTGGAGGAACTGGTATTTTTCATTTCGCATGATGTGACCTAGATACGCCGTTTTCCTTTTCTTGATGGTTTCGAAAAGTTGGCGTTCTTGGTTTATTCTTTTAAGGACATCTATATTTGTGATTTTCGCTGTCCATGGTATTTTTAGGACACGGCGATAAAGCCACATTTCGAAAGCTTCCAATCTGTTTATATCCCTCGTTTTGAGTGTCCAGCCCTCTACGCCATATAGCAGCACTGACCATACGTAGCACTTAGTAAACCTTAGTCTCAGTTGAAGATCGAACTCAGAACAAGTCAGTACCTTCTTGAATTTTACGAAAGCTTGTCGAGCTTGCTCAATGCGACATTTTACTTCCCTGTCCGATGCCCAGTCTTCAAAAAGCCACGATCCCAGGTATTTAAATTTACTCACTCTTTCTATGGGTTTACTATTCAGTGTTATGATGGAGTTTTCAAATGCATCCAAGTTTCTGGAGATGATCATGAATTTGGTCTTTTTGGTATTAATCTCTAGTCCCATTCGCTCACTGTATTCTCCGATTATAGTGACTAGTTGTTGAAGATCGACTACGTTGTCACAAATTAAGACACCATCATCATCAGCTCATCAGTTCCATTATTACCCTCATAGTATTAATGTGGTCTATGCAGGAGGATTGTGGTCTAAAGCCTGCTTGACCAGCTCTAAATTCAATCTTGTTTGTGAATCTTTTAAGTATGATTGTCGTAAATATTTATTCCTCTCCAATTTTTGCACAGTGTGAGGTTACCCTTTATTATTTACTAATTTAGCTCAACTTAAATTAAATTTAAGTTTGCGTTTAAAATGTGCTAATAAAATTTAATAATAAAATGTAATATAACAATATAAATTTTATTTTAACCAGCTGAGAGTTTTAATTAACACACCAGTCAATTTTAAATTCAACTGTTCAATGTGTTTTGTTGAGTTCTACTAAATACAAATACTTTAGAATAAATAGAAAATTAGATAGGGATATTTTATAAAACGTTGTTAGATTGATTAAACGGCCACGACGACCTCAGTGCACTATCATGTGTTAAACAGTGACACGTACGTAGTTCAGTAGGCATATAATATTGTTACGATTTTAAATAATATTGCGTATAAAACTGTAAATACAGTATGACTAATCACGTATTTTCTAGATCACGCACCGGCCGAGACGCAGGTAAAAAACCTACCTGACACTATGGGTCCCCCTTCGATATGAAAGCGGTCAACTAGTACTCGATATTTCTGGAAACAGGCCGCTATAAAAAAACCAGTTCGAGACTATTTAGGTCAACTTCCGTCTACTTCACGCCAGATCCTTCCAGATAACGGCGTTTCAAATAAATAACGGCGATGCTCATTGAGGAGAGTTAGTCAAAAAGAAGATCGCGGATATCGGGTTAAAATTGTATCGAACGCAAATAAATTATTTGTAATTATTAAGTGTAAAATAAATTAGTATAAAATAAAGACTTTTGATAAATTATCGTGAGTTTTAATAAATTAGAATAAAGACAATAAATTAGGACTAATAAAAACATTATAATATATTCCAACGATTTATATGTCACTGTAATCGTTATAGTGTTCGACATCGAAGGGCTAGTTGTTCTTGATCGCTATAAGTAATTAACATTGGAAGTATTGTTATATATAAAAACGGTTATAAAAGTATATAAACACTGCGGTTATATGGAAGTTTTTCACCATTGCTAATTTTTAATGCGTCTTTTCATTTTAATATTTACTTTGTTATGTAGATTTGTGTGTTTAAGGTTGATCTGCACCCCCCAAAAGAAAAACTACACATTCAAAAATTTTGAAAAAATTTGGGAATATATACGTGATAACTATAAGGATTTTGACAAATTTTGAGCAAACTTCATGTTTTCGTTTTCAAAAAAACTCCAAAAAACTAGTTTTTTCTAAGAATAAAGCGGAAAAACCAAATATTAAAATGACTATAACCTTTTTTACAATTTTTAAATGTACAGTTTTACCACAATAAGAAAAAATAATATGTTTCGGATTATGATAAAGCTACCAGTAAGAAACTGGACAAAATTTTAATATCAACACATATAAAACTGTAAAACTGGAAAATATTTGCAATAAAACGTTGAATATTTTTTCGTAAACATAGGCAAAATCTGGTTAAACAAGAATTATATCTTGAACTGCCGCCATTAAATTGTATTGTCGAGAGGTGGCTCCATCAGAAACATCGGGAATATTATCATCGATATCATTACTTTCGTCTTAGAAATGCTTCAAACGAAACGTTACACTAACAGGGTTGCCATGTTAATTAATTTATACAACACTTTGTCAGATGATAACAAAATTTTATATTTAGTTACAGTGTTCCTTACATAACGTATTACTGATAATTTTTATGTTAGCATAAACATTAGTTATTCTTCAGGAATTTACATTTGTCAACTTGTATTTTAAATCTTGTTTCTCTTAATCTTTCAAAAATCTTCTTAAGATTTACCATGTGTTCTTGAAGAGAGGTTGAAAATACAATTATGTCGTCCATGTAGAATAGACATATTTGTCATATAATTTCTTTTCGTACGTTCTCCATTAGTCTCTGGAATGTTGTGGCCACATCCATAGTGGCCATTTTCAACATTAAATACAGTCTTCTGGATATGTTCTTTGGCAATTTTAATTTGATGGATTCCGCTGGCTAGTTCTACGATGGAAAAAGTATTGGCAGCGTGTTAGTTTGTCCAGACTGTCTGTCTGACTTTGGAATTGGGTATGGGTCATCGATGGTTTTCTCGTTCACCTTCCTGTAGTCAATAACTATTCGCCATTTAATTTTTCCTCAGACATCTTATTTATTTGGAACGACCCAGTATATGGTGCTTTATTTGGTTAGTAAATGTTAACGGATCGTTTGAATGATGAAATATCTCTGCAAACTTCCTGCAAAGTCATATTAGTCGAGATTCTTCTTCTGTATTAAGATGATCGGTTCTAAGGAGATGATCGAGATCTCTTATTGGTTATTGTCTTCGGTAGGTATGATATCTGACGTGTATATATGATATTCTTTGAGATTTATTGGCTGACTTTTGATGGGATCAGTTAATGCTACTTGGATATATATATATATATATATATATATATATATATATATATATATATATATATATTATATGTACATGTAGACATAGCAAAAAATACGACCGTTGATTAAATTTAAAATATATTCAATAGTTGAATAGCAGAGGTTGTATCGGTCAATAATAGGCAAATGAAAGTCGTCAACTACTTCATTGATTTAATTGAATACGTTTCGCTTTTTGTTTTCAAAAGCATCATCAGTTCACTACAAATAAAAATAAAAAGATTTAAAATATAAGTAAATAACCAAAAGGGTTCATACTTACAAAAACAATTTGTAGGTTTTTTTTAAAGATGTTAAAAACACTCTACGATAACATTAAAAACTTAAAAACTAAACGATAAAAATGAAACAAAAAACACACAAGAAAAAACTGAAAGAGCACTATTGTTTATTTAATTATTAATTTTTACCGATGGCTTCATCTCAATGTGGGTGTAAGCTCTTTCGAAGATCCAACCTAATAATCTCTTAGATTTTTTTCTATCTGTTGTAGTCTGTCATATTTGCACATGTGGCTTGTGTCGTACATATGTTTCTTTGGAAAGCAGTGAGGTACAATTATTAAAAAAGTTAGTAAACAGAACGGGGACAGCCCTATTTTTCAAAAAGGAATATTTTTTTCCTCCTTCTTTGTCTTTAAAAAACAAACAAACAAACAAACAAAAACAAAAAAAAATTTAAAAATAGGGAAAGAAGAAGGGGAATGAAGTTACTATCTTGTAAGTTTTTTTTTTATTATTTGTTGTGTATGATGAGACAGTGATATATCTGGCTCAAGTTGTCGATGTCGGTTCTTTTATTTAGGGATGATGGATGTTTAAGAATTTGACACATTTCAAGGATAGAACGCTTATGATAATTTTTTTGTTTGCAAAGTATTTTGGTATAAGTAAAGTCGATACTGTTTTTGGTTGAAATGGCATGTTGTGCAAGGGCACAGGATGGTTTTAAAATCTTAATGTCGCTTTTATGGGACATTAGTCGACCTTGAAGAGAACGGCTGGTCTGGCCAATGTAGCAGGAGTTGCACTCCGCACAGGGTACATGATAGACGACGTTAGTTTGTTCTAGAAGGGCCAATGGAGTTTTTGTCTTAGAAAATAACTTTCCTACGGTTCTGGTGTTTTTAAAGGTATTTTGGCAGGTAAGTTTTGGAAAAGTTTGATTAGCTTGTTCGTGATTTGTGGGAAGTACGGGAGCGAAGCATATTTTATGGTTTGTTCAGGAGTGAGAGGGGACTTATTCATTTGTATTCTGTTAGAAATGGACGCTAATGTTAGCCCGTTGGGTGTTTCAGTGATGGACTGCCCATAGCTTTTGGAATATACAAATTTATTGATAATGGATGCCGAATAGGAGTTATCTATGAGAATAGACTTCAGTAGATTGAGAGATTCTTCTTTGTAAAGCGGATGTGCCAACATGTGTACTCTAAGGCTGAGGGCTTGTACCAGGTTAAGCTTATATCTGATTGGATGTGTCGAATGGTTGTTTAAGAAACGGTTGCTAGCCATTTCTTTTTCTTCTATAATGTTCTCAAACTTCTTTCTCTCGGACCAAAGTTCGGATTACAACCCTCATTCAAGGATTACTCTGTATATAATTTCGTAGCTGACATAGAAAACATACTATCTCAGTCTGAAACCAACGACCTTTTCGAATTAAGATCTTCTGCCAACAACATTCTCACTAACTTCTCACATAAGCCTTCTAACGCCAAAACCGATTTTGATCTTGTTTATGAACAAGCGGCCACTTTTCTAAAAAAACACTCTGACCTAATGGTATTAACTAGTGATAAAGGTAATGTCACAGTCCTTATGATGAGAGAGCAATACATTAACCTGAGCCAGCAACTCCTAGATGATAGTAAATACTATGAACCACTTCTTCGCAATCCCACTTCTACCTACATCAACAAAATCAACCGATATATCACTGAACTAAAAAACAAAAAAATTATTGACGATAAACTAGCCAAATCCCTCCATAATTACAATGGCTATGCTCCTAGATTTTACTGTCTCCCCAAAATTCACAAACCACAACTAAGTATGCGACCCATATTATCTTCAATAAATGCTCCAAACACGAATATCGCTCAATTTCTAACGAACATTCTTTCACAAGCATACAATTATAATAATGACTTCAACATAACAGATTCTTTCCAGTTCAGTGAATTTATTAATAATTATCAACTACCCAGAGGCTTTGTCTTAGTAAGTTTGGACGTAGTATCCTTGTTCACAAATCTTCCACTTTCCAGCATATTAACTTCTCTCCGTAACAATTGGACTCAAATCCAACCCCACAGTTCGATATCTTGGGAAACTTTTTCCGAATTATTAAAATTAGTTTTTGACACCAATTATTTAATTTTTAATGACAAATTTTATCGCCAAATTTTTTGAACTCCTATGGGATCCACGATTTCTCCTATTCTAGTCAACTTTGTTCTAGACGATCTTATTAATGAGAGTATCAAGAAGTTAGATTTCCAAGTTCCCTTTGTAAAACGGTATGTCGACGATCTGATTTTAGCAACCCCGTCGAACAAGACGGACGACACTTTATCAGTTTTTAACTGCTTTGATCCTCACCTACAATTTACATGTGAATTGGAGGTTGAGAACAGTATCCCGTTTTTAGATATGCGAATTATTCGCACTCCAGATAACAGATTAGTCACTACCTGGTACAGAAAAGAAATGGCTAGCAACCGTTTCTTAAACTACCATTCGACACATCCAATCAGATATAAACTTAACCTGGTACAAGCCCTCAGCCTTAGAGTACACATATATATATATATATATATATATATATATATATATATATATATATATATATATATATATATATATATATATATATATATATATATATATATTGGATTTGAAATTTCCGCGGGAGCTTTATGTGATTTCAGTTGTTTTCCGGGTTTGACTCCGCGTTAAGTAATTTTGGTTTTTAGAAAAACCATTGTTTTGACGACGTTTCGGCAAGGTCACACTTGCCATTGTCAAGTCAGATTAGTTCTGCTTCGTCTTGATGTTTCAGGAGTTCTCCTATATATCCTAATATATATACCATTTTTCAAAGTAAAACACTTGCACGTCACGATTTATACAAAGTGACGTCACTTGTATTTAATTTTTCCAGAACATTAACCTTAGAGTTTAAATTTTCCTAACATAGCTAATAATACGAAACCCATATCGAACTGCTCGATCTTTCATAGGCGTCAACATGGTGTAATAATCAGAAAAATGTACTCATCATTATATTGGAAATTTCAAAATTATATTGATTAAATAACCAAAATCATTTGTTATTATTAATAATATAAATTTTTTGAAATAACTCTTTAAGTTTAATATTCCACAAAATATTAATTTTAATTGACAGTTAAGCGTGTGGCAAAAGTGTATAAAGTGTTGCCGGTTTTTTAGAGTAGAAATTTTGGTTGTTTTAATTTCTTACACAATTTGATCATAATATAGTATATATTAATAAATTGTATTTATAAATACATATTAAATTTAGAATACTAGCTTTAAAACTAATTATTTTTGTGTATTATTATTGTGCTATGCCAAAACAAATAAGTAGTCTGTAGAAAGCTGATAAGCTTTCATATAAGATAGATTATTCTGAACAAGAACAAATGGCGGGACGTTTTTACTATTAAAGGCCTAAAAGAGGTAAGTTTAAAATTTAGAATATTTAATTTTGTATTAAAACGTTTTTTTATGTATTTTAATGTGTTCCAGTAGTCTTAAAACTAAGTGTATATACTGTTAATATAGTAACTGCTGACATATGTATATATATATATATATATATATATATATATATATATATATATATATATATATATATATATATATATATATATATATATATATTATATATATATATGTATATATATATATATATATATAATATATATATATATATATATTATATATATATATATATATTATATATATATATATATATATATATATATATATATATATATATATTATATATATATATATATATATATATATATATATATAGTTTGAGTTTAGTTCTTGAACCTTAATACATATTTTTTTAGTTGATTTTCTTGGGCTTAGGTTCATAAAAAGATTGATTTGATACTAAAATATTTTCATATATTTTTTCGACGTTTTGGCAGAAAATCCATGCTTTTTTCAAGAAATAATATTGACTAAAAAAAACATTTTATGACAGGCATAATGCGGTTTAAAAGTTATACTTTTGACATACCAAGCATGTAAAAATTCGTAACTAACAAGTAGACGTCACAATTAAAAGAATATTAAAAACATAGGACATACAGTCTGTCCCAAACCCTTTTTTCAGTTCGTCACTAATTTTAACGTCATATAGGATTTTAAGAATGTCGAGAATTATTGCATGACATTTTAGTTAAATCTGACAGTTGCAGGATCGTAATCGGCTAAACGTGAAAAGGTTATTTTTTTTAATGCATAGCAGTTTTTCATAATTCTATTCTATTCTATTTTATACATTCCATGGAAAGTGCTTAATTAGCTAAGATTTGTTTATGGATTTATTATTATTTATTACAAACACTAGGGAATTGGAAGGCTTGTTTATTTAAAATAACGCTTCCTCCTAGAATCTTTTAAGAGTTGACTGCAAGGTAAAAAAATTTACTGACAATTGCAAGGCATCAAGGTAAACATTCCTGTGATAAAATAATATCGATTTAAATCAGTCATATTTGGATAAGTAATTTTCTGATAAGTTTGTGTGGCAGCCAATAGTTTAATTTTGTGAAGAGTAGTCATTAAATAGTGGAAATAGTTTAAATAGTGAAGCAGTTGATTTTAAAGTTATTCTACCAGATTTGGTGTGCAAATGAAAGAAGGTTATAAAGTTTAGTTAAAAAAAACAATATAAATAGTTTAAATAGTGAAGCAGTTGATTTTTAAGTTAATCTACCAGTTCCGATATCCAGATGAAATCGTGCTAATGGAGTTTAGTTAAAAAACAAGATACCGAATGTAAGTTTACCTTCTTTTTTATGAATAACAAAAATGAATATTATATTTCAAACAATCTATAATCCCATTCAGAATCTGATTCTTAAAAATCAATGATTACACTACATATGTGGCTGGTATCAATTATATCCTACATTTCAAGAAAATGTCGTGGTTCTAAAAAGAACCGTTTTAATACATATAAATATCCATAAAGGCATTAGTTTAAGATATTTCCTCAATCTCTTCCGGAATTCACAATCTGATTCGCGAACGACAGAAACTGATAATAAAGATGTCTCAGCCTCTTTTTCTAATTGAAACTAATTTAATAATTTTAATATTAGTCTTTTTTCATTCTCGGTATATCTCGGAATATTTAAAACATTTTTATGACACTAAATACAAAATTTAATTTTCACTGTAGTTGAAATGTCTGAAAATACTAACTTGGAATGGCAATTATCATTTTATCAGTTGACATTGTGAAAGTACTGTCACTGTCATTTTTAAGATCATCTGTGTCAAATTATATTTATATGCATAATTGATTGGATATCTATTTAGCGTATTCTAAACTCCAACCAATTATACGTTCGTAAGTAGAATTCGCTTTAATATGCGAATATCCGTGAACGATACCTAATTTTCTAAGTTCTATGTATAATAATCAGAGACTCACGTTTTTTTCTGTCACTTCTAGATTAATGCGTTAGAGAGAATTCGAACAACTATGACGCACTGAAAGAAGGGTTTGGGACGGACTGTACCCACTAAATCACTACATGTAAAATGTATTTAAAACCTAATGTGTTGTTTATTAATATTAGTTTATCGTTTAAACAATTTAAATATTTTATCGTTAAAATAACTGATTAGTAACATCATAAAAAGCCCTTTAAGTCATAACATATCTCCACCTTACCTTTTTCGAAAACACCAGTGATACGCCCATATAAAAAGGGGCGTATTGTGTAGTAAACAATGAAATATCAGATATCAACTTTTATTTGTCAGTTCTTTACTGTCTGTGTCACGTTTTACGTTTTGGTAAATCATATATATATACATATTGTAACATTGTTTTTATTATTAATATATCCAATTATTTTTAATTCCTTTTACCCCCGTGCGATACGCCGATTGTAACGATGAGTCCAAGCCATCACCGTTAAACCAGCGTGCGCGCGAACCAACCCATGAAGTAGGAGTGTATCGACAGTAGAAAGGGCAAAACTTTGCTATATAAACCGCAACATTTCCTCATAGAGGCAGAATCGTCAGGTGTTGACTGAAGGTTCTCTTCTTCCCTACCCCGGCTTGTGGACGTGTTGAGTTCACAAGTTGTTTTGTCCCATACCGCCGTACCCGAACCGAAGAGCGTGTTGAGCTCTTCATTACCCGTACTCCGAAGCAGTCGTGTTGAGACTGTCGTGGAGTGTCCTATTAACCCGAATCACTTAAGGGACGTGTTGAGTTCCCTTCTTTTCTTTGTACCTATCGTCCGCTGTTATTAAATCGACACATCGTTCACGTAAAATTCCGAAAACACACTCGATTGCCGATAAGACTAACTTCATACGACAAGGTCAAACTTAATTTGAATAAATAGGCCAGGTACTGAGAAGACTAAACTAAATTGGAAATATGTACATAAGATTTTTGTCAATTTAATTTAAGGAAGACAATAAAGTTTTATTTTTATTTTGAACTCTGTCTCTGACTGTCCAAAAGCTACCCGGATAGTGACTCCTACGAGAGGACGTCACAGATGGCGCCCAAGCAGAAAAATTCGTTTTAAACAATAATACCGACCGAATTCCGAATTTTATTTTCATGAGACAGTACTGCATTTCAAACTTTATTCAAATACAGGGTGATTCACAGTTCAAAAATGACAGACGCTCCGGAAACGTCGAAGGTTAGTTGGATGTACCTATTAAAGAAAGACGAACTTATAGCCGAATTAACAAACAGATAACAGTCGACGGAAGGGAATTTCAGCGAGCTAAGAGCGAGATTAGTTGCGATCATCAAGGCACCAACTCAAAAAGGCCAAAACCCAGAGGAAATAGAAGAAAACCAGATGGAAGACAGACAAAGAAAGATGGAAATAGTACGCAAATGGGGGTTACACTTTGACGGTTCAAGAGACCCAATAGAATTCATAGAACGGTTGAAAGAACTACAGACAGCTTACGGCCTACAAGACACCCACGTCTTACAAGCTCTACCAGAAACATTAAACGGGAAAGCATTACTATGGTACAGAAACAATAATAAATATTGGGACGAATTAAAAGACTTCGAACAAGATTTCCGCAATTTCTTCGTTTCCTCCATTCTCACGCAATCTCTGGAAGCTCAAATCCGGAACCGACTCCAACGAAACAACGAAGGTGTAAAAGACTACATCATTGATATTCAAACAATGATCAGAAGACATGGTGAATTCAATCACCAAGAAGAACTAAACAGGATATACACCAATATTAACCCGAAATACAAGTTGGGTATAAAGAGGCAAGACGTATCGTCAACACAGGACATCATCAGACTAGCAGAAGAATATGATATGGTCCAAAAAGAAATATATAACAGAAACAATACAAGGTGTGACTGGACACAGGCAAATAGTCGTAATATTGCCAGACAGAATACAGAATTTCGACAGACAGACTTGTTGTTGGAGATGCGGCCGCAGAGGCCACAATAGAATAAACTGCAGAGCTATCGTTGTACTCTTCTGCTGCCATTGCGGAACCCGAGGAACAACTTCCAATAACTGCCAATGTAGAAGCCGACCGGAAAACTCCAACAGGACTGGACAAGAAGGAGGCAACCCAGTCAGCATTTAGAGTCCTCCCTAACAACCTCCAGCTACGCACACTATACAGATCAACGACCCCACACAACGATAACGTTCAGCAACGGTAAAAAGTTAAAAGCACTAATAGACACAGGAGCCCAAAATTCGTTTATAGGACAAAAAGGTAAAAAAATATTGGAACAATGTGGAACAAAAAGCGACAGAAAAGCTTTAAAGATCACGCTGGCAGATGGAAAAACCAGCAACATAGAAATCTGTTTTACAGCAAAATGTTCCATAGACAACGTTTGGAGAAAAGCCAAGCTACATTTTTTACCAAACCTAGCTTCAGAAGTAGTACTGAGAATGCATGAAATAACAAGATGGGGCCTTGATTTATCAAACATCTTAAATAGAAATCGCGTAAGAAGGAGAGAACAATACCAAACCAGGACAGAACACAGATCCAGATCGTACAAGGCAGACAATAACCGAATACCGACCAATTCCAGGGTCAACGAAACACCAACCGCAAGATATCCGCTCCAACAGAGAAGCAAGATATATAACAAAACGACCTACCGACTACCGACCGATACCGCGGACGAAGACCAGACCGAAAATATACCGACTACCGACCGATTCCGCGGTCGACAACCAGACCGAAGATATACCGAACTACCGACCGATACCGCGGCCGACGACCAGACCGAAGACATTCCGTCATACATACCGGAATTCATGAACAGTCCGAAACGAGAGCAGCTCGACATCAGTACTACACTAAACAATACCGAAAAAAAAACAATTACAGGAATTGTTACTAACAGAATTGGAGAAATTTAAACACATTAAAGGAACAACACATCTAACCGAACATACAATAAAACTTAAACATAATACACCGATCAAACAAAGATACAGGCCCCGAAACCCGGCAATGCAGAAGATCATAAACGATGAGATAGATAAGATGCTAGAAGAGAACGTGATAGAAAAATTTAATAGCCCGTACAGTTCCCCCATCGTTCTAGTAAAAAAGAAGGATAACAACGGATACAGATTTTGCATCGATTTTAGGAAAATCAACGACATCTCAGAAAAAGATGCCTACCCATTACCGTACATCAATCATATCCTAGAAAAGTTAAAATCTGCAAAATATTTTACCACGTTGGATCTAAAAAATGGATATTGGCAAGTACCACTTTCCGAAACAAGCAAACCCTTGACCGCTTTCATAGCGCCAGGAAAAGGACTATTCCAGTTCAAAGTACTTTCATTCGGATTACACGCCGCCTCCGCTACTTTTCAACGATTACTAGATACAATAATCGGCCCAGAAATGGAACCACATGCATTCGCCTATTTAGACGACATAATAGTACTGGGGAAAACGTTCGAGGAACATATGGAAAACTTAAAAGAAGTACTTCACAGACTACAGCAGGCCAAAACTACGAATTAATATAGACAAATGTAAATTCTGCAAAGAAGAGATAAATTATTTAGGCCATGTAGTAAACAAGACGGGAATAAAAGTGGACGAAAACAAGACAAAAGCTATAGTCGAATATCCCGCGCCAAAAACCGTTAAACAACTACGCCGATTTTTGGGCATCATCTCATGGTATAGGAGATTTATAAAAGATTTTTCACGAACTACAGCCCCTTTAACAAAACTACTAAAGAAAAAACAACATTGGACTTGGGACAGAGACCAAGAGGAAGCATTCAACAAAATAAAAGTACTACTGACACAAGCTCCAATACTGATCTGCCCGGACTTCCAGAAAAGATTTTTTTTACAATCGGACGCTTCGAACCACGGTTTAGGAGTAGCTTTAGTACAAACAAACGACGAAGGACAGGAACAAGTCATCGCTTACGCAAGTCGAAAAACAAAGGCCGAAAAAAATTACAGCGTGACAGAAAAAGAACTACTAGCGATCATCTTCGGTGTAGAAAAGATGAAACCCTACATCGAAGGATACCCATTTTCAATTATCACAGATCATCAAAGTCTACGATACTTACAAACAATGGAAAACCCTACAGGTAGAATAGCTAGATGGGCAATGCTGCTGCAACAATTTGACTTCGATGTCATTTACAGAAAGGGCTCCAGAACGTCCTGGCCGACGCGCTCTCTAGAGAACCAGTAGATCTGGTTTGCATAATAAACGTAGAAGATGTAGAACCCGACGAATGGTACAATAAAGCTTTAAATAAAATCCAGACAAATCCGCAACTATTTCCAGACTACTCTATCAAAGATGGACTTCTCTATCGACACTTCTGGGACAAATACGATTTAAAAGAGACAGAGGTATCCAACCCCTGGAAACTATGCATCCCAAACCACAAGAGACAACAACTCCTGGCAGAAAACCACGAGCAACCGACCGCAGGACATCTAGGAATAGCTAAAACAATAACCCGCCTAGCTAGAAAATACTACTGGCCAGGGATGTTTAAAGATGCCGCAAAGTTCGTCAGGAACTGCAAGAACTGTCAGCAATTTAAGCCGGAACAAAGCTTAACTCCAGGCCGCATGCAATCTACACAAATTCCCCCACATCCATGGCACACCGTTTCAACCGACATCATAGGACCCCTTCCAACATCCAGCAAAGGAAACAAATATATAATGACATTCCAGGACACCTTTTCAAAATGGGTCGAAGCCATACCGATCAGAACAGCAACGGCAAAATCAGTCTGTCAGAACTTAAAAGATAAAATCATTATGAGATTCGGATCACCCAAAGAGCTAATATCAGACAACGCAAGAACATACGATAACAGGGAAGTACGAAAGTTGCTAGACGAATTCCAGATTTCTAAAAGAAACATTCCGCCATATTCACCCCAGAATAATCCAGTAGAAAGAACAAACAGAGTAATCAAAACAATGATAGCTCAGTTCTGCGATAATAACCATAAGAAATGGGACACGAGCCTTCCAGAACTACTATTCGCATATAATACAGCTAAACACGATTCAACGGGTTTCTCCCCAGCCTTCCTGAACTTTGGACACGAACTAGAAATTCCAAGTAAAGTCGTAAAAACCCCAAACGACACACAACATACCGATCAAAACATAAAATGGCATAAACTACGAGAAACATTCGAACTAGTACGAACAAACCTGGCAAAAGCTTTTACAACTCAAAGCCATTACTACAACTTACGACGAAGAGAGTGGAAACCCACAATAAACGACAAAGTCATGAAAAGGGAATACCAACTCTCAAATGCCGCCAAAAATTTTAACGCCAAATTAGCACCGAAATTTTCAGGCCCATATACTATAACAAAAGTGTGTTCTAATGTAATAATCAAATTAAAACACGACGATAAAAACCGTACAATAACAGCTCATATCAAAGACCTAAAACCCGCATTTACCGATTTCCCTACTCTTTAATCAGTCCAAGCACTTACAGTCAACACCAAGTAGTGACAGTATATTTTAATACAGTTTACCAGTAACCTTCAAATATAATGTCAGACACGTTAGAAATATATTACAGTGACATAGAAATGGACGGCACAGTTACGCCGCCACCATACACCGTTCCAGAGTTAATATCACCATTGGGGAACACACCAAAACCTAACACCCCGGGCAAAGGCTGCGAGCCCCTGATAAAGGCTATTTCCAAATTTAAAAACCTTTTCGATGAACCAACCATGGGCATCACAAAAATTCAGAAAGTTCAGTCAATTCCAGTGTCAATCCCGCTGCTCTCACTAATTCCGCCGCAGCATAAAGGAAAAAATACAGACTGAGACTCCCGAACCGGGTGCTGAGGATAAAAACCAATAATTGAAGCCCCACGAAGGAAGACGTTTTTTTAAGAGAGAGGAAGACGATTTTTTTTAAGAACACGATATTTATTTTTAGGGTAACCAAGTACCTGGCAAGGAATAAAAATAAAAAAAATTTGTTCCAAAAATTTTTTTTCCCAGGAAGAGGGGGTGTAACGATGAGTCCAAGCCATCACCGTTAAACCAGCGTGAGCGCGAACCAACCCATGAAGTAGGAGTGTATCGACAGTAGAAAGGGCAAAACTTTGCTATATAAACCGCAACATTTCCTCATAGAGGCAGAATCGTCAGGTGTTGACTGAAGGTTCTCTTCTTCCCTACCCCGGCTTGTGGACGTGTTGAGTTCACAAGTTGTTTCGTCCCATACCGCCGTACCTGAACCGAAGAGCGTGTTGAGCTCTTCATTACCCGTACTCCGAAGCAGTCGTGTTGAGACTGTCGAGGAGTGTCCTATTAACCCGAATCACTTAAGGGACGTGTTGAGTTCCTTTCTTTTCTTTGTACCTATCGTCCGCTGTTATTAAATCGACACATCGTTCACGTAAAATTCCGAAAACACACTCGATTGCCGATAAGACTAACTTCATACGACAAGGTCAAACTTAATTTGAATAAATAGGCCAGGTACTGAGAAGACTAAACTAAATTGTAAATATGTACATAAGATTTTTGTCAATTTAATTTAAGGAAGACAATAAAGTTTTATTTTTATTTTGAACTCTGTCTCTGACTGTCCAAAAGCTACCCGGATAGTGACTTCTACGAGAGGACGTCACACGATGATTAGGAATCCCCGTGTTTACGATAGGAAGATAATATTGTAGATACCAAGCTAAAATGGAATTCCCTAATTAAGAAAGGTTTTTAATCCTTCCGTCCATAATATTCATAACATTCATAATATTCATTATGAAAAGAGTATAATGTTTTTTGGTATTCGGTTTCTTTTCATAAATTGGTAATTTTCGTCGAAGGCCCATATCTTTTGACAATAACTTAATCCCAAGTATTGTCTGTTTCTTATGTCCAATTGTTAATACCGATTATTTTACCTCAAACTTTCCAATAGTCGTTAAGGCCTTACCTTCTGAGAAACACATACAACTGTCCTATCATTCTTGAGTGGGGGAATATTTTCTTCTTCCTTTTTCAGGCACAGTTGGTGAAATTTTTAGTGGAACCAATTTACTTGTTGGTGGGCAGTTGTTGAGTGAGGTAATATCTCGTGAGACTTCTCGGTGGGCTCTTGTTGAGTGAAGTGATATCTCGTGATGTACTTTGCTCACGATATTTCTTATTTTATCGTCGCTGTAAATTATTTTTTAAGTGTGTGTACACCTCATATTTGAGTTTTCTTTCCTTAGACTATATTAAATGATAAATAGTTCTACACTACCTTTAATGGTTATTAAATTCAGTGTTTAGTACCAGAAAAGTATTAAATTCAGTGAATTAAGCTGCCTTCGTCAAGATCTACTGTAAGTAATCTTTATCTACAATTATCTGGGTGAGTAATATGGTATGGTACCATATCACCTGCCATTATCTGGACGTATCATCTATATCTTCACCTGTAGATTGCCAATTTTTGAATGTAATTGAACCATTCAAGAAATTTCTATAAATATTACCTATGAACATACAAGTCTCAGTTTTTTATTAAATAATAGTGCGAGATAGTTAATTGACTTAACCAAGTGCGGTTTGGTTTATGTTTTCATTCCTGTAACCTTTTTGTTTTCTTGTAAGTTTAGAGTTAAGTAATTTTTGCTATCTTTTGTATTTCCTATAATTTTTGTTCATTATCTTTCCTATGATATCTCGTGATACGCCAAACTATATTTGTATATGATTGCCTTATATATCTTGGTAAAGGTATTTTTTTATTACATTATAGCTTAATTTTATACGTATATAACACCATTTCATAGTTGTGTATTTTTATTACCTGGGTTGCATTTAGCAGCATCATAATTTTGTGTTTAATATATTGTTATTGTTTTATGCATGTATTTTATTTGTCGGCTCCTAACAAGTTCCCTGATAAAATAATAGCTCTGAACAATTACTATCTTTAAATATTACTATGCTTTTGAACTGTAGAAAGATCAGGCTGATTAAGTTTCGTAGGTAAGTAAGTGTAATACTTAATATATTTATTATTTGTTTATATATTGCGTTGCTCAGATTTATTTGATAATTTATTGTTGGTATCTTTCCTTGGGTTTGATCTCTGAACCTTAATATCTTTTCTTATCTCTTTTCTTTTTTAAGGTTTTCTTAATTTTCTCCTTAACCCCAAAAAATTGAGTGGCGCCCTGTTTCTATCTTCTCTTATCTTTGGTAATTTTACCCATCTATCTTTTTGTTTATTTCTGTATCTTTTCTAATATCTCTTATCCTATCTTTGCCTATTTCTTCCGTTGGATCCATTCCCGGTTCCAAAAGCTAGTTTCGAACCCACGACTCGCTCTCCACCAACCATCTGGCTGCCGTCCGCAGTGTCTCCATTGGTTATCTTTCTAGCACCACCCAAAAAAGATTTCCGAGGTTACAATATATATAATATATATATATATATATATATATATATATATATATATATATATATATTTATATATATATATTACATATGTTACAATATATATATATATATATATATATATATATTGTATATATATATATATATATATATATATATATATATATATTGTATATATATATATATATATTGTATATATATATATATATATATATATATATATATATATATATATATATATATGCAAATACTTTTTTCTTTTTGGGTGTGGTAGTCAATAAAAAATAGAGCTTTGCTAAGGCGTACTATCTATTCTGAATCCGAGCTTTCGGTGGTTGTTTGCCACCTTTATCAAGGTCTTCAATGAAAATTACTGTGTTGACTGATGCAATTATAAAGACTTACCAGAAAGTAAGATTCGTAGCATATAAACACAACGTTAAATAACATAATATGACATGAATTGCTGAAGGCATGAAAACAATTAAAATTTAAAAATAACTTAAAAGTTAATGAATACGTTACAAAGTTTAAAATGCAAAAAGTAAGACGACATGTTTGACAAAAAAACAGTCGTCTTTGCAGGTTTGAATTCAGTCACATCTCACGAACAGAAAGAGGCAGTAGGCGGAACTATTGTTGTTTAAATAGTTCAATGTAACTACAAAAAACAAACTTTCAAACTGATGTCTAACAAAATCCCGTTTGTGATTTTAAGTACTACCAACCATATTACCAACTTTAAATTGAGAGGGAAATTTAAAAAAGTTCATTATATCAAACAATAAAAAGAAAATAGTATTTAGTAAGTAGGTTTAGGAAAAACAAACAACCAAAAACAAAATGAACTATCTGAATAATAACTGAAGTTAATCATGATAATTATAGCAATTAATAAAGGAATTTAAGAAACAAAACAAGAAACCTCTGAGATGCAGAAAAGCTCAGTCAAAAGTCAAAATAAAATTGTAAATTTTGCTAAGATTCTGGATCTCAGATCTTTTGTTCAGATTGTTGTTATCACTCTTGCTGATATGTACCATTTCTAAGAATGTTCTCTTAAATTTATTTTTCTCTCTGGCTAATATTTTTACATTGTTGAAATCTATCTTATGGTCTAGATCGATAGTATGTTCTGCCAAAGCACAAGTCGGTTTATTTAGTCTACAGTCACTCTTATGAGAAATGATACGACTAGACAGATTTCTTCCAGTTTCACCAATGTACGTGGATGGACATTCAGTACATTGAATGCAATAAACAACATATCTTGACTCTAAAGTAGTTAGGGGTTGTTTTATTTTGCTATACAGCTGACGTATGGTTTTGATGTTCTTGTTAGCTATTTTGATGTTCTTAAATTCTTTGAAAATTTTAGTGAGTGCTACGGTTAGTTTTGGAATATACGGAAGATCATAAAAATACACACTTGTTTGAGCAGAATTGTTTTGTGCTGAGGGCACTGATTGTGAATTAGTGAGAATATTATTTCTATTAACAAATGGAACATTAAAAATTTATTTATTATTATTTTTTGTAGTTACATCGAACTATTTAAACTACAATACTTCCGCCTACTGCCTCTTTCTGTTCGTGAGATGTCACTGCATTCAAACCTTCAAAGACGACTGTTTTTTGTCAAACACGTCGTCTTACTTTTTGCATTTTAACAATTTTAACAAATTTTAACAGTTTTATTGCCTTCACCAATTCATGTCATATTATGTTATTTAACGTTGTGTTTATATGCTACGAATCTTACTTTCTGGTAACTTTTTATAACTTTTATATTGCATCAGTCAAAGTTTATAACACAGTAATTTTCATTGTAGACCTTGATAAAGGTGGCAAACAACCACTGAAAGCTCGGATTCAGAATAAATAGTACGCCTTAGCAAAGCTCTGTTTTTTATTGACTACCACACCCAAAAAGAAAAAAGTATTTACATATATTTTTTCCAAACTAGTCACAAAAAATTTTGGACTACCTTGTATATATATATATATATATATATATATATATATATATGTTATATGAGAAAATATTAACCTTGAACTAGCTTAAATTCGCCGACTTCAGATTTCATCATCTCATTCCCATAGAAACAGCTGAGCACGCAGTAGAACTTTGTACGAACCGTTGACCAATATTCATGGGAACAGAGATTCAGCATTTCATACCAAACCTATAAATTACCATTCTCAGATGCTGGAACCACTCTTAGCTGCAACTTCGACCAGTCCAGTTATTAGTCATTTTAAATTCATTTAATTTTGTACTATTATTTAATATTTAATTTGTTACAAATAAAGTTCTTTTTTAAAAAGTTAAACTCGTGATTAGTGATCTAACAACTGGCGCAGTCAGTAGGATCCGAAAAACGTTGCTAGAACACGTGTATACTCACTGGCAGCGGCGGATTCTCATACCTTAACGGAACAAAGAATCTACGGAAGTCCTCACTCCTGTCATCTACGGAAGGAACACCTAGTGAAGCCCTGGTAGCCAAGCAGAGAGAACAAGACGACCCTTAAAGAAGAAGACATCTCCGAACAACCTCACTCCTGTAATCTACGGAAGGAACACCTAGTGAAGTCCCTGGTAGCTGAGCAGAGAGAACAAGGCGTCCCGATGTTCTTCTTTATGTAAGTGGATTTTGAATCATCTCGTTAATAATTTTGTTTTAATAATTTACGAAATTGACTATACTTCAAGTCAATTAATCACGATACAAAAAAATAATACAAGTTGATTATCTAATATTTGAAATTATTGATATTGACATATTTCTTTTATACTATTTTATAATTACTGATATTTTATTCATATATTTTTTTTTACTTGCTATATTTTTGGTATATTTTCTCTTGATATATTTTTATTTGACATATTTGATACATTTTTTTTACTTGATGTATTTGATACATTTTTATTGATATATTATTTGATATTTTAAATTGATACATTTTTGTCCTTTATATATACCACCACATTTTTTTTCTCCCTTATATACTGATATATTTTATACTTCTTCATACTTCTATTTTTCATTTTCGTTTCAAAATATCTCGAAAAATGCCCGAGACACGTTCCCAAACTCAACAAGAAATCGAACCATACAAGCTTTCGGAAATATTTTCCGTTATCCCAGAATTTGAAGGCGATCCGATTTCTCTTTCTACATTTTTAGATGCGTGCGACTGTGCCTTTAAAATGGCCACAGGCGATTAGCGCGTTCTATTAACGATTCACGTAAAAAATAAACTCAAAGGTAAAGCTGCACAGCTTATTAATTCTAGAAAACCACTTTCCTATACAGAAATAAAACAATTATTAAATTTACATTTCGGAGACAGTAGAGACCTGACCTCCTTAATGCAAGACTTACAAAGACTAAGACAACTATCTAACGGATCTCCTCTAACTTTCTTTAACCGCTTACAAGTTCTGAATGCAAAAATGCACGCCTCGATCCAAATAGCAAATTTATCCCCAGATCAAAAAACCGCCCAATGTGACATAATCGATACCATGGCCCTAAACACACTTTTAACCGGTTTAGAACCCCGTCTAGGACAAATTATTAGGGCTAGTAATCTAAAAGATCCCATTGAAGCAAGCAATCGTATTAGACGTGAACTTCAGTTGTCATATTTTGAAAAACAAAAATCTAATTCTAGATCAACTATTCCAAAACCCTCTCAACCAATGAGAAGACCCTCATCTCAGTTTACAAAATGTACAAATTGTGGCCGCAAAACAATCCAAATATATTCTTCCAACAATCCAAATTTCAACCAACAGAGACCTTCCTTTTCATCTCAAAATCAAAATCAAAATCGTCCATCTGTTATTCAAAGAAACCCAAACTTCCAACGGGCACATGTCTTAAACGAATACCCTGACGAAATAACGACTAACTATTATACAGATGATTACTACACAGATAATTATTATAATACCGATAACTATGAAAACTATGACACAGATTATTATACAGAAAATAATCCACAAACTGATAACTTTTACGAAACCAATAACACACAAGATTATCAAAATTTTCTTTCACTTCCGAATCAAAATCATCCTCCCAATCATACGAACCACTCAACGGATATTACGAATATCCAAGAACAAATTCAAGCACTCAACTTGGACGACTTTCATCCGGGCCTCAATTTTCCCGAACAGACATTCATGTAACCCCATTTCATACAATGAGTTCCAAAAATTTATATTATATTAACGATGCTACCAACACTTTTAAACTTTTAATCGACACAGGTGCTGGAATCTCTGTTTTCAAAGAAAACACAACACGCAATTATCATAATAGATTTCCTGAAAACGTTACTATTCAAGGTATAACCGATCAAAAATTGTTAATAACAGAATCCTCACAAAGTCTTTATTTTCAATTTAGACATTGATTTCGATGGCATAATAGGCCTAAACTTTCTAGATCATTATGAATGCGTAATAGATCTTAAATCCCGACAGTTGCATACAAATTTTAAAACTGTCACCCTTCACAAAGTAGGACACGAGACAAACACACCTCAAGACAAAATACCGACACACCCTACAGAAACAAGACAAAACGAACCTAAAATAAAAATTAAATCAGATTCTAAACAGGAATCAAATTTAAAATACCAAAACCCTATAAATGAAAAATACACTATCATAAAAAACCGAGATCAAGACAAAAATCTTGAAAGACCGGAGAGAAAACGAATAAAAGGAACAAACAGAATTACCATTGACAGCCGGACCGAACAAATATGCAAATTAAAATGCAACTTATCGAATACAGATGCCATATTATCAGCTCAAGAAATAGAAAAAGTAAGATTACCTCATGCATTAGTCCATGTAGACGACAATGGAGAATTCTTAACTTCCGTCCTAAATGCTAATGCAATGCCGAAGACAATCGAATTTTCAGACATTTCAATCGCACCCTTCAAAAATTCCGAGACAATCCTATCCTACAACGGAAATGATTTTGAAGAACCCGTACTAGACAGAACACGAATAATTAAAGAACAACTAAGAATTGATCATCTAAATTGCGAAGAACAAGAACTAATTCTAGATATATGTACTGAATATGCAGATATATTTTATGTCGAAGGCGACAAACTGACCTTCACAAACGAAATCAAACACAAAATCGAAACAAACAACGCTAAACCTATCTTCACTAAATCTTATAGATATCCTCAAATACATAAGGAAGAGGTAAAGACGCAAATTAATAAAATGTTAGAAGAAGGAATAATCCAGAAAAGCGTCTCGCCCTGGTCGAGTCCAGTCTGGGTCGTACCGAAGAAATTAGATGCGTCAGAAAAACAAAAATGGAGAGTTGTTATTGATTATCGAAAACTTAACGAACTCACAGTACAAGACCGTTATCCTCTACCACAAATATCAGAACTATTGGACCAACTAGGAAGATGCCAATACTTCACAACACTAGATTTAGCGTCTGGATTTCACCAGATCGAAATCGAGCCACAAGACATCCAGAAAACGGCCTTTTCCGTCGAAAATGGACATTACGAATTTGTGCGCATGCCATTCGGACTAATGAATGCTCCATCTACTTTCCAAAGAGTAATGGATAACATCCTTTTAGGAATACAAAACGAAAGATGCTTAGTGTATATGGATGACATAATTATCTACTCACCCACTATTCATGATCACATGTCACGACTAACAGACTAACAGAAGTTTTTAAAAGGTTACGAAAAGCAAACTTAAAAATACAGCCAGACAAGTGCGAATTTTTAAGTTAAGAAGTAGCATATTTGGGCCACCTTGTAACAGAAAATTGTGTAAAAACAAATCCAGTTAAAATATCTTGCATCAAAAACTTCCCGGAACCAAAGAACACCAAAGAAATAAAATCATTCTTAGGCCTAGCCGGTTACTACAGAAGATTTATTCCAAACTTTGACAAAATTTCTAAACCACTTACAAAACTACTTCAGAAAGACGTACCTTTTATTTTTAATTCTGATTGCAAAGAAGCCTCAAAAATATTTTAACTTTAGATCCAATACTTATATATCCCAATTTTGAGGAACCATTTTTACTAACAACTGACGCTAGTGCATTCGCGATTGGAGCCGTTCTATCGCAAGGCCCTATTGGAAAAGATTTACCCATAGCTTATGCCTCCAGAACATTATGCGGTGCCGAAACAAAATATTCGACTATAGAGAGAGAACTTTTAGCTATCGTATGGGCAGTCAAACATTTTAGACCATATCTTTTTGGTCGAAAATTCACCCTTATTACCGATCATCGACCCCTTACATGGCTTTTCTCGATAAAAGATCCCGGAAGCTGATTAGCGCGTTGGCGCCTAAAGCTCGAAGAATACAATTATAAAATATAACATCGCGCAGGAAAAATAAACAGAAATGCAGATGCCTTCTCAAGGATAAAGATTAACCATTTCAAGGATTGTGCAAACTTTCAATCAAAAATCTCATTACATGCATCGAATGAAGATGACACGGAAACTCAAGAAAACGAAGAGGACGATGAAGAAAATATAGAAAAAATGTCCGAAGAACTTGACAAGTTTATCGAACTGTATAGAACTAAATCAATAATCGATTATTCAAAAATTGAAACATCGAATACGGACTTATTAGACAAATCCAACAAAAATATTGTTACATTTTTTTGGCAAAATAAACTTGAAGAACTCCACGAGAAAATAATGGATGACATATTCGAAGAAAACATGGAATATAGTAACCGAAGAATTAATATTGTACACAGCTAAACTGTAAAAGATCGAAAATATTTTATTATACCATTACCGTTTGATCCCGAACGAGTAATATCACATTTATGTCTTATACTTTTTGCAAATAAAGATCAATTCGATGAATCAAAAATATATTGTGTCGAAAATAATCTCGAATTGCCTATCCTAGAGATATTTTCGTATATTTTTGCTGACAAAGAATTAAAATTAAGAATCTGTCAAAATATAATTAAAACAGCCAGCGAAGACGAAATCCCTCAAATTTTAGATCAATACCATTGTGGTAAAAACAATTTACATCGAGGAATAAACGAAACTGTCAGAAGAATAAAGCTGAAATACAATTGGAAGAATTTAACAAAAGATGTAGAGAAATTTGTAAAAGCATGTGAAATTTGCCAAAAAGTTAAGGTTTGCAGGAAAAACTTAAGTGGACCATTAGTCATAACAGAAACTCCAAAAACACCATTCGAAAGAATAAATATGGATATATTCGAATACCCTACTAGGAACTACGCTTTAACTATTCGTGACGAATTGACAAAATTCACGCAAGCCTATCCTTTGGATGACAAAAAGGCAGTAACAGTAGCCAAGACACTCCTACTCTTCTTTCAACACTATGGAACACCACTAAGAATTCATTGTGATTGCGGTCGAGAATTCGAGAATGCTATAATCAAAGATCTATGCGAATTATACGACATCAAACCAACATTTTCTAGTGTTAACCATCCACAATCTAATGGGTCTGTGGAAAGATTTCATGCCACACTCTCAGAAATGATTAGAGCAAATCAAGCCGAGAACCCAAACGATCATCCCTTCACTATACGTCCTTATGCAGTAATATGCTATAACAACACAAAAAATAAGACCCACGGTTTCACACCATATGAACTTATATTTGGGCACACTGCAGGCCGACCACCAGAAACTCTATACAATCAAAAAACACTAATGAGCAAATATATTCGAGACCTGAATAATCGCATGGAATATTTTTACAAAATAGCCAAAGCAAAAACAGAAAGACAGAAAGAAAAGGCGAAAGTAAGATTTGACGAGAATATTTCTCAACGAGAATATTTTAGAACGAAGACCTGATTTTAAAATTGGTGACAAAGTTTACGTAAAAGAATCCCAAATTAAATCAAAATTGGATAATCTTTTTAATGGACCTTTCGAAATTCAAGAAGTTTTTACAAATTCCGCAATTATCCTTAACCCCAAAACTTACCAAACCTCTAAAGTAAATTTTGACAGACTAAAACCTTATTTTGAATAATTTTTCTTTACAGATTCTATGGACTCCTTTCTATCGTCCAATATTTCAGAACGAAGACCTGATTTTAAATTTGGTGACAGAGTTTACGTAAAAGAATCCCAAATTAAATCAAAATCGGATAATCTTTTTAAAGGACCTTTCGAAATTCAAGAAGTTTTTTCAAATTCCGCAATTATCCTTAACCCCAAAACTTACCAAACCTCTAAAGTAAATTTTGACAGACTGAAAGCTTATTTTGAATAATTTTCCTTTACAGATTCTATGGACTCCTTTCTATCGTCCTTTCTATGTCCTTTCTATCGTCCAATCCCAAATTCTCCTCACTCCAATTAATAACACAATTGGAATATTTTTTCATGAAAAAGGAACTATACGAATATTTAACGACAAATGGACTTTACTTGTTTACAAAGAATTATTCCCTATCAAAACTACAATATCCAACAATGACAGAATTTTGGAAAACCTATTAAAAAAATTTATTAACGTTGATACACCGAGAAAACTTGCCTTTCAAGCCGATGTACAGACACATGTTAGTCTGCTAAAACAAATCTCAAACTCCGTTAACTTAAAATATAAAGAAATAACCTCCGACACAGTACCTTATAATAAACGCCTAAATCGCAGTTTATTAAATGGTATTGGAACAATCTGGAAATCTATTACTGGAAATTTAGACGCCTCTGACGGCGAATACTTTAATAAATGTATAAATAAGATAAATTCCGATGAAACTCAAATTGAAAATCTCCTAAAAAATCAAATATCTGTTACCACTTCAGTTATAAGAACTTTCAACACTACAATTCAAAAATTGCAAATAGACGAAGAAACCTTTAACAAAGACCTTAAAACTATCGAGACTACACTTCTGGACATTAATAATGGCATCTCCTTTTACCAAGCACAATTACAAATACTAGATTTATGTTAGTCCTTAATGGAAAGTTACGTATTTTTAGAAAATTATTTAAATGATATACTAAATTCTATCACATTCTCTCGCCTGCAAATTCTACATAGTTCTATTATTTCGCCCATAGACTTATTGGACGCATTAAAAGAAATCTCACAGTCATTACAAAATAACGTATTGCCTCTACCCACTTATATGTCAAATATAGCTCAGTATATTGACATAATAAAACTACAAGCTTATCAGCTTGATATTGTTTTCGTTCTCGAAATTCTTAAAATCTTTAAGAATTCTATGCACAGAAGTTTTTGGAATGCCACATTCACTGGCGGAGTTCTAACAGATACCTTGGGATTAAAATGAACATATGCTAGTACATTAATAAGGTCTTGGTTACATCTTACTGTGCGTTCAATTATACCTCTTTTATTATTAGAAAAATGTCCTTGTCTAAGTGAGCGTTCCAAATTCTTAAATGTTTTTTCGCTTGGAATGTTTCGATTTGGAAACCTTTCTTGATATAATTGTCGGAAAATTCTCCTATTTTTTAGGCATCCTCCATAAATCAAAATCATATCAACGTACTCGTCGGGCGAAAATAAATAAGGCATATTGAAATGTTATAGATACACAATTACAACAAATATAATTATTACTGGTCTAATACCATGATACTATAACAAACAAGATATGCTCACTTGCCGTTCTAATTGTGATCGACTTTGCGCATGTCGTCATGGTGAGACAAAGCCAGGGGACTTGTTTGTATCATATTTTAACGATGCAACATATGGCAACGTTGTTCCATTACTGTAATGAACAACTTCAAAACTTATAACTGTTAACGGTAAGTATACCTCGATGCCATATCTTGCACTAATAAGTCATAACTAGTTACTTTCTGTAAAAATGTGTTTTGAAAATTAATAAGTAATTTGTAAAATTAATTAAAGAAATATATGAATCTATGATTTGATTGTGTGTATTACAAACCAAATAAAAATTGCTACAAAACATAAATTAAATATAAAAGGCCGGCAAAATGTAAAGAATTTGACCATAAAGGAAAAGCGGGTCAAACTTGAGACTTTATGAATAATATTTAAACATTTATTTTACAATCTTTGTGATTTTTCTTTTGTAGTATTGTAATTATCTTTAATATTTTGATTTAGAATTTGTATTTTAATAGTACATTGTTTACCGGGTAGGAAAAGCTTAACATTCCTGGACGACTGTGAAGATTGCTAAGTCGAGGCGCAAGCCGAGACTTAGCAACACAGAGTCCAGGAATGTGGGTTTTTCTACGAGGTAAACATACTATTTTTCCGCAAATCGTTTAAAATTCGACAGATATTGATTGATTTAAAAAAAAACGCGATAATTTTATTCCCAAATAAATGGTGCTTTGAAATTCCTAATAAAATTACTTGGTTTACTATGGAAACGTATTGAGGTTGAATTGTCAAACTTGACGCTTATAAATTTAATTTCTGGTGTTCTCGAAAGTAAAATGATAAGTGATGATGAAATTTCCCTTCCTGGGACTCCTCCAGAGCTGGTTGAGGCAGTGAATACTGCTTCATTAGAATTATTGCGAAAGAAATCAAGAGAAAAGTACGAAAATGCATACAGACGTTTTATGGATTATCGCATGAGTAAAAATACGAGTTTTTTCTCAGAAAATGTTGTAATGGCATATTTCCTAGACCTCTGTTTAAAGATGAAATCTTCAACATTATGGGCCAATTATTCAATGCTGAAGTCAACCCTTGCACTTAAACTCAATGCAGATATATCTATATACTCAAAACTTCGTTCTTTATTGAAACGGCAAGCTCAAGGTTATAGGGCAAAGAAATCTAAGATTTTAACGAAGGAAGAAATTGAAAAATTTATCCAGGAAGCTCCAGATAAAAAAAAATAATGATTAAGGTAATTTACAAGGTTTTAATTTCTATTTAGATTATAGCTTTATTTATTTTTTAGGTGGCTGTAATATTTGGTATTTCTGGGGCCTGTAGAATGGATGAGTTAGTCCGAATGACTGTATATGATATAGAAGACTTAGAATCTAAGCTTTTAATCAGCATACCTGATTCGAAAACCAACAAACCAAGATCATTTGTAATTAATCAGATCTACTTGAATGTTTATCGAAAGTATGTTTCGTTAAGACCAGAAAATAAGAACAGTGACCGATTTTTCTTTAAATATCAAAGCGGAAAGGGTTGTAGACAAGTGGTAGGAATTCATCAATTTAGAAAAATGCCCAAAATAATTGCTACTTATTTGAACTTGGTAAATCCGACATAATATACTGGTCACTGCTTTCGTCGGTCTTCTGCAACAATATTGGTTGACTCTGGTGCCGACATAACTAGTTTAAAGAGGCATGGCGGATGGAAGTCATCAAACGTTGCTGAAGGATATATCGAAGAATCGCTTAACAATAAGGTTGAGGTGGCAAATAAAATTTTCACAGTACAAAATATTCAATAAAATGACACTTCCACCCTGCATGTTGTCCAAAATGTTTCTCATAGTTCTAAGAGTGTTCCTCCAATGTTCAATAATTGTACTAACTGTCAAATTACTGTTAATATAACAAATTGATCTTAAAAATGTATTCAGCAATGACTTGATGTTTTCAAAATATAAATTAATTCCTTATAAGCAATGTGTTTTCTATCATTTATGTAGAACACTAACAACTGTACGGAAATATCATTTCCTTACAGTAAGAAATAACATTTCCTTACAGTAAGGAAGTCCTGACTTTTTCTTTAAGAAATTTTGACAGGAATGGCAAAATTTCCTGGCGATTTGCGGAAAAATACATTTTCCATCTAAAAAAAGTAATTTTACATATTCGCTAACATTTACATATTTTGCAGCTTCTATTAAATTTTTTAACTAGAAATTCATTATAACTACGAAAAATATATTCCAGTTCACTACATACATCCAAAGTAACTTTTTTTAAAGACCTATCAAAAATAAAGTATTACTTCAGTTCTATTAAAATGGGCATTAGTATATATTATTATCTATAGAAACATTTATTATTATCCATAGAAACATTTACTCTGCTGTTATAATATTGATATATTAATTCTCTGCTGTTATTAATATAAATTCTTTTTATTTATATAACTAGAATTGTATCAAATGAAAAATTTTAAAGTTTAACTTGCTGTCATTAATTTTGTCAATTTGGCATTTTGACAACTTGTCTCAGGTTTACGTCACAAGAACATGCGCGTTGACTTATCTTAATTTAGATCAAATCATAGCAATCTGAATTAAGGGTATCCATCGAGCAAAAAGATAAAAGAGGGAATGTAAAGGTAGTGGGGGCATAAATATTGTTAGACAGGAAGTGCCATCTTGAGAGGCCACTTTAAACAAGGAAAGATAGTCTTTCCTTGTTTGAGAAGTCAAATTTAGTTTGGTTATGTTATTGTTTGTCCCCAATGACGTATAATATATAGACTACGCAGTCCCCTATTCTCGCTATAGAATCGAGTGTCCGAAAGATCTCGGCTGAAGGTTGAAGGTATGTTTATCACAACAGCGGCGTGCTCATTTATATGTTAATGACAATAATTATTTTTTAATTAAAATTAAATATTTATGATTTCTTTTTGTTCCCGTCTATAAGAGAAATAATTATTTTGATAAAATAGTATGGCATTTTACTAAAATAGTAAGTAAATAACTCTCAACAATTTAAAATAAAATTTGCTTGTCACACAAAATGGAGAAAATGTTTTCATACGTCCATGATGTTTTCAAACACCAGATCAACTTCGTGATTCTTCGTAAGAAATCATGAACTTCGTGCACCTTCGTATCAAAACAATAAACAATAACAAAGGTATTCATGTTTTGGACACTTTTTAAAGCGTTCACCGAGTCTATATATTATACGTCATTGTTTGTCCCAACTGTCACATGAAATTTTATTTATATTGAAGTTTTTTACCAATTGTGTCACTTTTTAGACTATTATAGTTAATATTTAATTAAAACTTTCTCGTCTGAAAAATATTTTATAGCTATTTGTTAATAAGTGTTGGAAAATTTAAATTTAGCGCCTTTGGATTTCCGGATATGTCCGCCATCAGAGGCCACTTTTTTGGTCTCCTTTTCATAACGATTAGATTCCCTCTTTTATCTTTTTGCTCGATGGTAATATCACAGAATAATAAACAATCAGAATGCCCACGTTCCATGGAAAATTAAGTACGCGCATCTCGTTCGCTCGGACGTTCCGCCATGTTTTAGAGGGAACCAGTGTTGTTTATGTGGTGTGCATAGAAAAATTAACCCGGTTTAATTGACTTACGGCAATTATAGGCATACTATACAATTATATAAACATTGTTAAATATAATAACATAAATAAGAATATAACGAAACATAAATATAAACAATTACATAACCT
The DNA here is from genome assembly GCA_918026665.1 of Diabrotica balteata. NCBI lineage: Eukaryota > Metazoa > Arthropoda > Insecta > Coleoptera > Chrysomelidae > Diabrotica > Diabrotica balteata. Next base: position 66,409,873 of record OU898278.1, read on the forward strand.
CACAAATCATAAGTCTGTGTTATGTGTTACCTTCTAAAACATGGCGAACGTGCTGAAAAATTCAAAGGCGGCATCTAAAAGTGGGCATTCTGATTGTTTATTATTCTGTGGTAATATCCAAGACGTAAAATAAACGCAAAAGTTTTTCAAATATCGTGGCTTTATTATAAGAGATTGTTTTGTTAATTTTTGCAGACTTAATTTTGCACACTGGAAGATAACGTATGCTCCTACAAAGACCAAATTTTGAAAAATTAAGAATAATGTTTAAATAAAAAGGGTATGTAAGAAGTTATACTACGTAGTTATAATAGTAAAATTTTCAGTGAGAATAAAGCATAATATTTATTTTCTATTCAATTTTTTAAGGCTATCTTGATTAATTTAACAAAAATTAAAAATAAACTGATATTTTCTTGATACCTTACAAACCCATTTTATTTTTAAAAAATCAATTGAATAGACGATAGAATACACATATAAAACTATAAAAAATGTACAGGGTGCCATTAAAAAATTTAAGTTAGAGGTTGTAACTAAGGGATGAATATTTAGGGGATGATTTTTTCTTAGCTATATTAAAGTGTATTACAAATGGAATAGACCAGTTTTTGACCCCCTTAAAAAATCTTAATTTTGTTAATGAATATAGCCTGGATAAATTAGTCGGGACACTTAATTAACACAAAAAATTAATTGATTTCTTGATTATTTATAAACCGATTTTATTTTTAATAATATACATATCCTAATTTAATAAAATTGAGGATATGTAACTAAGAGATGAATATCTAGGGGATGATTTTTATCTGCGCCATATTAAAGTGTATTACAAGTAGTAGAATAGATCACTTTTTGTCTCATTCGAAAATCTCTATTCGTTTAAGAGATATAGCGTGGGTAAATTAGTCTGGGACACTCTGTATATATATATTTTTTATATATATATATATATATATATATATATATATATATATATATATATCTATATATATATATTATATATATATATATATATATATATATATATATATATATATATATGAAAGTAAATTTGCTAAGTAATTTGCTATTAGAGAGGTCTCTCGACTTCTTGTTATTTCGGATATATATATATATATATATATATATTATATATATATATATATGTATATATCATCATCATGGTTTATTCACTCCTCGTGGAGTGTTTGCTGCCATTGTTCCGCTGTTGTTTTTTTTATTATTATAGCAGCGTGTGTGACTTGGCCCTGTCTACAATTTTCCTCCATTCTTTCCGGTCCTTACAGCGCTCCTTCTTACTAATGTGCTTTTCTTTCAGGAATTTTTGGTAGTTCCAGTAGGTTTTATTACCCAGTAGGATGCGTTAATTTATTTCATTCGTTCTATCATTTCTGTCATTCACCATCACTCCCAGGTATTTGAAACGGTGTACTCTGTCAAATGTATATGCACCAAGCTGAATTTCTTTCTCTATGTTCGTATTCTCTCTTGAACACTTGAAGCTTGCCTGTAGTCAATAAACAGTATATTATGTAGATCTATTCCGTGCTCGTAACTTTTTTCGACGATTTGCGTTACAATGTGTATTGCATCTTTTGTTGATTTACCTTCTCTGAATCCATGTTAGTATTCACCTATTTTTGTTCTAGTTTCTTTTTCTATTCTTTGTCTGATCAAATTAGTTAATATTTTGTACATTGTATTTAATAACGTGATTCCCCTGTAGTTAGTGCATTTCGTCTTGTCGCCTTTTTAGGGATTGGTGTTATCAGACCACAATTCCAGTCATTTGGCATGCGTTCTTCTTCCCACATTCGTTCTATTAGGTTGTGGATTTTGTGGGCTAGTTCCTCTCCCCCTTTCTTGAAGAACTCATTTATAATGGCGTCTGGTCCTGCTGCTTTCCTTGTCTTTAATCTGTTTATGGTCGCCAATACTTCGCTGTATGAGGGAGGCTCTGATTGTTCTCCATTCGTATTTTGTGTGTTTTCCGTTCTATTTTTCCAATATTTGCTGGTATCTATTTTTTTCTCTATGATTTTATGTATTTGTATAGTCTTGCATTGTCATTACTATTGGCTTCGAGTTCCTGCAGTAACTCTTCGATCCATTCCTTCTTTTTTGTTTTGCAGCATTTGTCTGACTCTTTCTTCTCCTCTTTATAATGTAGGAGATCTTCTTGTTTCCCTGTGGCCACCCACCTGTGTATTGATTTGTCATTGTCTTTACTAGCTTCCTTGCATTCTTTATCGTACCAATCCTTTCTTTTATTGTCTTCTATTAGTCCTATCGTCTCCTCTGCTGTTGTTAAGATACCATCTTTTATGTTTTAACATGTTTTATCTATGTTCGATGGTTTTAGGACTAGTAGTTTTTCATCCAATTTAGTGCAGAATTTTCTGTTTGCATTATCTGTATTTAGTTTCAACCGATTCCACCTCTTTCTTTTATTTCTGTCGTTTTTATCTTTAAGTATCTTCAATTTCATGTCGCCTATCACCAAAATGTGATCCGACTCAGCATTGGCTCCCCTGTAAGACCTTACATTCTGTAAAATTGTTCTCTATTTTTTTAAGATTAGGATGTGGTCTATTTGGTTTTCACCTGTTGTTCCAGGTATTAGCCACGTTACTTTGTACTCTTTTTTGTGCTTAAATTGAGTACTAATAATAAAAGTATTGGTTGCTGCTGCTAGATTACATATTCTCCAAACCTGTGTTTTATTTCAAAAAGTAAATAAACCTACAGGCATTGTCTTTTTCAAGACAATGAGCGTTTCATCAAAGAGCGTTTCGGCTAACTACGCAATGTTGCACAATATTGCGCAATAGTTAGACAAATTAATAAACATGGGAATTTGCACTAAGTTGCAATCTTACTTTCCAACGTTTATTAATTAAGCCGAAGACGACAATAGGAAGAATATAATGCTATAAGATGCAAGAGCATCTTGGGTAAAATCGAGATTCTCTTTCAGAAGTTTAATTATCGAGATTATCGATGCCGATAAGACCATCAAATATCTTGTGAAATTTGAAAAGATAAAATTTTAAGTTAACCTTTCAGTGCTAACGCATGGTCTCACAGAAGGAGCTAACCTATTGATACCGCTAATTAATGATATATTCCGATATTCAGGCTGGGTCATTCAATAGCTTCATATTTTACCTAACCGTTATTAGTATTAAAATATTGTTAAACGTAGATACATAGTTCGTTCGTTACACAAGATTTCGGACTCAGAGACGGATGTTAGCTTTTGCGGCTGTATTAAAGGTACGGATTTGTAACTTTTAGCGTTGTATTTTTAGTGAATAAAATATTATTTTTTTACTTTTTAGAAATAGAAATGAACTACGAGGAGGAGCAAAAATATTTGCAGAGACTTCTAGAGGGAGTTGATAGTAATGATGAATTGGAATGCAACGATTCTGCGGATAGTTCTGAAGAAGATGAAGTTGAAATACAAGATCTCAATACAGCTAGTGAACAGGATATATCAGAAGCAGAAAATGATGTCTTTGATAAAGCAGAAGTACAAAATATTTGCCGGCGAGTTCCTATTTTTTTTGGTAAGGATAAAAAACTAAATGGCGAAAGCATGTTGGTAATAAGCGAGTGCGTACGAGAGCAGACAATTTAAGGAGGCATTTACCAGGTGTAAAGGGGGATGCAAGGGAGAAAATAATCTTTAGTGATATTTGGGGCTGTTTTATAACAGACCAGATGTTGGAACTTATTGTAAAAAATACAAATATAAATATTGAACTACATGCTGATCCTCTGAATAGAACCTACAGAAAAACGGATATACTAGAAATAAAAGCACTTATAGGGCTGTTGTACATAGCAGGAAAGTTCAAGAATAACCATCTCAATGCTCGCGACTTGTTTAGAACAAACGGTACATCCTTAGAAATATTTCGCCTTACAATGTCTTACGTGCGATTCAAATTTCTATTGGCATTTATTCGCTTTGATAATAAACAAACTCGTGCAGAGACACAAAAAGTTGATGAATTAGCTCGTATCAGAAGCTTTTTTGAAGACTTCAATACCAATTTTCCACAACACTACGCCATGTCACACTATTGTACAGTTGATGAAAAATTAGAAGCCTTTAGGGGCCGCTGTGGGTTCAAAGTTTGTATGCCAAAAAACCAAATAGGTACGGTATAAAAATATATGCCTTGACTGATGCTAAATTAGCTTATACCTCAAATTTAGAAATTTATGTTGGTCAGCAATCAGAGTGACCCTAATAGCAAACCACAAAGACTTTGGATTTAGTAGTACGCTTGTGCAGACCTATCTGGGGTACAAATAGAAATGTTACTCTTGATAATTTTTTTACCAGTAAGCAGCTTGCTGACACATTACTGGCCAATCATCAGCTAACTATAATTGGAAGTCTTCGAAGAAATAAGCCAGAACTGCCTTTGGAATTTACGGCGTCTATAAATAGGCCTACTTCTACAAGTATGTTTGCATATCAAGATAAATGCACTATTGTTTCGTATATTCTAAAACCGAAAAAAAATGTGCTCCTGATGTCAACAATGCATTATGAAGATGATACGTTGGATCCAAAGACTGGTAAGCCTAACATAATAACTGATTACAACGAAACCAAAGGAGGAGTCGACACTATTGATAAGATGTGTGAAAGCTACAATTGTGCAAAATCGACTAATCGCTGGCCCATGGTGATATTTTATGCAATATTGAATATCGCCGGCATAAATTCATTTACAATCTACAAGTGTAATTCTGCTCGGACAGACCAACGCATACTACTTAGAAGAACATTTTTAGAGACAATGGGTATTCAAATCACATTGGGTTTGATATCACATTGAATGTACAAAATATTGAAAAATCTAATGGTCGTTGTTTTTACTGTGGAAGCAAGATAAGTCAAAAAACAAAGTACAGTTGTTACTCATGCAATAAATTTATGTGCTTAGAACACATGAAGGGTATATGTGTGGAATGTTCAGAAAAAGATTGACTTTTTTTAAGTTTAAAGTTACTTCGTATTATTAGAGTTGCTTAAGTGTGGTTATTATAAGTGGATAATTTCATTTTTAGTTTAAAAATAAATAATTTTTTATTTATATTACGATTTTAGAGTTTTTTTCTCACTTTTTAGAATAGTTGCTTGTTTTTGTTAAGGAATTATTTTTGTCAAAATAAATGTTTATAAATATAATTTTTAAATAAAACTGCATTTATTTTAAATAAAAAAGTATTCAATAAACCCTTGAAATAATTAAATTTTAAAAATTTGTAAAATTTACAGTACTAGGGCATGTATAAACATACGGTCCCAGAGACGGACGTTAGCACTTATGTCAAAATAATTCACGTTAGCACTGAAAGGTTAATATCCGAGTTAAATTAGGGAAAGATTGGAATTTCTATACAATAATCTTGGTAACTATAAATGGTTCATATTTAATATTATTTTTGTAGAATTCATTGGCTATATCAGGATTAAGAAAATATTTAGTGGCTCCTGTATTAATAAAAAGTTTAAGAGGCGGATCTTCAATTGTAATGTATGGAAGCTCTCTTTTTTCAGCCTAGTAAAGTAATTCTACTACGTTTCTTCGTAAAATCGTTGAAAATTCACATCTTCTTAATTATATTTTTGGGTTTCTTATTCATAGTAAGAGTAATATGTATTGCATATACCTTCATTGTAATTGATTTCCTCTTGTTGTTCGATATTAAAGAGCTCTTCTACGGTAAATCCGGGGCTGGCTGTTTGGTGAAAGAGGAAGTTCCTTTGTGATTGGGGTCTATTAAAATCGTTTAAGGCGAGAAAGATGTTTATTAACATCTTAAGTCTGGTTTAATATTTTAACTAGATTCTAAGTTAGATTCAAAAATTGTTGAAAGAGAGTCGCTTATTCTAAAGGATGGTACTTGTGAAATTATATTAGCAGTAGAAATAAGATGAAATTTGCTTACAGGTATAGGATGATACTTGGATGTATTCCTTTTTGGTAAAAGTTTTTTTCTTCTGTAAGTTTCTTTCTGACTTTCTTCATAAATATGTTTCTGTGCCAATTTGCCTGGAATCCGCGAGTTAAACAGCTACAGTTTTTCCTGGATTTTGGTTCGGTAGGCGTTTTAAACTTTTGAAAACGGCGAAGATTGAAGACTCTCCGACTAAATCACTGAATGCGCCACTTCCAAAGTTACTTTTTAAAAAGTCCCTTTTAAAGGTACAACTAACAGATTAACATCTTATTCTTAAGGTGCCTTCTCCATTACTGAATGTTGGCTATAACTACAGCAAATTTCTCTCTATGTTGAGATGTTCTTACTATCGAATGTGTGTCCATGCCTGTCCAGTCTCTTACATTCAACCAGGAGCAGTATCTTCTTCGTGGACCTCTTCTTCCTTCCACTTTCCCTTCCATTATAGGTCGCAGGAAGTTGTATTATTCTCCGCTGTAAATATATGTCCTAGATAACTCGTTTTTCTGTTTTTTGCAATATTTAGGAGTTTTCTCTCAGCACCCATTCTTCTTAGCACCTTGTTGTTGGTCACGTGCTATGTCCAAGAGATCTGCAGCATCCTTCGAAAAACCCACATCTCAAAGGCTCCTATACGCCCCATACTTGTAACTCCGAGAGTCCATGTTTCCACTCCGTATAGCAATATGGAATAAATAAACGTTTTTACAAATTGGTATCTGATATTCAACGATAATGTAGAGTTTATTAGGAATTTTTTTATTCGTTGAAATGCGGACTTAGCATATTCTATACGTGCACATATTTCGACCTCGTGGTCAAGATCGTTTGTTATCGAGAAACCAAGATACTGTAATCTTTGTACTGGCTCTATAGGTTTGTTATAGATACGAATATTAATGTCGACATTTGGTGCACGTGTAACAGCCATTACTTTCGTTTTATTTGTGTTTATATTTAGCCCCAAGCTATCGCTCTCTCTGGTTATGACATTTAAAAGTCAGCTGTAAACCCTCAGCACTGTCTGCAATAATGACGGTGTCGTCTGCGTACCTTCAGTTGTTTACAACTTAAGATACGGTGTCGTCTCCGTTGATTTTTAGTAGAGAAAGTACACAGCCCTGACAAACACTTTTTTTATAGAAAATTCTACTGTCAGACGATTGTCTATTTTGATCGACGCCATTTGATCCCAATATAGTTTTTAATGAGTGCTACAGTGTTATGGTCTATACCATGTTGTGTTAGGGTTTCTATGAGTTCTGTGTGTTTTACTCGATCAAACGATGTTTCGTAGTCAATAAAACAGAGAAACACGCCTTCTCGCTGATCTCGGCATTTTTGTAGTAATATCTGGAGGCCAAATAATGCCTCCCATGTACCAAGCCCCATACGAAATCCAAATTGATTGTCATTCAGGTTTCTTTCGCATTTTCTCTATATTCGTTAATGTACAATTTTGAGTATGATTTTCAGAAAATGGCTCATCAGGCTGATTAATCTGAACTGTTAGCACCTATTTGCTCACAGTGAGTAACATCACTTTAATTAATTAAATTACAACTACTGACTTAAAATAAAAATTTACAGTATTTATAAGAAATTAATTGATGACGACCTGTCTTGTGTCGAAACTTCTGATCGGCTGTACTATTGGACCGCAATACCGCTGACAATCGGAATTAATGTATTGTAATTCGCATGAACCACCCCTAATCATACATCCAACGCATAAAACTACCACGCACACAGGAAGGGATACGAACGGGTTGTTTTAGAAATATTACCCACTATCTAAAGACAAAAAACAAGCAAAAAACAAAAACAAAAATATATAGAGCTGCAATTAGACAAGAGATAGCATAGGGAGCAGAAGTAATGTGTCGTATGAAAAATGATGAAAAAAAGTAAGAATTATTAAAAGAAAATAGAAATATAACCGAAGGGGAAGACATAGTAAAATTTATTAATGCTCAAAGACTAAGATGGTGTAAACACATACAAAGAAGAGAAGAAGACACACTAATTAGGAAGATAACAAATCCGAAACCGGTAATAACCAGACCAAAAGGAAGACCTATTTTATATTTTAAATACTATTTTTGACGATTAATCATTTACCTAAATGTAATTCCTACTTATATATTAAATAATACCAGATCATTTAATTTTTAACTATCAACAGAAATGTAATATATGTGACAAATGTAATATTTATGTGTAATATATTATGTAATGACAAGTGACGGTAATACGATATTCATAGATATCGTCGCAAAAGTACCTACATAATTTCTTTGTCGATAACAGTCGATAATGAATCATTATTTTAAAGGCGTAACATTGTTAATTTGGTATATTTTATTTTGATACAGCAGAGCAGTAAAATATTATTCATAAAGATATTGTAAAAGATATCTTCGCTTTCTTGTTCTTCTAGTAATAAAGTTATCTGCATTAAATGGTTAATTGTGTTTAAATAAAATCACTGTCTATACAATTTGGCAACTAAGCCAATGGATATAACGATAGAAAACTTATGTTAGGGCTTGGAAATATTACAGAGTCATCAAGTGGAAATCTACAATTAAGTTAAAAATTTAACCACAGCAGCATGCCGCCGTAGAGCCATCTCTAGGATCAGAAACAAATTAATTGAGAGCAAAGATCAACCTTAATATGACCATCTCATTTGAGGTTTCTTACATCTCCACTGCCTTTTACATTATAATTGAGTAACTTTTTGGGTGGTCTTTCGTTTCCATCCTATGAATATGTTGACCTTATTTTAGTATCTTCATATGAAAATTTGTGAGAGAACGTTGCTATTAATAATTATGTTTAAGTTCTGGGAATTCATCATAGATAGAAATTTCTATCAAATTCAAGATTTTTCATTTTCAACGTACAGTCTAGAATCTCTCCGTATGAATAGTTGATATCTTTTATAGTTTTATAAAAAGAGTAGATGGAAATAGAAAATTGAATACAGTGTAAGAAATCATGTTTATAATGAGATTAGTATTTACCTGCACATGTATAAAAGTACATTTTACTGCACATTTTAATAAACATGTAGGGGAAGTGTGGGTATAGTGGTCACTGCGGGCATATTGGTCACTGGTTGTTACTGCACAGTACGGTGTTAATACACAGCGATGGGCCCATCAACTTCGATATGTTAAAGGTGTAAGCTGTTCTGATCATTTGTTTAAAAGTTATCTTCTAAGGTCTTGATATTGATATAAGGTAAGTCTATTTAATTAATTATTACAACCAAACTTTCATTCATAATACAGGCAAATGATGGTAACGTCTTAAAAGAGGTGTATTTAGGATATAAAATGATGTGTCTGTGTAACGCTTTGCTCAATTCGTTTAGCCGATAGTGTGGCATTTATATATTGGCGGCGAAGAGGGCAAAGTAGAGCCACGTCTGTGACCACTATGCTCGACATAAAGTAAAATATATTTTTATTGAAAAATAATAGTATTGTATGTTGTTTACAACACTAATAAGCATTTTAAACAGCATGATAGCGTGTGTTTTATTTGAATTCTTACGGATTAAAGTCTGGTTTGATTTTCTCCTGCAACAAATCTAGTTTAGCAAGTAATGTAGACTAGTAATTATATTCCATTGTACTATGTATTTACATGATACAATAATTTAACATAACTGTATACGACTTTTGGACCTTTATTTAAGGTGATGAAAGTAACACGCAGTGTTACTTTCATATTTTAATGCTATTTAACATGTAATACTATAATTCGTCTACCGAACAGACGGAGTAATAAAAATGCGTGATCTGCACGTGATTGTTGAAAAGCGACAGTCAAATTACTTACTTCGCAGAAGTTGTATCGGTCAGTTATCGGTATTGCATACAAGGGCGTACGTTAAGGTATTTTGAAGAAATATTGTGCTGTGTATTGTGTTATTGTGTTAATTGTATTTATTTTATATGTTAAGACTTATATTGTGTATTGTACATTTTTGTGTTTTGTAAAGAAATTAGGTAAGTACATACACTAATACAGATATTGGTCAAAAAACTATTGTGGATGTAATCAAGCAGTATAAAAATGTATAAATTATTTCTGAACCTGAGAATATATATTAAAAAACAAGTTAGTCAAAGCGTAAAAATAATTTGTAAAATAAATATCTATATCACTGCCTTATTTTAGATATGGATAACCAACAGCAAAATAATGCGCAAGTTGAACAATTCGTTCCAGAATCTCCACCCAGAAAACGAAGACAAACACATTTATCGGTGTCAGAGAAAGAAACAATTTTAAATATTTTTAAAACTGATAGACAAACTCGTCCAAACACGAATCAGACAGAATCTGTGAATTTTGTTTCAAGTGCAGCGGGTAAGATGTTAAGTTTTTTTATTATATTGTAGTTATTTTCATATAAACTATTTCATATATTGTTATACTTTATTGCGTATTTGTTCTAGGGGTAGCAGTGAGCACAGTTTTTAAAGTGTTGGCGGAATATAGACAAACTCGTGTTTTTTCTCCTCCAAAAAAATATCATAGGACAAGAAAAATATTAGATAATATTTCAGATGCTACTAAAACATCAATTCGGAGGAAAATTCATGAGTTTTTTTTCAGAAATGAACTTCCAACACTAAATAAAATGTTGACTGAAATTAATAACGACGACAATTTGCCAAATTTCAAACGAGCAACATTTGCTAAATTGGTTAAGGAAATTAACTTTCAGTAAGTAAAAATGTGTTACAAATGAATTACAATATCAATTACATAACGTTTTTTGTTTTAGTTTTATAACCAGAAAAAAGAATAGCATCTTAACAGAAAAAGATGAAATAATCTCCTGGAGACGTAGGTATCTACGCGAAATCAAAAAGATGAGAGAGGAAGGGCGGAAGATTTATTATCTAGACGAAACCTGGGTAAATGCAGGTCAAACTACTAGCAAAATATGGGTGGATGAAAATATTAAAAATCCCAGACAAGCCTTTTTGGAGGGTCTGTCAACTGGGTTAAAATCTCCCTCTGGTAAAGGTAAACGTCTAATTATATTACATATTGGATCAGAGGATGGATTTGTAGCAAATAATGGTTTGTTGGTCTTTGAATCAAAAAAGGATGGCGATTACCATGCAGATATGAATGCTGAGGTGTTCGAAAACTGGTTCAGAAATATTTTGCCACAATTAGCAAAAAACTCTGTAATAGTTATGGACAACGCTTCGTACCACAGTAGACGTATTGATAAATCCCCTACATCGGCTACAAAAAAGGCAGGAATACAAGCATGGTTGAATAGACACGGCATAGCCTTTACGGAAGATATGGTTAAAGCCGAATTGCTAACATTAGTAAAGGCCAATAAACCAGCTGACCGATATGTTACAGACGAAATGGCTGCAAGAAAAGAACATTATGTTTTACGTTTGCCACCTTACCATGGTGAGTTTAACCCAATTGAGTTGATGTGGGCCCAAATCAAGGGAAAAGTGGCAAGAAACAACACCTCTTTTAAAATTGCTGATGTCAAACAGTGTTTTTATGAAGCAGTGCAAAATGTAACAGCACATAATTGGCAGAAGACAATTAAGCACGTTAAAAAAGAGGAATCAAAAATGTGGGAAACTGATAGAATAATGTAAATCACCGTCGAACCATTAATTATTAATCTTAATGATGATTCCGAAACTTCCACTTCCGACAGCGAATAAAATTCCTTAAAATCGCAATCAATTGAGACCAAACATTCTTGCTCTTTGACAAGTGAAGAAATGGAGATCGCACTTAAAAACGTTTCACCGGAAAAAGACCTAGGTTTCAACGGCATCCACCCCGAATGCATACTCAATTGCATTCAGAATCCCACGGGAATTTAAACGTTCAAAATTCATAGCAATACTAGAATCAAAAAAAACCAGTTGATCACCCAAAAAACTATCGACCAATTTCTTATAATATAAATCTTATAGTATAAACTACTTGAAAGATTAATGTTTAAAAGAATCAGCCCAATGATCTGCAGCTTTCAACACAGTCTGACCAGAAGGAATGATACATAGACTCTTACGTACTCTGCCTTGCAAATTCACCGCTAGACTAATAGAACATCACCGTCAAAGTATTTCAAGTAACTATGGGATTCGAAATAAGCACCCCCAGAAAACTCAAAAATAGTCTACCGCAAGGCTCGTTACTCGGAATATTGTTTTATAGCCTTTATATCGCAGACATACCGATAACATCAACAAAGTTTAGCTATGCTGATGACTGGGCTTTATTAACACCAACAAAATCACAAAAGAAGCTGAAGAGATTCTGACGGAAGACCTAGCGATTATAGGACATTACTTTCAAAAATGGAGACTTCGCCCCAATGACTCTAAAACTGAAGTAACTTACTTTCACCTAAACAACAATCTGGAGTCAAGAACATTACTTAACGTTCTTTTGATAACACATGACTCAACCACAATAAACATCCAAAATACCTAGACGTAGTTTTGGACAGAACGGAAAGCTTTAGAGAACATTTAAGTATAGTTGCTAAGAAGCTAAAAACCAAAAATAACATATATCAGAAGCTCTGCGGCACAAAATGGAAGTACCGGTATCTAGACTCAGGCTTAGCTATTGTTTATTCTCTAGCTGAATATTGCATACCAATATGGATCAACAGTACTGATGTTCAAAGGATTGATATCCAGCTCACCCAAACCTACACCAACCCATTTAGTACCAATGCTGAGCGACATTACACTATTACACCTTCGCCGACTCAATCTGCTGACCAAAGTATATAACAAGATCCTTAGCAACACGGCGCTGCCGATTCACAACTATATAAAAAATGCAAACCAAGGTCGACTGCCCTCCAGAAAATCTCCAATACAAACCGCAGAATTAGCTGCAGCTACCGAGTTCAACATGACCACCAAATGAATCTATGAATGGTCGGAACCTGAACCAAATACCTTTATACCTTTATATTTATAGTTATACCTTTCATCATGGGGACACCTCCTGAATTTGACCTATCACGTAAGACCTGGTGCACACTTTAAAGCATCAGTGGGGTAAGCTACCATTACGTACACATTTAAGTTTACATGTGTATAATGTCCACATTGCCTAAAGTTAGCCTACAGTATTTTGATTGCCATTTCTCCCCATTTGTTAAAGACACTTCCAGGTTTTATTGTTTACTTTTTAAGGAACTTCTATTATTTTTGTATTGCATTAAAAATTTTTAAGTTATAGTGTCAGATTGAGGTTATATTTTAAAGTTATATTTTAAAATTGTATTGTCCACTTCTACGCCAAATGCTAAAAATTGCTTAAAAATAACACTATATATATATATATATATATATATATATATATATTTCCCGTACAGTCAAGCTTGCGTTATTTACATTTTAGCGGTATCTCAAGCTTTTATAACGCTCCAAATCATCCTATTGAAATTTACGGTTTTTTTTTCATTACAATGTACATAACATGTTGTTATAAAATCGTTTATTTCAATTTTTGTCTGTATAATAACTTTTTATTTTATTTTTCTGGTACGTCACTGGTTCAATGGGAACGTATTCGTTTAATAGGTTTCTTCCCAACAAGTGGCCGAACCGTCCAAAACTATGAACGAATAGTCGACCAGCGCAGTAAGGAGGATAGCACTAATGACAGTATTATTGTTCTCTCACTGACCAACTGTTTGCCACGAATTCTGACTAGTTTGACAGTTTGTAGGAATGATTATAATATTTCATGAGTTTACATGGTATTCACGTGATAACTCCGTCTGTTGGGTAGACAGGGTATAAAAACGTTTTTATTTTCAGGTGTAGCGATGGTGTCAAAATATTAAAGAGTCACCAGCAGTCAAGGGACCCCGTAGCTATGCAAAGAGCAATCGATGCCGTGAAGAAAGACGGAATGCTTTATCAAACGGCTGCTAAAACTTACAATGTGCCTAGGAACACACTTAAACGTCACGTACTAAATAAAAATCAAGACGCCACTGACAATAAAAAAGTATTAAGTCATTTTCGAGCAGCTTTCAATAAAAAAAGAACATCAGTTGGTAAATTATCACTTGGAGATGAAGGTACATTTTTTTAGAATTACTGTAGCTGATTTGCGCAGCCTTGCTTACCAACTGGCTGAACGGAATAACATAGATACCCATGGTTTCAATAAAGAAACGAAATTAGCAGAAAAAGATTGGGTTACTGGTTTCAGAAAGTGCCATCCTGAGCTTGTATTAAGAAAACTTGTGACGACTTCAGCAGCAAGGGCGCAAGCGTTAAACAAAACGAATAAAACCACGTTTTTTGACATTTTGGAGTATATTTAAAAACACCACTTGTGTCCTTCTTATAGAGTTTATATTGTTGATGAAACTGGATCCTTTTATCATTTCCCCTAGCCAGCGGATGAAAGTGGAACTTCAGGACGGCGCTTCACCTGGAACAGCTTTTGTTTGTCATCCTTCAGGGTGGATGCAAACTGAAATTTTGACACAATGGTTTAACCATTTCTTGAAGTTTGCAATACCATCCGAAGACGACCCAGTTTTGCTCATACTTGATGGACATTCCACCTATACAAAAAATCTAGATTTCATTGAAGGGGCTAGAAAAAATCACACAACTGCAGTTTGCATTTCCCCCACTGTAGTCAACAGCCATTCAATGTTTCTTTGATGGGGCCCTTCAATACTTATTATGTCCAAGCGACCGAAATATTCTTGCGTAATAATTCTGGTATACTATTGACACAGTATCAAGTATCTAAACTTCTTGAGAGACATTGCCATTTGCAGCTACTCCAACTATCGAGGTCAAGAGGTTTGGAAAATGTGGCATAGTTCCTATAAACAGACAGAAGTTTACTGCAGCCATGACCACAGAAATTTCCCGTGCAAGATTATATCTCCCTTCAAGAAGCTAAAAATCAAGAGCTGAGTGTTAAATACCAAGATGAAACTTCTGGTATGGTGCCAGAAAAAAAATTGGTCGATTTGCAACATGATATTTCTCGACGCCAAGACACACCACTGGCAAGTACAGAGAACTTGCCTTCTGAAGAGATAGATTTCCGACCAGCAACCTTTGCATCCAATGCTTCCAATGCTTCAGTTCTTATGTTTTTCAATGAGTACAGACAAAATGTCACTGTAGGATTTGGAGATCCAAACTCTACATTCGTTCTAATATCTAAAGACTCGCCAAAGCCAAGTACTTCAACATTTCAGCCCAGTCCACTGCCTTATTTCAGTACTTCATGTGATTGAATCAGCAACTCCAAGGGCAAGAGCACTATACTTTTGCTGTAAGCTGACAAGATATTTTTCCAATTCCTAAAGCAAATATTATCAAACGAGAAAATAAGCAAAAAAAGGAAGAGCTGTAGTTTTGACCTCAAGCTCTTTTAATATGGAACTAGTAGCCGCAAAAGCAGAAAAAGAAGAAAAGGATAGGCTTAAGAAAATAAAGCTGGAACTGAAAAAAGGAAAGCAGAGTAACAAGATTAATGAAGGAAACAAAGAAAAATTTAAAGGAAAGCAGAAAACGAAATCAAAATCAGAGAAGCGTGCTTTATTTAATGACTGGAACAGTGATGTGAGTGATACTGATTGCCTTTTCTACGGGGACTTATATTCCAAGTCAAAGGAAAATAAATGATGGATAAAGTGTTCGGGCTGTTAACAATTGGCAGTTCAAGTTTGTGCTGGGTGTTAAGAAAAAGACAATGACTTTATTTGTCACGTTTGTAATAAACTCGGTGTGAAACTTTCTTGTTCTACGATGGCAATAATGTTTTTATTTTGAAAATACACTTTCATTTAGTATACAAATTCAGTTTAAATTCTGTATTTTACATCGGTCAAAGTGGCCCTCCCCGCAGGGCAAAGTGGCCATTTGGTAGAGTTAGGGTAAAAATTATTTATCTAAAAAATTTACCGAGATAAAGTGAAAATTAAAATTGCCTTATGTAGCTAAGTATATAGGATATCGTATGTTATTATATAGTGTATTTCTTATTTATTTTCTTCAATATAAAAAAATATTCCTTAACGTGGCCACTTTGCCCACACTTTCCCTATACCGATAAAAGATAAATGTATACCTTTTAGATTTTTAATATAAGAACTTACCAATAACACAAATACAGCTTAACGACACTATAATACTTGTATAATCCATTTTATGCTATATTAAGGTAGTAAGAACAAAACTAACGAAAAGATTGGATCAAGCAATTTTTAATATTCCATTGTAATAAATATAATAAAATATGCGATGGCGTTTATCATGATTGTTTTTACGATGACTTTTTTTATTGTGATTGTTATTCCCACGCATCTTTGTTTTTTATAACCATAGTGTAATATAGCTAAATTACTTATCCTAGTCAATTACAAGTTGTTTTTATTTGTTATATTAAAAAGTATAAATTCCAGTGGGTGATTGAATTGTTAGAGTCACCTAGTAAAATTTAATTTTTGGTTAAAGTGTTTATAATTAAGATGCACAATTATCTACAGTTTAAAGATATACGGAGCCGGTAAAGTTTTTTAGAACAGGGAACTAAAGATTTTTCTAAGACACTCTTTAATTCAAATATCTAACAACGATTTTTGATAAACTTGATGATCAGAAAATTTAATAAACAAAATATGCAAAAGATTAAACGTTATTTTTTACTTATAAACAATGAAGATCTCAATGTAAGGTCTTTTACCTCGAATGGATGTTCATACTTTTTGGCTACTCTGTTTTCTTCATTTATTAAATTTTCATAATCCCTCAATATTAAACGCAGTTCCTTCTCTTTTTTTTTCTCCACATATCAATTTTCGTTCTTTTTCCTCAGATTCTTTACACATGTTTAAGTATTGTATATTCTGCCTCCTACACCTCGCATACTTCTTCAAACACCACCGTTTCAATTATATATTTTCCCTTTTCTTTTATCAAACTTCTTTCTTCTTTTTCTTCTTCTTCTGGGCTCATCTCTTCTTTTGAGAAATCCCCTATTTCCTTTTTTAATTTTGTTTTCTACTTTTTCTTCTTTCTCTGTCCTTGCTTCGTTGCCAAATTCATTTCCACTGTTTGTCTTTGTCTAAATCACCAGTTTTTCGATTCTCATGTTCCTTGTCCTTTTCCAATATGTCCTGTTCTTCTTCGTTTTCCCCCGTGATTTTCATCGTGGTATTTTTTAAATCTATCACCACATGTTTTTCTGATAATTCATCTACTCCTACGATCATATCATGCAACATGTTTGGCATTATAACACATTGTAGTGCATAAAATTTTTTACCCAATTGTACCCTTATTCGTATTCCTTCATTTATAGTTGCCAAAGTCCGTTTATTTGCGCCCACTAAGTTTACCCTAAGAATTTTGTAAATTAAATTTGTTAAATTAACCTCTTCTATTAATTTTCTGTTGATCAATGTAATTTTCGAACCGGTGTCTTTCATTTTTTAAATTTGTTTCCCGTTGATAAAACCATCTACAACCTTTAAATTTACTCCACTTCTTTTATCATTATTTTCTGAAAATTTAATAAATTTCTTCGGGTGACAAAAAATTCCTATTTGTTTTTTGTATCTAGTGAGCGATTTCGTGAAAAGATGCTTGCTGTTTTTCTGTGCTCCTTCTTCCGTCGCTCTGTCTTTCGTCCTCATGTTCTTCTATTAGGGTGTTGTGGATCTCTCTTCTACTTTCTCTTGGTCTGTCGGAGCCGTATCGGTTTCCACGACTTTCCTGTTCATTTTGTCTACTATTATTTCTGTTTTCTTGATAATATCAGAGAACTACGAACGCAGAAAAGCGACACTCCTTTGATCTTGCGTGGGCAAGCCGCCAACGAGTGAAAATGACAGGAAAGCTACCAGCTTACTAATAGTCAGTGGGCATATCACACAATATAAATTCTTAAATACAATTGAGCATTTATGTTGACTTTCAATAAATATGAAATATTGCACTGAAAAAATAATTACATGCAGGGCCGGCTTTTGTTGACATTCTAAATGGTGTAATTATTTTTGATTTACAAAAGGTTGCAAATACATCGCACAACGCAAAGTAATGGTGAACATCGTATTGATGGAACCATAGATGAAAATACTTTTTTGTTTATTCTGATGTCGGCATTGATAATACAATAATACACCCATTCTTTTTGATGAATTATCTTTCGTAATATAATCAAAAAATAACAAAGCCATTGTAACTGCCATGGAAATTTCACAAACTCTAAAAATTCCAATTCTCTTTGGGTGAGACTGAGAAACAAGAAACTTTATATTGATATCGATTGTTAATGTCTTGGAAACCTATTTAAATTACATTTTTCCTTTAAAGTCGAATATTGGAGTAAACGATATTCGACTAAAACGAATAATAAATCAAGAAGTAACTATTGTACGAGTATATTTCTATAAATATAAAAATGTAATAACCTAAAAAATAATCAAAAAAGTATTACGAATTATTACAAGAGAGCATTAGGAAGATAAAATGAATTAATATTATTGTCATTACACATGATTCGGATATACATAGTAAATCCAGACTTTCAGTTTTAACTAATACTTCGATACAATTTATTTTGTTTACAATAGATTCAGAGTTAATATATACGATTTTTAGTTGATTGGTATTGCCTTTAAAATTATTTGTAGTATCTAGTTTGCCTAAGCCGGATTTGTAACAATTATTTCTAGTTTTGTTGTTAACTGCGGTTGGTACAATTCTTATACTTGAAGTCAAAACGACGAACCATTGAACCTTCAGGCCAGATACTGGGATTGAGAACTTAATTTTTATAATTCAATGAATATGAAACTTTAAAGCTTGCTTGGTACTCCGTAACCTTTAACTTCTTGAAGTAGAAATGTATATTTGGAGCATTTACCTTCAAATTATTGGTCAAATCTTCCGTTGTCTGTTGTGGAATTATATTATGGTGTAAATAAATAATGATTGATTGGAGTAAGATTTATGTCTGTTTACTCTTAATATTGGCTATGAGCATATGTGCTTGGTTGTAAATATAGTAATTGTCATCCAGTTCTAGTCTGTTAAAATGTAACTAACTTTCGCAATAAAATAATTACTGAAATACTAGATAGTTGTGTCTGAGATTAGCGAATCGACTATACATATACTAGATACATTCAGTATCATTGTATATCCGAGATGGACGCCACTACACAATAGCGGATTACTTATTTTTTCACAACTACTTCAATATGGATATCAAATGAAAGGCTTGACTAGTAGAAAAGAGTATTTATTCCCTAAATATGTTGTATACTCCGATACATATATTTGATCTTTGTTATTTATATTTAATGAATTAAACATTGACAGACAACTTTTGTATATAGCAAAAAGTAGATGAGTATTTAGTTTTTTCATAATTTAATGTTAGTTTGTTTGGTGAAAAAGACAGCAAATATTTGAAGTTTTGTTAATGTAAGTTTGTTTATTTGCAATCATGTTTTTATTTTGAAATCTTGTTCTGTTGTAATTTTAAGATTTCCCAATTGTGTTTATCGTATTATATTGAAATTAAGGTACTGCGTCATGAACCAATGTTTTTCTTTTATTTTTTTTGACAATAAGATTATCTTCAAAATGTAGTTCACAAATCCTATAACTATTATAAAGTATATCCATTTTTAACAATAAATCTTCTCGTCTGCAAGCTTCTATCCCCATTTTGGTACTACAAATTTTTAACAGAACAAATTTTAAACAAAGAACTTTTTGTATTTATAAATAATACTTCATTACTTACAACTATAAGAGTATTAGTATATTCTAAGTGTATTGTAAGTAATGAAGTATTTAACTTTTGTCAATATCTCATCTTAATAAATTTACAGTTTTCTCCTGATTAAGTCACAAAATTTTCACTAAATATTGAGATATACAACAAAATAATAAAGTTTTAATATTTTTTATTTGTAATTCCCATTTAAATATTTTTATTCCCTAAATATGTTGTGTACTCCGATCCATATATTTGATCTTTGTTATTTATATTTAACGAATTAAATATTGACAGACAACTTTTGTATATAGCAAAAAGTAGATGAGCATTTAGTTTTTTCATAATTAAATGTAAGTTTGTTTGGTGAAAAAGACAGCAAATATTTGAAGTTATGTTAATGTAAGTTTCTTTATTTGCAATCATGTTTCTATTTTAAAGTCTTGTTCTGTTGTAATTTTAAGATTTTCCCAATTATCGGTCTAATTATGTTTCCAACCATTTTTAGTTTGAGCATATTAGGAATTTCTTTGTTTCGTTTAAATCAAATATTCTCGTGTATGAAACCCTCTATATATTTTTATTTCCTAAAAATACTATATTCGTATTGTTGTCTGCGAGCGCTTTCACACCAGTAGGCCAACATCTTTTGATTTTTTGACTTGAGCCTTCGGAGACAATAAATTTAATGTGTGTTCGTAGTTCTCTGGTTTTTATTTTGAACTATCCCTTGGCAGACTAAAATTTATTTTTTTATTGCTCCACTTAACGAGAGCTCAGACAGACACGTCGGCGTCGGCTTACTGATCGAAAGTCAAATTAATACTATTATGTAATAACTAATAATAATTACAAAGTAATAGTAATTAGCTGTTATTATTCTTAGGAAATCTAAATAAACTTATTCCTTTTCCTGTCACAGTTGAACATCCGCGAAACACACAACAATAACCAGAAGACATTTTAAATACTTATAAATTAAACTTTTAACTATAAACTATAACTATAAACTTATATATTTAACTTACATATTTTAACTATAACTATAAACTATAACTATTAACTTTTAACTACTAAGTAAATTGATAAATGATCAAATGCACTTGTATAGTCAAGAATTTACCACAAGTGCCTACGGACTATCGTAAGCAACCAGAGTTGAAGAAAACGCACGTGTTTTTGACAGTAAAGCGACCAATTTCGGGCATGCGTATACAGAAAAGATACACGGATTTCGGGGCTCGTGTCGCTTCTCTGTGTATCTTTAAGATAGTTCCTTACCGTTTCTTTTGCTGTTTCGAAGTTACCGATGTATTTACCTTCTTTTTTAAATTATTTATGAATACTACTGGGTGTAACATTTTTACGTCCCCACCAAACTGTTATTTTATATTATCGGAACTTTGGATTCGTAGATTCCTTCTATTATCATACTGGCACCCACTACAATTTGGTCTATTTTGTGGCCTTTTTTTTTCAGAATTCCTTCTGTTATCATACTGGCACGCACTAGAATTTGATCTATTCTGTGGCCTTTTGTTTTCAGAATTCCTTCTGTTATCATACTGACACCCACTAGAATTTGGTCTATTTTGTGGCCTTCTGTTTTCAGAATTTCTTCTGATATCATAGTGACCTTCTGACTTGTGTGTTAACGAATGGTGCGGTCCACCATTTAAAGAAAACAAAGTCCGTATCCTGCAGTGATTTCCGAACCATCAGCTTAATGAGTCATATTTTAAAATTATTTCTAAATATCATACATCAAAGGATAAATAGACTGTGCGAAGATAAAATCTGCCGTACACAGTTTGGTTTTCAGAATGCAGTGGGTACGAGAGAGACCCTCTTTAGTATACAAGTGCTATTTCAACGATGTAGAGACGTGAACTGCGACCTTTATGCGTGCTTCATTGACTACCATAAAGCGTTCGATACGCTTGCGATGGAGATATTAACCAATATTGGAATAAACACCTGTGATTTAAGAATTGTCAGCAATCTGTATCGGAATCAAACATCATCTATCCGGACAGAGGCAGGAGAATCCGACGATATCAAAATCAAACGTGGCGTCCGTTAGGGATGTATACTATCACCACTGCTGTTTAACATGTACTATGAGGAAATCTTTCAAGAAGCAGTGGATGATGTTGAAGCCGGAATTCGAATCAACGGAGAATCTATCAATAACATTAGATACGCGGACGACACGGTAGTATTCGCTGACAATTCTGAAACCCTCCAGAAGTTAATAAACAGAATCACAGAGGTCAGGCAGAGATACGTACTTTTACTAAACACTAAGAAAACAAAATGCATGATGTACGAACGTCAATGAAAATTGGGACCATTCCATAGAAATCAAATGTAGAATAGAGAAAGCAAGATCTGCATTTTAAAAAATGGCTAAGTTATTCAAATGTCATGATTTATCAATGCCCATAAAAATCAGGTTACTACGATGTTACATCTTTCCTATACTGTTGTACGGAGTTGAGCCATGGACTCTCACAGACGCCACCTGCAAGAAAATTGAGGCTTTTGAAATGTGGCTTTATCGTCGCATCCTGAAGATATCGTATACCGACCACGTTACTAATGAGGGTGTTCTGTTGAGAATGAAAAAAGAAAAAGAGCCGTTAACCACAATAAAAACAGCCAAAATCGAATACCTTGGTCACATCATGAGGAACAGCGAAAGATATGGACTGCTGCAACTAATCTTGCAGGAAAAAGTAGAAGAAAAACGGGGACCAGGAAGGCAAAGGATTTCCTGTCTGAAAAATCTACGAACGTGGTTCAACACAACAACCACAAATCTTTTTAGAGCAGCAGTGTGCAAAGGCAGATTGCCATGATGGTCGCCAACATTCGAAACGGATAGGCACTATAAGAAAAAGAAGCTGTCCACCACATTCTGCACATCTATGAGAGGAATAACATGGCACTTCCCTTTTGTGTAATAGGCATCTACCGCACCATTGCTTCTCCTTTACGATTTTATTAATTTCACGTACTTGTTGACGTAGAAACGTACGATTGAACAGTTTATGTTCTTCATGACACACCTCACAGGTTATCTTCCTCTTTACCTGTTGTCTGTGATCTGTTCCTTTCCTTTCTGTTTCCAACATCTCCAATGTCTGGAATCTTCTTTGTAGGAATTCATGTGTTAACTTATATGTGGGAATATCCCTACTGTCTTGAATTGACATTTCATATAATCTCCTGGTTTATGTGTTCCACTTTAACATGCTTATCCTTGCTATAAGAGGGCTCCAGGACTCTGTCATTACACCTAGTCCACTAATGGCTTCTAAGCATTCGTGTGGAGTATCATCATATAAGGTTTTTAGCGCTTTTGCTGACGTTTCTTTTATCTCCGCAGACTGAAGTATCTTGTATATTAATATAAATAGATTCATCCTTGGATTATCGTACCGATCTTGCAATATTTTCCAGGCAGTACTGTAGTTTGCTTCTGTTGTGTTTAAATATTGTATTATTCTACTTGCTTCTCCTCGGAGAATTGTTTTCAGATACTGCATTTTTTCCACATTTGATAGTTGGTTATTTTCATGTCTCAAACTTATAAAAATATCATAGAATGTTGCCCAGGATTCATATCTTCCCTCGAAACAGGGTAACTTCACTTGGGGTAATATTATTTTTCTTTCTTGCATCCTTTCGCCTCTAATCTCTTATTTTATTTTATGGTCGACCGCACCCTTCTTTTCGTTGTATAAAATTTTTCTATTTCACCTTCTTCTAGTGCACCCTGTTCATTGTCCACAGTTATTTCCATTAATAAAGCATCTATTTTTTTGTACCTCTTCTTTTAAATCTTCTTGTATATCTTCATCGTTTTCGTCGTCTTCCAATAAATGATGAAGTTTTCCCATCCTAATTTCTACGTCTCTAATTTTTGTCGAAGACTTGTATGAATTTTTAATAAATTCCTCTAAAGTCTTTTTGTTTCTTCATATCTTTTTTGTACATGTTCGTAAAAGTTAGATGTAAAATATTTATCATCTCTCGAACCCTTTTCTTCAATTTCTATGTTTTGATTTTCAAAGTCGTTCCACAACTCATCAAGTGTCTGTCTTTTAATGTTTAAGTATTCTCTCGTTCGTTTTTCTTTCCGTAGTTTTCGTAAATTATTTAAAAATTTTGTTATTTCTTGACCTAGTATTAATTGTTATATAATCTCTGCATTTCGATTACGTAAATATATAAGTTTGAAAAAAATTCAACTTTTCTCTCAGCAAGATTACACAACAACGCAATGAACTTCTTAACCTTGCTGACACGGTTTATTGTACAAATAAAGAATGTAATATTACCCAAATAAAAAAAACCCTTCTTCCCAAATAAAAGTGTAATACCAGTATTGAAGTTGTGGCCGGCAGGCTACAAGAAAAACAGAAAAAGCCTTTTTTATAGTTTTTGTTCTAGTAACAAAAACTGGAATATATTTGCCATGAAGTGACCTTGGCTCAAATAGTTAGTGTTAATACACTGGAATATATAAATATATGGAATCTAATTATTCTTAATTATATATATATATATATAGAGAGAGAGAGAGAGAGAGAGAGAGAGAGAGAGAGAGAACAGCTAGTTCTCCATGCGTAGAGGTTCTCTCCCCGGCTCTGAAACTCAATTTTTGCAATGTATGTTACCTGAAGTCATATTTAATTTATTACTGAACATCACAGTTTTTTAACAACAAGATGTATAATCTTTTATAACTATATGTAATTTAAAGGGTTTTTACCCATGTATTTTTGGTGGCTCAGGCATTTTAAAATAGCGATTTTAAACCTGATGATGGACTGTTTAGTCCAAAAACGTTTGTTTTTTTGATGTAGCCTTTTTAAGGGTTTTTAAATAAATATACCCACTTACGAAGACTAACCTCTTTTTTTGTGATACGTGGTATACAGCCAGCTATAGGAATTGTTTTCCTTGTGGATTTTTTTCTTAAACTTCTTAAACATCAACCAAAAATCATCAATAAAATCAAGTGAAAAAATTAAAAAAGATTGAGAGTACTAACCAGGTATTGTGCACAATGCTGTTTTGTAAACCCTCTTAGGCTGAAGGCCTAAGAATCCAAGATACATATATATATATATATATATATATATATATATATATATATATATATATATATATATATATATATATATATATATATAATTATTAATTATTAAGTTTATAAAAATATAATGGTTCTTAGTAACCCTTTGGCTGGAAAGGGAGTTACTTAATCTGCTGTCCAGTGTTCAGGTAGTGGAAGGACTCTAGATGGATCAGCCTATGTTCCGTGTATCAGCCCTTAAGGACTGGCAGACCAACCAAGTGTTGTAGTTCTTCTCCAACTAAAAGAAAATCTTTTTTCCCAAATAAAAGTGATGATTCTTCCCCAAATCCAAAAAAAAAATCCTTTTTCCCAAATAAAAGTGTAATTCCAGTCTTGAAGTTGTGGCCTGCAGGCTACAAGTAGAACAGAAAAAGCCTTATTTTTTCTAGGTTATTGTAATATATAATATAGTTTTTGTTTTAATAACAAAAACTGGAATATATTTGCCATGAAGTGACCTTGGCTTAAATATTTAGTGTTAATACACTGGAATATATGAATATATGGAATCTAGTATATATATATATATATATATATATATATATATATATATATATATAAATAGGACTGATATTTGGATATTTGTAGTAAGCTGAGAAGATTTAGACGATTGAGAACAGGCAAAATTAGATGGAAGATATGTGATAACTTACCAGAACTTATTTGGAGGTTTTATTTTCCATAAAACAACATAACTTCTTAATGCACAAACTAAATACTTCTTCAACAACCAAAAAAAAAATCTTCAGCTTTCATAAAAAACTAATAAAATAAAAAACTTTTTTTCTCCCTCCCAAGTCCTGCCTGCCGAAAACCCAACACCTTATCTCTAGGAAGTTCTGTTCCAAAATGGCTATTACATTGGATTACAATGGATTATCTTATCATCGACATCGATGTTCGAAAGGCATGAAAATGAACTATTTGAGATCGTATTGTGGGTCGCATACTCCAACGGCGGCAAATTAGATCAGATTATTAACGATCGTATCGTTACAATCTCCTACAACTGGGGAAAAAAGAAAAGCCATTTTCTTTTTTTTTCTTACTGGGAACCCAATGATATAATACCCATTAAATGGTCTGTAGTTATTGAATGACATGTGGACTGACTTATAAACATACCTCTAATTGCATAATGAAAAGTTAAAGGTAAATTTTTGTATTAAATATTGAATTAACATATACTAAGTTGCTTAAACTGTGGAAACCACATTACATGAATAACCACTAACTAAATATACTTGACAGTAATCACACACCGTGGGATCCAACACTAAACTACACTAAACCTCATAATATAGTGACACACTAAACCTCATAATATAGTGACTCAGATATTACTCTGATCACATATAATTTATTGCACAGAGTTTTTCATCTGTGACTTACCTAATAAATGATAAACCACAAGTGGTTGAAGTCAATCGAGCGGATTTAATAAAACCCCATATTATAATTGCTTCAATACCACAGTCAACTACAACTAAAGGTAGGAGCAATCAAAATATAAACTCATTAAAATCAACTAACTAAGAACTTCTATCTTTACATCGGACTCGAACGATTAAAAATAACAACCAATTTAAGAGTCGTGTAAGAGAAGTCGTAAAACTCTACCATCATTAAAAGTAGGAGTGACCAAAACACACACCAAATATAAAGAAAATAAATAACAACTTACACCTTTACATCGGACTCGAACGATTAAAATTAACCACAAATTTAAGAGCCGTGTAAAAGGAGTGCAACACTCTACCATCAATAAAGATAGGAGTGAGCAAAATACATATCAAATATAACCAAATAAATAACAACTTCCACTTTTACATCAGACTCGAACGATTAAAAATAACCACGAATTTAAGAGTCTCGTAAAGGGAGTTGTAACACTCTACCACCAGTAAAGGCAGGAGTGACCAAAATACATACCAAATATAACCAAATAAATAACTACACATACTCCGATAATAATCGCTGAATGGGTAAGGTAGACCAAATTAACTCAACAAGGGACACCAGATTTATATATATTGCATATTCAAAGTGAGACAATCAAGCAGATTTTATAACCACTCGCAATAGAGCAACCAAACTCAAATAAAATTGAACATGTCGACCACCACATTAATATGGATGTACCCACGTAATAATAAAAAAAAAATGGTAGCACGAGTTAGATCCAAAATCGAATTTACCCTAGACAACAGATTTATATTTAATATATCCAAGGAGAACAATCAGGCTAATTTAAGGCTTCTTGCTACACAATGACTAACATTAAGCTATATCAAAGAATAAAGTTTACTCGATACCAGATGACTACACAATGACTGAAGCGACATTGGATTGTCAGAGGCAATTTACCTATCTATCAGAGGCAGTTTATCTACTGTTACGAAGTCAAACCATCATAGAAAATAATCGGTCGTATAGTCCTTAACTAGCATACAGCAATAATCTGGCATTTAATAATGTTTCGTTGACTAGGCCGAACATCCGGAAGAATCCCAACTCATCTTCCTAGGACTCCCTTTCGTGTCCTTGAAAATTAATAAACTCCAGATTAACGTGCATAACCAGCAGATTCTACACACCAAGAAGATGAATGGTTATGACCATTTATATGAACCAATGAAGGTATAGGTACCAGTATGGAATTATCAAGACAAATGTAACTATCTCATTATACATTTGTCCATTATACAAGAACATCATTAAAGGTATCTATCTATCTTTATACTATCAGGAGTATACCTATTTAACTATACTATCAGGACATCTGAGAGGGTGTGTATATCTTAACGACGAAAAACCGTGAGCCATGAAATTTGCTCCTTATCGAGGCCCAATTGATAAAGTTTCCAGGTTTCGAACCCACGTTCTACACCGTTAAACAACACAGCTAGCATTTGCCAAAAATGAGTAATCTCAACAATTTGTATTTCTATGCATCTCAATAAATATTCAGACAGTATAATGAATTGACAGAGGTTGACTTTAATAAATCAATTGGTTTTCAATTCCTTATAAATATAAGTTAACTATATAGTATTTCTCAACTGTATAGTATTAAGGCTCGATAGACCAAATGGAAAATAATAACATACCAGACTAATATTAAACTTTAAACTAACTTTCTCAATACAAATATCAAAATCGTAACCAACATACATAAAACATACTCAAACCGTATGAAAACAACTATGTACCAAGAATGACAGTTCTGTACCAGTATTTACGATATATAATTAGGTTAAAATTACTATTTAACTAACAATAAAAATTTAGTAGTAACAAAACTCAAAATATATAAATACAACATAGCATTTATCCGGGGTTTTCAAATTAAAAACCTATCCAAATCCTAATCATGAACTAACCAAGTATTACCAAAAAAAATTAGAAGGAGAGATTAACTTAAGCTAGGTTGTTAAGTTACATCTTCTTCTGATGATGAAGAGTCCAAGTCATTGACAGTATTATCTGACAGTAAATCCTTTACGTGCAATTGAGCGATACGTTTGTTAGACAAACTATCTTTCAGTTCATAGACTAAAGGAGAAATTACCTTACTGACAATGAAAGGAATGTATTTCTGACAGAACTTAGCAGAAATCGCATTTTTCTTGCTAGACTTAACGAAGTTCCGTTTTAATACTCGATCGCCAACAAAGAATCGCACTTCTCTTTTCCTCAAATTATAGTGACCTCGTGATCGAAGGTAAGAAAATTTCAACTTCTTCCTAATATCGGCAAAGATAGGGGGTAGATGCTGAAGATCATCTAACCGATGGAGGTTTTCTGAAATTTGAGGAAGATTTACAGAATTGTCTGAAATTAAACCAAAATAATCACCGGATAAAGGCACGTTTCTGCCAAAATTTAGATAAGCTGGAGAACATTTGGAAATCTCATGGACAGACGTTCTTATAGCCTGAGCTATGGAATAGATGTATTGGTCCCAAGCGCGATGGTCTTCGTAAGTATAAGATCTTAAAGCAGTCACGATACTGCGGTTCACACGTTCGCTATGGTTCGCCTGTGGATGATATGCAGCGTTATAAAAAATCTTTTATATCTTGTATTTACTGAGGAGGTCTTTAAAGGCCTTAGATACAAACTGAGGACTATTATCACATGATACTATTTGTGGAATACCAAATAACAAGACGACTTGCTCCTCTAAAAATTTAACAATAGCAGGAACAGTAGCCTTACGAAGAGGAAAAACTAAACGAAATTTTGTAAAATAGTCAACGACTACCAAACAATATGTGTTCCCATTGTAACTACGGGGGTATGGTCCAACAAGATCCATAGAGATCATTTGCCA
Source organism: Diabrotica balteata (assembly GCA_918026665.1). Lineage (NCBI taxonomy): Eukaryota > Metazoa > Arthropoda > Insecta > Coleoptera > Chrysomelidae > Diabrotica > Diabrotica balteata. Next base: position 66,439,161 of record OU898278.1, read on the forward strand.
TGGGAAGTTAATGTTCTTAAAGGAACCCATTAATCCAGCTTGTGGCAAATTCCTGGGCATACATGTAGCACAAACTTTACATCTGGATATATATCGTTTAATTGCATACCGCATGCCAGGCCAATAGTATATTTCAGCTATTCTGAAATAAAGTCAATGAAGTCAATATTTCATCCCTATTTGCTGTGGGGACTACTATTTTCCAATCCGACATATTACTTAAAACTTCTGTGGAACTATCAATATGTCTGTAAAGAACATTGTTTTCCACCTTGAAATCCGGATATCAATCCGGTTCTTGAGCAACCCTAACCAACATCTTTTGATACCATGCATCTGGAATTAAAGTAGACAAATCAAGAATATTAACATCAAAAGTATGCGACAAGGCATCAGCTACTACGACACAATTGACTTTGCGGTGTACGATATTATAGTTAAAAGCTGAAAGTTTGCAAATCCAACGCGATAAACGTTGTGATGGGTTACGCATGGAATGTAGCCATAATAAGAAGCTATGATCGGCAATGAGTGTACACTTACGACCCTCTAAATAATACCGGAACGCCTCTAAGCCATGAATAATAGCTAGGAGTTCACGCTCTGTAGTGGAATAGTTCTTCTGAGCCTTGTTGAGTTTCCTACTAGTGTAAGCTATAGGGTGTTCCGCTCCATCTTTCATCTGAAAGAGGACACTACCTGAAGCGGTATTGGAACAATCTGTCATGGGATAAAAGTGTTCGTTGAAGTCTGGAGACATCAGGGCAGGAGCACTAGTGAGAGCTTCTTTAATAAACCGGAAAGCATCATCGGCTTTAGAAGTATAGGTAATAGTCTGGCCCTTTTTCCTATTTTTAAGGAGATCAGTAAGTGGAGACAATAATGTGGAGTAGGAAGGTACAAACCGACGATAATACCCACACATTCCCAAGATCCTAGGTAGTTGAGTAGTGGTTTTCGGTATTGGAAAATCCTTGATAGCATTTACCTTCTCAGGATCTGTCTGCAAATCTCGACTATCGACAACATATCCCAGAAACTTAAGATTAGGACAACAGAAGTTACATTTTTCTATATTGACTGTTAAATTCGCCTCCTGAAGGCGAGAAAACACTTTCTCTAAAATCTCAATATGTAAATCAAAATCAGGAGTTACAACAACTATAATGTCATCTAAGTAATAAAACACATATGGTTACAATTGTGGACCAATGACTAAGTCCATCAGACAACACATGGTCTAAGGAGCTGATACAAGACCAAAAGGCATAGTGACAAATTGAAAGAGACCTTTACCACTGACAGCAAAAGCAGTATATTTCTTACTTCCTTCACTTAAAGGAATTTGTAGAAATGCTTTGGATAAGTCAATAGAAGAGATATATTTGTCTCTCCGGAGTTTGCTTAAGATGACATCGATTCTGGGGATAGGATAGGCATCCCTGTTAGCAGTGATATTATTTAACTTGCGACCGTCAAAACAAACTCGGAAGGATCCATCCTTGTTTTTAGTTAACCAAAGTTGACTAAAATAAGAAGAAGTCGATGGTTCTATAATATTTAAAGAAAGCATTGAATTAATCTCTTTTCCCAAGTCTGCTTGCCACGCTTGAGGTATAGGATATTGATGTTGTCTAAATGGAGTAGGCGTATTTACCTCAATTGTGTGCGAGATTGGAGATGTACGGCCTAATTTGTCTTTTGAAGAGATCGATGAAAATTTGGACATAATGGCCTCTAATTGTTTCTATTCTGAAACTGATAAACTAGAGAAATCATGGATGACAGCAAGAGTGGATAAATTCAGTGGAGAAATACACAATAAAAAGTCTAAACAATCTAAAGTACTATTAAACATATTTAGAAAATCCATGCCAAGAATTATGGAATTTTGTACAGAAGGTATTATATAAAACGTAATGTTTCTCCTGATATTAGCCACTAAAATTTCAGTTTCAAATTTACCTACTATAGATTGGATTGTTCCATCTGCAGTTGAAACTTGTGTGAAATGCTAATGTTAGCTTTATCTAACAATTCCAATGAATGGGAACCTAATAATGAAATATTAGAGCCACTATCCAATAATGCCAAACAAGATTGTCCTAGAATCTCAATTTGGAGATAGGGTCGATTATCGTTACATTTCTTAACTAATAAAGAATTTATATCTAAGCCAGAGACTCTAGATATAGAATAGTCATTATAAGGTACTAATACAGAACTATCATTATCATTTTTAATATCAAAACTCGGTACAGATGACAGAACTGTTTCCTGGTCCATATTATTAACATAATTACACCTAACATTTACTAAAGGAGAAGATACTCTAGAACTGAGAACAACGTCAGAATGGAATGCTTTGGGTTTCCAAGTTACTTTTTCCCTTGACACAACTTGTTGTGGCGTTTGTGCTTTGTTGATGGTTTCTCTGATAAGGAACCTGACCATGAATTGCTGGACCCTGCTTGACCTATATTTCCTTCTAAGACGGTGATTGTACTCCGTGATGGGATTAAAGACTGAGCAACGCTCAGGGTACGAGCCTCTGTCTGCTCGTTTCCCGAACACTTATAGCAATTCCTCTTGAGAGTGTTATCTCTCCCACAACCGTGATAAAATATATGTGTCCTTGGTTTTCCACACTCATAAAATGTGTGTCCAGCTTCATGGCAATTCCAACATGATAAATTAGAATTTAAAACCGACATGTTACGCTCCCTAGATTTCTGATGCCATGATCGATTTGAAAATTGATACGGAGTGGACGAAGAACCTGAAGTAGGCCGAGATGAGGTTGGAGGATGTGAAGACCAAGACAGAGTTTCTTCAATTCTTTTACATTTGTCAGTCAAATTTTCAATGTTGTGGATATCCACTAAGACTAACTGAGCATGATAGAAAGGTAACAAACCTTTTAAAGTGATTTTGAATTTTGCAGAGTCAGATAAGAAAGTATCTAACTTACTACACATACCCAAATTATTATTTATGAACATACTAACTGATTCACCAGGTTTCGGTTTACGGGATTTGATCTCATCCAGTAGATCATCCTGGAACAAATAGGGGAGAAAATCAGATTTCAACTTCTATACCAAATCAGACCAACAAGACAAACGACCCCTATTATTCATAAACCACGTAAATACAGAATCTGTGAATAGTTCAGCTGAAGCAGCAAAAAGATCATCTTCTGAAACAACTCTAGATACCCTAAGACATTCTACACGCTCTAAAAATGAAATCACATCGATATGTTGAGTTTGACCGGAAAATGTAATACCCCATTTATGCACTGAACTGGTTTAGAATATGAAAAACTAGGGACTATGTTAATTGGATCCTTTGGAGTGGATGAAGCAATAGGGTTAACTCTAGAGTCGAGTTCACCCTCCAAAGTAAGTATCCTAACTGAGACATACCTTTTAAAGGAGTGTTGATCCTCCTCAATGCAACAGCAAGTGGTCACGACCTGAAATATGTGCTAAGCGAGACTTTAGTCGACCATATTGACTATCATGTACAGTTCCTCTAAACTCGCCTATTTTCTGAGCTGAGTCATCGAGAGTCGGGGATATTCCTTGCTGTTGTTCTTCAAATGGAATCGACCCAGCAGAAATTTGAGTAAAACTCTTATTGCCCTCCTCCTGTTTCAAGGCTCCACGCAAGACCTTGCGCTTTGCATCAACATTAGGTAAATCCTCAATATTGATACCCCTAATTTTGAGTTCATAATCCAACTCACTAACCAATAAATGTTCTACTTTGAATGAAGACATAACGGAAATAATTCAAAAAAGTGAACCTCTACAACACACCACAAGACCACAGTATTTACCAAACAAGTCGAATTATAGTTATGTGTAAATTTGTATTATTATTATGAAAAAAATATTAATTTAATATAATGAATATTAAAATAATCAAAATAATTACAACTATATCAAAATATTAAGTTTAGAAAATATACTCAAATATTGTTTAAATAAGATCAGACCACAATTATTAAACTATACTAAAATTTATCAAATTGATTGTACTGTACTGCCCCAATGTATCTTAACAAACTAGACGATATGTATGATGGTATATTAACTGAGTACAAGATTATCTAATATAAGTGTATATAGCCACAGTTACCAAATATATCTAAATATTTAAATAAAACTAAAATATAACTTATGTTGCTACTAAGGTCCCACGTTGGGCGCCAATGTTACGAATGAAATTAGGGACAGCTAGGGTTTTGAATGAAATTAGGGACAGCTAATTGTTACTAATAAAAAAGGGAAAAGCCTGAAATGGTGAAGCCAATATTAGAAATTATGTAAGATGTATGGTTAAATAGAATTTAAAATTAATTAATAATGATTTAAATAAAAAGGTATACCAGGAAACCGGGAATGTAACTAATATAAAAGAAATATAAAATTTACTGAAAGCACTATAATAGAATAGGCTTAGCTCAAGCAAATGAGAGTTCTCAGAGAGGAGGTTGGAACGTTTGCTTGCCTGTAGTAACTTAAGGTTAAATCAGATCAATCCTAAGATGATCTTGGGATGGGCGCCAGGGTGAATTTAGAATATCACTCCAATTTGGGATATATGTAGTTATATACTAACTGAAAATAAAAGATGATAGGAAACAAATAAAAATCTGAAATGCTTTATACACTATATATATTATAATCTTACTGTGTTACCCCAAACCTATACTTTTATACACTAAATAATTATTAGAATATATCCTCAGGGTGGTGAATCGGCAAACGGGCCATAGGAAACTCAATGGTAAATTCTAAATTGTTGAATTCCTGCTTCCCTAATTATTTTACACCAAAAGTCATGGGAAACTATTTGTAGAGGACTCAAATATGTATCGAAAACAACTGTTAAAATTATTCTACGACTTAAACGTATTCCAAAATTTTGCTAAAATATAATACATTTTTCTGTGAAAAAATGTGTATTACGTGTTGTGTTTTGTCATATTATTGTTTCTGATATTTGACAATATTTAAATCAATTATATTATATTTATCTATTATTTAAATGGCCAAAATTTTGTGATTTATTGTTTAAAAAAAATTAAGTTGATTAAAAAATGTTCTCAGTTGAGGAGAAAAAAGCAATAATAAAAATGTTTTATTCATGTTTTATTATAACATTTGTTATAGTTTTATGTTTAGAAATAATCATATATTATTATTAGGAATAAAGATCACAGTAACAGTATATTGGAATTCATTTAATTGTTGTATAACTTAACTTAACATGGAATTAAATTTTAGTGAATTAGAATATCTTACGTTAAATAAAGATCCGGTAGTGGCAGGAAAAGGTTCGCGCTATTGCCTGAATACAACATTATGCGATTTTTCGTCAACTGAGTACATTTCATTATATTGATCGATTTGTAAACAATATAATTTATTGTTCACAAAGTAATAATGTTCAGTAGTAGTAGTATTTTGTAAAATTCATTGTTTATAATTTATAATAGTTATATAGTAGTTTATAGTTTATAATAGTCAAACATCTGACATTAATATGATAAAACACAAACGTCCTAATATATATTCTTGCATTACGTGTGGCCTAACTTTTAGGGGTGGTCTGAAAAATGTATCACATTTTTTCAAAATTTTAATGTACATTTGATTCGTATAACGGTTTTAACATTTGTTTTTAATTCAGATTTTAGTCCTCTACAAATAGTTTTTTATGACTTTTGATCTAAAATAATTAGGGAAGCAGCAATTCAACAATTTAAAATTTCTCATTGAGTTTCCTATGGCCCGTTTGACGATTCACCACCCGGTATATATATATATATATATATATATATATATATATATATATATATATATATATATATTTACGGCATAAAGTGGACTCCGCCCATGTTAAAATTCAGGTTCAGGTGAGCTCCGTGGTCAAGTGGACACCGATATACGGAGCTCACTTGACCATTTCATAATATTGGCTCTGTCGATTCGTCAACATGTATAGTTTCATAATTTTTAAAAAAATTTTGGAGCCCATAATTATCCCTGTATCATAAATGTATATCGCTTAGTTCACGTGTATATATTATAGGGGTCGTTCAGATCTTTTTCACTGTATATTGGAACCATAAGTATATCGGTTTAAGTAAGCTCTGATAGTTTGGCAACTCTGCTATAAGATGTATAATTCTCGCGTAAAGTCTTAACGGTTTATATGGACTCCTTAGTTTTGTTATCATTCATACGCATTACAGTGTGTAACAGATATGTATACTATTAACTACCTGTTTTTGGTAGGTACGAGTTCTCTAAAAATAGCTTTTTAGATACAAAAGGATTTCATTACCAAATTGGATTTTGTTTCATATGCGGAAATTTCCTAATGTATTTTGTTAACGTGAATATGTCTTCATAAGTTTTATTTAAGAATCCGATTAATAAGAACTTCTTTTATTTCATCCATTGTTTTATGATATCTTGTATACAGCTTTTTTATTATTTTATTTCTGGTTTTATCTATGTACTACATATAAGTTTGGATAAAAGATTATCTCAAAATAAATATTTAAGTGCTAAAATAGATATTTTTGTGTAAAAATGGGTAGTAGTGCACAAAAAAAGAAAGAATTTATCTAACAAGCATTATACCACTTCTCCAATATTACATACTTCTGAATGTTTTATTTTCTATTTAGGGGTAATATGTTATCAATATAAGTGGAGTTAGTTTCAAATTTGCAATGATCTTTATAAGTAAAAGCTTACTGGCTATAATTAACATTTTTAGTTCAAATAAATAAACCTTGTCCCTTCAGAAAAGAGCAATTTGAATGGAAAAGTCAACTAAGAAAGTGTGATGAATCTTATACCATCCCACATTCACACAGGTTAACCGGTGTTTGCAGGCAAGAATCCTCCAGGCAAATTTAAGGAAGATAACAACCATAAGGAAGTTCCTTTCGAGGGTTCAGATGGCGAGGAGCAGCTTATATTTTTTTGTATATCTTGCAGATATGATGATCTGATGACTGACTAATTTATAGCTAAATATACTTGCGTGTTAAGTATGTGTTTTTGTCACTCATACTAGCAAGGTATATTTGGCAGCATAAGCATAGAGTTTAGGTCTACGTTTTAAGGGTAGAAGAATGTGCTTCCTATTTTGAGCTGACAAGTTTGCGGAGAATATTATTTTTCTGGTTCTAGGTTGCCATTTGGTTTTAAACAAAGTTCTGTGATAGAAACTATCTTCAAGGTATTTATAGCAAGTCCAGAGTTTAAGGATTTCATGACACTATTGGTTCAGGTATATCTTCAGATTTGTGAAAGCGTCTCTATTAGGGACATTTCCGGGGTTTGGCTTAAAATTGATTTACAATCTATTTTTATTATTTCTAATCCTATTCCTATTACTACTTAAAACTAAACATTTGTCATCATTGTCCGGTTTATTTAGTAATTCTTCTTTCTCTACTCGTTGCTTGGCCTCTCCTTGGTTCTTTTTATGTTGCTCTGGTAGTTTTTTGAACATGCTATTTCCAACACCTTTTCTTCTTTATAGCACCATCTCCATTCCTTGCCGTCCACTGTGATTTTATTGTATCCTATTTTGACCATTTTTCCATTTTCCCCCATTTCTCTTGCTTTATCCCTTAAATCTTCCATTTTCTCTCTCTCTCTCTCCTCTTGTGAGATCATCTGTAATCCATATTTTTTCGATCTTCACATTCTTAAGTTTGTATTTGTTTCTTAAGATTGTTGTTTTTTCTTCTTCGCTTTTAAGTTCAATTAAGCATGTTTTTGTTCCTATTTTTTGTGCTCTTTTAATATTGGTTTTGACTCCAGGATGATTTTCTAATATAGTAGTCATTTCCTCTTTCAATGTTTTTGGGTCTTCAGAGTCTATTTTTGATCCACTGATGATTATATTCTTTTTTCTTTGTCTAACCTTTCTAATGAGCGTTTTAGATCATTTAATTCTTTCGTTATCTTTTTGTTATCGGTTTTGGTTAGTTCGTTTTCTCTTTTCAGTTCTTCTTTCTCTTTTGTCCATTCTTCCTTCACCCTTTCTATTTCCAGTTATATGCTTTTTATTTCTTCGTTATTTTGTTTTATCTTTTCTTTAACTTCATTTATATATCTTCTCATCTCCTTATTTTCTTCCTTCATTTCTGTTTTCAGCTCTTTTATTTCCATTTTAATCTCCTTATTTATTTCTTCTAGTAGTTTCTTTAGTTCTTTCATTTCGCGATTTTTTAAGTTATCCTTTGGAGATGTTCTTAACGTGGCTTTGCTTCTTTTGAAGGCTTCCTCCTCGTCGAATGAGTTATCGTGTTCTGGCTTATTTCTTTTGCTGTTCATTCGATTTAGTTATTGTATTACATTTACTTTTAATTTATTATTTTAATTTAATTTAATTCTAATCCCAACTTTAATCAAATCTATTTTAAGGCCAGATCTGGATTTTTGTAATAAAATTATGTGGCTTTTATTTTGATCATTAATTTCTTGTCAGCACTAATTACTTTCTTATCTGCAAAAAAAAACAAAAACAAAAAACGCGTAGGAATGCCTAAGCAGGTCGACCCTTCGAACATTCGCCAAAACCACTTTTTTAATCTTTCACTCAATTATTCATTTACTTAAGACTTGTTAAAATTATTAAAATAGTTCTATCTTACTTGTCTGATGGTATTTTCTTTATTAACTACTATCACCTGTATGCACTTAACTTTTGATACTTATTTTTGAACTCGGTTGAATTTTCTAACTTGTAATTCCCGAATAATTTTAAGTTTATTACGAAGCGAAATTAAATGAACCTACTGTTGTCACTTGTAGGACCGTTTCAAATAGTCAAAAAATTAATAAACAGCCTACTAAAATAGAAATATCGCCTATTTAAGACGTAATCCATTATATATGCTAATGATATAGATCTCATAAGAAACTCTCTCGTCCTCAAGCATCTTCAATAAAGTGAAGAGAGCACGACAAATTTTTCACTTAAAATCAACGAAATGAAAACCAGATACAAGCGAATCAACAAAAGAGACCAATTCAAATGAAATCGTAGGCTTCCACGGCCAGAGTCAGAATTATAGTTTATTCGTCTTCCGGGTTTGGACCGTGTCATTTGTGAGTGACCCAAAAGTGGGTTCATCTCGACGTTTCGCTACAATTATATGTAGCTTCTTCAGGAGAACAAAGAAAAGGAAAAAAGAAAACAAAAGAACAGGAAGATGGGTAGTTAGCAACGGTAACTCAGTTACTCAACGCAACCAGAGGCGAATACTAACTACCAAGATGGGCATTTGGTCACAGTAACTCAACTACTCAACGCAGCCAGAGGTGAAAACCAAATGCCAGGACAGGGATTCACGTCCAACAGCTCAGAACACTAACGCGTCGAGAGGCGGGGAGTGAATCCGACGATTACTCCGCTACCGCTCTATTTATAGTCGCGGTGCCTGTCGTGTCGGGACGTATCGGCACACTTCGTGGCGCGAACGTCAAGAAGCGCGCGCTGGCCAATCATGTGGCTGCATAGTGGTGGCGGGACCGGACGGTGGCTCTAGACTGAGATTCCAGATGGGAGACAAGTAGTATCCTTCCTCTCGATTGATATTATGGGGATTTTTTCGGATCTCTAGAGATTCGCGGATTTTCCTGGAATAAAAGAAGGGGCTCTTAGAAATAATATGGGTTTTTTCGAACAATATAGAATGACCGGTTTCTTGGCAGTGTTCGGCAACTGCAGAATGGGAGAAAAGACCTGATCGAATGCATCTTTGATGCTCTTGAATCTGAGTTTTGACGGAACGACCAGTTTCGCCAATATACACATGTCCACATGAACAAGGAATAGAATAGACACCACAGGAAGATAGGGGCGGTAATGAGTCCTTAGGAGAGGGTAGATATTGAAAGATTTTCTTGGGTGGTCGAAAAGTAGTCCTGATACCTTCTTTGCGAAGAATTTTGCCAATCCTATCAGTGACATTTCGAATATACGGAAGAAAAGCCACAGGAGTATTACCCGAAGATTCTGAATTTGTTGTCCTAGGGTGTAAAGGGGGATTTAGATGTCGGTGTGTAATATTTTGAATTGTGGACTTGGAGTAACCATTGGCGACAAGGGTTTTTTGCAGATGGCCAAGTTCTTCTCTAAGGTTGTCGGGTTCAGAAATCGAAATGGCCCGATGGATGAGAGAGTTGATCACAGAATTCTTTTGGGCAGGATGGTGGTGTGATGAAGCATGTAGGTAACGATTCGTGTGAGTCTTTTTTCTATAAACAGAGTGACCCAATCGGCCATTGGGCTTGGAGGTGACTAACACATCGAGAAAGGGAAGGGACCGATTATTTTCTACTTCCATTGTGAATTTTATACTCGGATGTTGTGAGTTAAGATGATCTAGGAAGGAAGAAAGGGTATGTTGACCATGGGGCCAGATGATAAATGTATCATCAACGTAGCGGAACCAGACTTTTGGTTTTAAGGGGTAAGATTCTAGGGCTAAAGACTCAAAGGCTTCCATGAAAATGTCAGCAATGACAGGGGAAAGGGGAGAACCCATTGGTGTTCCAGATATTTGTTTGTAGAAATTGCCTCTAAAAGAAAAATATGTTGAAAGGAGGCATTTTTCGGCAAGATCTGCCAAAACCAAAGACTTGTTATCATTGGTCAAGTGATCTCGCAGAACAACTAGAGAGTCATGTATGGGGATATTGGTAAATAGGGATGTGTTCTCGGACGCGACTAGTTCACGTTCGAGACGCATCGCCCCGCCCCTTATTTTTCACGTTGGCCCCTCCCTGACCTGGAAATCCCTAATCGCTACTTCAGAAAGTATAAAAATAGGTGATTTTCAGGTCAATAAGTCAGTCCTTCACGGGCTCTCCGAGAGCTTGGTGCTCTCGGGGCTCTGCTTTCTTGTTTTAGATTTTCCCATACTCTGTGGCTGAGATGTTATTCTACTGCAACCTGGTATTTTTATTTTGACTTAACCTTTGTCATGTAAGAAATATCTTGCCTTTTTCAAGGCAAGATACCAGAAGAAAACATTTTCGAGTCCATACCTTGAAAATGGACTTAAGTAGAGGAGCTATCGTTGATGTTTTCGAAGCCCTCTACAGAGCACACGGTGGTACAGAAGGTGCTTAGACCCTTATTAATTACCCCGCGGTGACATGGCGCCCAACAACGTGGATTATTCCGATCCCACGACCCAGCTTGACTCACAGCAGAATGCTACAACCATTGACTTCAACATGGGTTGAAGTCAAGAGAAGAATGGGGAGAACCACGGAGTATTAGAAAGCTATACTCTAACACTCCGACATCGAGGCCTTCTGCAGACCGGATGCCTTCGACGTGCAGGCACCTTTGACGAGCCAAACTTCTTCGAAGTCAGAAGCCCCTGATGCCAATGGAAGTCCAGAAGTAGACCCAGTCATCGCCCCCCTACCGAAAGTGGTTGGACGACCACGTAGGCTTCGGCATCCTGGTACTCTGCGAAACCCCTGGATATGGCAGATGGGATCCGGACGATCGAGAAGAAGACGAACCCGTCAATGAGTTGGCACAGCGATCGAGGATGGACTTACAGGAGCCGGAGATGCCGTCAGCACCACCGACCTCCCTATTAGTGCTGTGAAGTGAGTTTGCTTAAAGACAATTTTTAATTTTATTTACATTTTCATGTATTTTTCGATGTCTCATACTTTGCATACATTTTTATGTATTTTTACTTATTCTTCACATGTATTTTATTGTAATTTGATATTTTTGAATTTTCAATAAATTTTTTCCCAGCCACAGAGCCTCCAGAGGAGGGGGGATGTTCTCGGACGCGACTAGTTCACGTTCGAGACGCATCGCCCCGCCCCTTATTTTTCACGTTGGCCCCTCCCTGACCTGGAAATCCCTAATCGCTACTTCAGAAAGTATAAAAATAGGCGATTTTCAGGTCAATAAGTCAGTCCTTCACGGGCTCTCCGAGAGCTTGGTGCTCTCGGGGCTCTGCTTTCTTGTTGATTTTCCCATACTCTGTGGCTGAGATGTTATTCTACTGCAACCTGGTATTTTTATTTTGACTTAACCTTTGTCATGTAAGAAATATCTTGCCTTTTTCAAGGCAAGATACCAGAAGAAAACATTTTCGAGTCCATACCTTGAAAATGGACTTAAGTAGAGGAGCTATCGTTGATGTTTTCGAAGCCCTCTACAGAGCACACGGTGGTACAGAAGGTGCTTAGACCCTTATTAATTACCCCGCGGTGACAGATACATCGAAACTGACGAGAATATCTTGGGGATTGACTGTGAGAGAGGAGATTAAGGTGATGGATCCATGGTGAAGAGACCAATTCAATAAATCTAGATAAAATATTAAAGTTAACAATCACAATTTCCAAAATATGGAACACTTTAAATATCTTATAAGATAAATTATCACGGTTAATAATAATGCCACTAAAAAATACAGAGAATAATTCAAACTTTAGACCTATTTTAATACATGGATGCGAATCATGGACAATGAGTAAAACAAGTAAGGAAGAATTACGAATATTTGAAAGAAAAATAATAAACATTTTTTAACCTCATTATCATATCGCTACAAATCTGCATAGAATAAGAACACATACTAAATAAAGAAAGCTCTTATAACGATATTGTTCCGGAAAATAAATCCCTTAAGGTAGATCGGACACATGCATAGACGCCAAGATGTCAAACTTATAAAACTGGTATGGAAGGAAGTTAGCACAGAAAAATGCCATATATAAAAAAAATAACATTTCAGTTGATTACAGATTCGTGGAAAATCGATCAACTTGGAGAAAATTTGTAGTTAGCGAAGACCCACCCAGTGTTGTAGCGCTACGTTATGATAATGATAAAGACAAAGGAGAAACAGTGATCACCCACACAATCTTTACATCTACACCTATTCATTGTCATAAAACGGTCACATTTCAAAAATATATCTCTGGAATAAGTATAAATAGCCTTTAATAACACAATAGTATATTACATCACTTACATTTAACAAACAATCTCACACATACAGATTGAACGAAATAAATTCGGAACATAGGAATATAATGTATTTCGGCTCAATTCTGCTGTAGCTGGTTGGCCAACAAAAGATTGTCAAATAATTATATTATAAAAAATCCCATACTTCAGCGGGCTACTGGATTCTGAACTCATAAAAATTGAAAGCTACACATAAATGTACGATTATGCTGTCAAACCAGTTATAGTCCAGGAAATGTAGCATTTCACCTCGCAATTTTTTCGTGCGGCGTGGATTGACTTGAAATTTAACAGAAGGTAGGTAGTAGCCTAAGGATCAAAATCTATATCGAACCAAAGTGCGCCAAAGCCTAGGGGGTGGTTGCCACCCCATCTCTGGGGTGAAATTTTTTTTTACGTTTTAACTACAGGTTTCGATTAGAAAAGTGATTCTAAACAAAAAATGTGCTATACATTTTTTTTATAAAATGATATTTTTCAAGTTATTCGCGATTGAAAGTAACAACTTTTAGACGAAAAAATCCACGTTTTTAATCGATTTTTCGCGAATAACTCGAAAATGGTGCATTTTATCAAAAAAATTGTAGAGAACAAATTTGTAGCTTTTAAAAAGACAAATACAATTACAAATACAATATCAATGTTCAGCGGTTTTCTTCAAATGCCAAATTTGAAAGATTCAAAGTCAAATATCGGGAAAATGATGCATTTTTGGAAGAAAACTCACAAAATCTTTTTAAAAGAGCATAAATAGACCTATCATAAAAAAATAAGTCAATACCTCATTTTTTACGAAAAAATCGAGGAAAACAACACCCTAACCACCCCCATAATTAAAATCAATCTTCACCCTTCTGCAATTCCCTTTGTAGATGTATTTCTAATACGTCCAAGAAGTTTGACCCATTTAAAATGCTTAGTTTTAGAAAAAGTACAGCTTAAAGCGAGAAACGATTTACAATTTCATATTTTTTACTCTTCTTTTTTTAAATATGCCCGAAAATACTGAATATATGAAAAAAATAAAAATTACCAAATTGTAGCTTTTTTAATGACTAAAATTATCCTTTACTTAGATTTGTTGTACAATGAATATTTGGCGAGATATAGCCGTTTAAAGCATCGATTTACGATCAAGCACCATCTTTTTCGAGCCCTTTAAACTCACCCCATTTAAAAACCAAGGGTTCCAAAAAGATTTAATTCACAGATCCTTGTAGCTATTAAAAACCTCTACAAATCGTTTTTGAAGAAACATCTATCGTTAAAAATTAAAGGAAATACGTTAAAAAAACCAGTTAATTTTTTTCCGGAAAATTCCATTAGTATAGTACAGTACATTTCGGAGCATAATAATCTACAAAACCGGTATATTAGCTAGTGGGGCGTTATACATTCGAAATTTTAAGCGTTCTTATTTTGAAATCCTATACAACAGAATAAAACATCTGCTCATATGTCTATGGCTTGGCAATGAAAATATCAGAGCAACAGATGGGATGGTTTTTCAAAGATGGTTTGTTATTACCCGTACGCATGAACAAACAACCTGCACCCGATAAATTTTTGAAAATTATTTTTTGCCAATGCAAAAAAGGATGCGGCGTTTCATATGGGTGCAGAAAAGTTGGTTTATACTGTAACTCTACTTGTTCTGGGTGCTCAGGTGAAGGGTGCAATAACAGTCCACCAATAATTGAGGAAGATGATGATGATATAGATCACGATGAAGATGTTATTGATGACGAATAAAATTAATATTATAATTGTTTTACCTATAAATGTAAATATTTTCAACTATTTATGTAAATGTATAAGAATATATGGTGCCTTTTTATGTTGATGTTTTTTTTCGTATTTAATTCTTTATCAAAATTTCAATGTTGTATAGGGTGATTTTCAAAAGTTGAAAAGTTGCAAAATTTTGGCAAAAAATTGTTTTCACCTATAGCACTCATAACAATTGATTTTTAAGGGTTGAAAATGTATGAATTTGTATTTTAAAGTATAAAAAACTCACTATTTAACTAATCCAAACCAAATTTCACTCATCTTGGATTTGTAATATTATTTTACAATTTTTGAAAATTAGGGGTAGTTTTCACCCCTAAGAACAATCAGGGTTCATCGGCATGACGTAAACTATAAAGCAGAGGGTGAGTTGAGCTTAATTCCAAATTTTTATGCAAGTCGTTTCAAGGTGAAATCATTTTCTTCGCATTACTAATTTTTTTATATTAATCTCTAATGAGGGTCGCTTTTTAAGGGTTGAAATATGATGGAACTTTATTAAAAAGCACGAAACTCTTATTATTTAATTAATTCAAACCAAATTTTACCCATATTCAGGTTTAATATGTTATTTTATAATTTTTGACAATTAGGGGTAGTTTTCACCCCTAAGAACAATCAGGGTTCGTCGACATGACATAAACTATAAAGCAGCGGGTGAATTAAGCTTAAATCCAAATTTTTATCCAAATCGATACAAGGCGAAATCATTTTTTTAGAATTAGTAATTTTTTACATTAATCTCTAACAAGGGCTGCTTTTTAAGGATTGAAAAGTATAAAATAATCATTATTTAATTAATTCAAACCAAATCTTACCCATATTCAGGTTTAATATGTTATTTTATAATTTTTGACAATTAGGGGTAGTTCTTACCCCTAAAACCCTTCAGCGCACTTCGGTTCAATATAGATTTTGATCCTAGGGCTATTACCTACCTTCTGCTAAAATTTCAACTGGATACATGCAGGACGAAAAAATTGCAAGGTTTTAACTTTTTTCGAGCTTCGATTCCTGAACTATTATCGCCTCCTTAGACAAACCCGTCTTACGCAAACATCTTTGTTGCGAGACAGATAGTTGAACGATATTTTATACAATGTCTATACCCAGGTATGGATTTATTTTTGTCCAAGTTTTATATTGGTCCACTATTTTAAATGCAGTTCAAACAGACATGTATTAAATTGTATGTTCCGTTTTAATTTGGTTCAATCTGTATCTCTAATTCATTGGATCAAATCTATCTCCTCAAGAACTTCCCGTTTACTGTCAAACAACTGCAGTGATAGAATTGAGTTCTCCATTCAACAATATAAAGTAGTTTCAACCATGTTCTACCATCCATCTATTAATAGAGTACCGGCATGTAAGTAATGTTTATCTTATTTATTTATTTGCTCATTTATTAATTTATTACAATCGAAGAGACTATTTTATAACAAATTGTGGGCCTTACCTTGTCTGTTTAACTTTTTTAAAAATTTTATACCTTTTTATTCAACTTACTCATTTAAATAAAACCACAGACATGTAATATTGGCATAATTATTGTAATTTACAACACCTACTTTGTTTATCGTTATTAGACAACACCCTAATATGGGTGTTGAGAAGTACGAATATTTGAAATAAAAATAATTAGAAAAATGTTCTAACCTCATTATCATATCGCTACAAATCCGTATAGAATAAGAACCCATACTGAATAAAGAAAGCTTTTATAACGATATTGTTCAGAAAAATAAATCGCTTAAGGTAGATCGGACACATGCATAGACGCCAATATATCAAACTTGTAAAACTGGTATGGAAGGAAGTTAGCACAGAAGAAAGAATGCCGCTTAGGCGTCTCAGTAAGCAATGGAGAGAAAACATCCAATTATATCTCAAAATATTAACATTTCATTTGATTACAGATTCGTGGAAAATCGATCAACTTGGAGAAAATTTGTAGTTAGCGAAGACCCGTCCACTGTTGTAGCGCCACGTAATGATGATGATAATGAAAAAGGAGAAATAATGACAAAAAGTAATAAAAATGGACTAATGGAGCAAACCTGCTTTAAAATCTTGATTGGAGAGGATTAAAATGAAAGTATAAAAAATACAATGAATGATTGATGGATTCGAGAAACTTGAGACTTGAGAAAAGCACACTGACGTGTGTATCCATATTAAATTCCTTAGATTTTTATACTTTTTATTTAGACTTTTATACTAATAGCTTTAAAATTAAATGTTTGGTGAAAATAGCTACGTGACTTTAATGCATCAAATATTTTGTTAATTAAAAATCAACATATTGAAATTAGACAGCAAAAAATTATAATATTAAAGATTAATTTATAAATTATTATAGTCTAATTTTAACTACTTCATGAAATAAATATTACACGCCATAAACTGCAGTAATTGAAAAATTATAAAGATCTTACAGAAGAGTTTCTTAAACTGTTAGACGATTACGCTACTCGATGTTCATATTAATAGGTTCCAAAATGTACCACCTATAAAATTTAAAAATCTACTACCAATACAATTATTGGCAACATCGCAGGAGTTAAGAAGTGTACGGGAAAAGTTATATACGGATCCCAAAAATGTTTGATCCTATTACGGAGTCCACTTGATCCGACGCATTGGTCGGAGTCTACATAAAGCGCTACTCAGATAATAATATACACGGCGTATATTCTCCTGGAGTTAGTATAATACCGTTTTAGTACGGAGCCCATATTAACCGCTAGAAGTATATATATACATATATATATATATATATATATATATATATATATATATATATATATATATATATATATATGTATATATATATATATACATATATATATATATACATATATATATATATATATATATATATATATATATATATATATATATATATATATATATACTTCTAGCGGTTAATGTGGGCTCCGTACTAAAACGGTATTATACTAACTCCAGGAGAATATACGCCGTGTATGTTATTATCTGAGTAGCGCTTTATGTAGACTCCGACCAACACGTCGGATCAAGTGGACTCCGTAACTGGATAAAACATTTTTGGGATCCGTATACAGCTTTTAGCGTACACAACTAAGCTCCTGCGATGTTGCCGGTAGTTGTATTATTCGTAGAGTTTCAAATTTTAGAGCAGGTACATTTTAGAACTTAAAATTTATTTAAATATCCACCAGGTTAGTCATCGAGGAATTCCAAGAATATATGGCTACTGTTTTTAAATATATTATAATATAAATTGTTAATATAATTTTATTTTATTTTTATGTTTAATAAGCACTTTGATAATTTAAATTACTTGCTCTAATTATTTTCAAACTTTAGTATCCATTATAAACTTATTAATGCTAATATATAGCATTATTTTATAGCATTATAATATTTTAGCTATGGATTAAATCCGAATAGCGTTTTGATAGTACTTTACTTTTTTGGAGACATTATATTGTAACACAAGGATCTTATTAAATTACCAAAACCTTCCTTTCATATTTTATTCACTTATAAGGGGCAGCACTAACATCAGTAAGATAATTGTTTGTTTTCGGGACAGCTAACTGGATTGGGGAAGCATGATATCAGCATTAAGTTAATGCATATAGGAATTGTTGCTTGACGGTTGAAATATCAAATACCAGAAGGCACGACGGTAGCAGTCTGAGAAAGCAAAGCAAAACAACTTAACTATTATTAGACAATATCATATTTCCTAATAAACTATAATTCACTTTAAAACGAGACAAAAAGATATCGAAACAGTCTGTACATACCAACGGGTTTCCTATGTCGGCATCCAGCAAAATTGTTGTAATATTGATACGGGAAACAAAAATCTTGAGAGAGAAATTGGCCCCAAGAAACTCTGCCTTAATAAACTGTGACGTCCTCTCGTAGGAGTCACTATCCGGGTAGCTTTTGGACAGTCAGAGACAGAGTTCAAAATAAAAATAAAACTTTATTGTCTTCCTTAAATTAAATTGACAAAAATCTTATGTACATATTTACAATTTAGTTTAGTCTTCTCAGTACCTGGCCTATTTATTCAAATTAAGTTTGACCTTGTCGTATGAAATTAGTGTTATCGGCAATCAAGTGTGTTTTCGGAATTTTACGTGAACGATGTGTCGATTTAATAACAGCGGACGATAGGTACAAAGAAAAGAAAGGAACTCAACACGTCCCTTAAGTGATTCGGGTTAATAGGACACTCCTCGACAGTCTCAACACGACTGCTTCGGAGTACGGGTAATGGAGAGCTCAACACGCTCTTCGGATAACGGCGGTATGGAACAACTTGTGAACTCAACACGTCCACAAGCCGGGGTAGGGAAGAAGAGAACCTTCAGTCAACACCTGACGATTCTGCCTCTATGAGGAAATAATGCGGTTTATATAGCAAAGTTTTGCCCTTTCTACTGTCGATACACTCCTACTTCATGGGTTGGTTCGCGCGCACGCTGGTTTAACGGTGATGGCTTGGACTCATCGTTACACTCCCTCTTCCTGGGAAAAAAAAAATTTTGGAACAAAATTTTTTTTATTTTTATTCCTTGCCAGGTACTTGGTTACCCTAAAAAACAATTTACAATACATCGAAATAAAAAATGTCCGCCCTAAAAAAATAAAAATCGTCTTCCTCTCTCTTAAAAAACGTCTTCCTTCGTGGGGCTTCAATTATTGGTTTTTATCCTCAGCACCTGGTTCGGGAGTCTCAGTCTGTATTTTTTTTCCTTTATGCTGCGGCGGAATTAGTGAGAGCAGCGGGATTGACACTGGAATTGACTGGACTTTCTGAATCTTTGTGATGCCCATGGCTGGTTCGTCGAAAAGGTTTTTAAATTTGGAAATAGCCTTTATCAGGGGCTCGCAGCCTTTGCCCGGGGTGTTAGGTTTTGGTGTGTTCCCCAATGGTGATAATAACTCTGGAACGGTGTATGGTGGCGGCGTAACTGTGCCGTCCATTTCTATGTCACTGTAATATATTTCTAACGTGTCTGACATATTTGAAGGTTACTGGTAAACTGTATTAAAATATACTGTCACTACTTGGTGTTGACTGTAAGTGCTTGGACTGATTAAGGAGTAGGGAAATCGGTAAATGCGGGTTTTAGGTCTTTGATATGAGCTGTTATTGTACGGTTTTTATCGTCGTGTTTTAATTTGAATATTACATTAGAACACACTTTTGTTATAGTATATGGGCCTGAAAATTTCGGTGCTAATTTGGCGTTAAAATTTTTGGCGGCATTTAAGAGTTGGTATTCCCTTTTCATGACTTTGTCGTTTATTGTGGGTTTCCACTCTCTTCGTCGTAAGTTGTAGTAATGGCTTTGAGTTGTAAAAGCTTTTGCCAGGTTTGTACGTACTAGTTCGAATGTTTCTCGTAGTTTATGCCATTTTATGTTTTGATCGGTATGTTGTGTGTCGTTTGGGGTTTTTACGACTTTACTTGGAATTTCTAGTTCGTGTCCAAAGTATAGGAAGGCTGGGGAGAAACCCGTTGAATCGTGTTTAGCTGTATTATATGCGAATAGTAGTTCTGGAAGGCTCGTGTCCCATTTCTTATGGTTATTATCGCAGAACTGAGCTATCATTGTTTTGATTACTCTGTTTGTTCTTTCTACTGGATTATTCTGGGGTGAATATGGCGGAATGTTTCTTTTAGAAATCTGGAATTCGTCTAGCAACTTTCGTACTTCCCTGTTATCGTATGTTCTTGCGTTGTCTGATATTAGCTCGTTGGGTGATCCGAATCTCATAATGATTTTATCTTTTAAGTTCTGACAGACTGATTTTGCCGTTGCTGTTCTGATCGGTATGGCTTCGACCCATTTTGAAAAGGTGTCCTGGAATGTCATTATATATTTGTTTCCTTTGCTGGATGTTGGAAGGGGTCCTATGATGTCGGTTGAAACGGTGTGCCATGGATGTGGGGGAATTTGTGTAGATTGCATGCGGCCTGGAGTTAAGCTTTGTTGCGGCTTAAATTGCTGACAGTTCTTGCAGTTCCTGACGAACTTTGCGGCGTCTTTAAACATCCCTGGCCAGTAGTATTTTCTAGCTAGGTGGGTTATTGTTTTAGCTATTCCTAGATGTCCTGCGGTCGGTTGCTCGTGGTTTTCTGCCAGGAGTTGTTGTCTCTTGTGGTTTGGGATGCATAGTTTCCAGGGGTTGGATACCTCTGTCTCTTTTAAATCGTATTTGTCCCAGAAGTGTCGATAGAGAAGTCCATCTTTGATAGAGTAGTCTGGAAATAGTTGCGGATTTGTCTGGATTTTATTTAAAGCTTTATTGTACCATTCGTCGGGTTCTACATCTTCTACGTTTATTATGCAAACCAGATCTACTGGTTCTCTAGAGAGCGCGTCGGCCAGGACGTTCTGGGAGCCCTTTCTGTAAATGATATCGAAGTCAAATTGTTGCAGCAGCATTGCCCATCTAGCTATTCTACCTGTAGGGTTTTCCATTGTTTGTAAGTATCGTAGACTTTGATGATCTGTGATAATTGAAAATGGGTATCCTTCGATGTAGGGTTTCATCTTTTCTACACCGAAGATGATCGCTAGTAGTTCTTTTTCTGTCACGCTGTAATTTTTTTCAGCTTTTGTTAGGTTTCGACTTGCGTAAGCGATGACTTGTTCCTGTCCTTCGTCGTTTGTTTGTACTAAAGCTACTCCTAAACCGTGGTTCGAAGCGTCCGATTGTAAAAAAAATCTTTTCTGGAAGTCCGGCAGATCAGTATTGGAGCTTGTGTCAGTAGTAATTTTATTTTGTTGAATGCTTCCTCTTGGTCTCTGTCCCAAGTCCAATGTTGTTTTTTCTTTAGTAGCTTTGTTAAAGGAGCTGTAGTTCGTGAAAAATCTTTTATAAATCTCCTATACCATGAGATGATGCCCAAAAATCGGCGTAGTTGTTTAACGGTTTTTGGCGCGGGATATTCGACTATAGCTTTTGTCTTGTTTTCGTCCACTTTTATTCCCGTTTTGTTTACTACATGGCCTAAATAATTTATCTCTTCTTTGCAGAATTTACATTTGTCTATATTAATTCGTAGTTTGGCCTGCTGTAGTCTGTGAAGTACTTCTTTTAAGTTTTCCATATGTTCCTCGAACGTTTTCCCCAGTACTATTATGTCGTCTAAATAGGCGAATGCATGTGGTTCCATTTCTGGGCCGATTATTGTATCTAGTAATCGTTGAAAAGTAGCGGAGGCGGCGTGTAATCCGAATGGAAGTACTTTGAACTGGAATAGTCCTTTTCCTGGTGCTATGAAAGCGGTTAAGGGTTTGCTTGCTTCGGAAAGTGGTACTTGCCAATATCCATTTTTTAGATCCAACGTGGTAAAATATTTTGCAGATTTTAACTTTTCTAGGATATGATTGATGTACGGTAATGGGTAGGCATCTTTTTCTGAGATGTCGTTGATTTTCCTAAAATCGATGCAAAATCTGTATCCGTTGTTATCCTTCTTTTGTACTAGAACGATGGGGGAACTGTACGGGCTATTAGATTTTTCTATCACGTTCTCTTCTAGCATCTTATCTATCTCATCGTTTATGATCTTCTGCATTGCCGGGTTTCGGGGCCTGTATCTTTGTTTGATCGGTGTATTATGTTTAAGTTTTATTGTATGTTCGGTTAGATGTGTTGTTCCTTTAATGTGTTTAAATTTCTCCACTTCGGTTAGTAACAATTCCTGTAATTGTTTTTTTTCGGTATTGTTTAGTGTAGTACTAATGTCGAGCTGCTCTCGTTTCGGACTGTTCGTGAATTCCGGTATGTATGACGGAATGTCTTCGGTCTGGTCGTCGGCCGCGGTATCGGTCGGTAGTTCGGTATATCTTCGGTCTGGTTGTCGACCGCGGTATCGGTCGGTAGTCGGTATATTTTCGGTCTAGTCTTCGACCGCGGTATCGGTCGGTAGTCGGTAGGTCGTTTTGTTATATATCTTGCTTCTCTGTTGGAGCGGATATCTTGAGGTTGGTGTTTCGTTGACCCTGGAATTGGTCGGTATTCGGTTATTGTCTGCCTTGTACGATCTGGATCTGTGTTCTGTCCTGGTTTGGTATTGTTCTCTCCTTCTTACGCGATTTCTATTTAAGATGTTTGATAAATCAAGGCCCCATCTTGTTATTTCATGCATTCCCAGTACTACTTCTGAAGCTAGGTTTGGTAAAAAATGTAGCTTGGCTTTTCTCCAAACGTTGTCTATGGAACATTTTGCTGTAAAACAGATTTCTATGTTGCTGGTTTTTCCCTCTGCCAGCGTGATCTTTAAAGCTTTTCTGTCGCTTTTTGTTCCACATTGTTCCAATATTTTTTTTCCTTTTTGTCCTATAAACGAATTTTGGGCTCCTGTGTCTATTAGTGCTTTTAACTTTTTACCGTTGCTGAACGTTATCGTTGTGTGTGGTCGTTGATCTGTATAGTGTGCGTAGCTGGAGGTTGTTAGGGAGGACTCTAAATGCTGACTGGGTTGCCTCCTTCTTGTCCAGTCCTGTTGGAGTTTTCCGGTCGGCTTCTACATTGGCAGTTATTGGAAGTTGTTCCTCGGGTTCCGCAGTGGCTGCAGAAGAGTACAGCGATAGCTCTGCAGTTTCTTCTATTGTGGCCTCTGCGGCCGCATTTCCAACAACAAGTCTGTCTGTCGAAATTCTGTATTTTGTTATTACGACTATTTGCCTGTGTCCAGTCACACCTTGTATTGTTTCTGTTATATATTTCTTTTTGGACCATATCATATTCTTCCGCTAGTCTGATGATGTCCTGTGTTGACGATACGTCTTGCCTCTTTATATACAACTTGTATTTCGGGTTCATATTGGTGTATATCCTGTTTAGTTCTTCTTGGTGATTGAATTCACCATGTCTTCTGATCATTGTTTGAATATCAATGATGTAGTCTTTTACATCTTCGTTGTTTCGTTGGAGTCGGTTCCGGATTTGAGCTTCCAGAGATTGTGTGAGAACGGAGGAAACGAAGAAATTGCGGAAATCTTGTTCGAAGTCTTTTAATTCGTTCCAATATTTATTATTGTTTCTGTACCATAGTAATGCTTTCCCGTTTAATGTTTCTGGTAGAGCTTGTAAAACGTGGGTGTCTTGTAGGCCGTAAGCTGTCTGGAGTTCTTTCAACCGTTCTATGAATTCTATTGGGTCTCTTGAACCGTCAAAGTGTAACCCCCATTTGCGTACTATTTCCATCTTTCTTTGTCTGTCTTCCATCTGGTTTTCTTCTATTTCCTCTGGGTTTTGGCCTTTTTGAGTTGGTGCCTTGATGATCGCAACTAATCTCGCTCTTAGCTCGCTGAAATTCCCTTCCGTCGACTGTTCTCTGTTTGTTAATTCGGCTATAAGTTCGTCTTTCTTTAATAGGTACACCCAACTAACCTTCGACGTTTCCGGAGCGTCTGTCATTTTTGAACTGTGAATCACCCTGTATTTGAACAAAATTTGAGATGTAGTACTTTCTCATGAAAATAAAATTCGGAATTCGGTCGGCATTATTGTTTAAAACGAATTTTTCTGCTCGGGCGCCATTTGTGACGTCCTCTCGTAGGAGTCACTATCCGGGTAGCTTTTGGACAGTCAGAGACAGAGTTCAAAATAAAAATAAAACTTTATTGTCTTCCTTAAATTAAATTGACAAAAATCTTATGTACATATTTACAATTTAGTTTAGTCTTCTCAGTACCTGGCCTATTTATTCAAATTAAGTTTGATCTTGTCGTATGAAGTTTTATCGGCAATCGAGTGTGTTTTCGGAATTTTACGTGAACGATGTGTCGATTTAATAACAGCGGACGATAGGTACAAAGAAAAGAAAGGAACTCAACACGTCCCTTAAGTGATTCGGGTTAATAGGACACTCCTCGACAGTCTCAACACGACTGCTTCGGAGTACGGGTAATGGAGAGCTCAACACGCTCTCCGGATAACGGCGGTATGGAACAACTTGTGAACTCAACACGTCCACAAGCCGGGGTAGGGAAGAAGAGAACCTTCAGTCAACACCTGACGATTCTGCCTCTATGAGGAAATAATGCGGTTTATATAGCAAAGTTTTGCCCTTTCTACTGTCGATACACTCCTACTTCATGGGTTGGTTCGCGCGCACGCTGGTTTAACGGTGATGGCTTGGACTCATAATTACAAAACAGTCGAATAAAATACAGATTCTCGATTTAAATAGTCAAAAAATTAAAGAACAATTTAATAAAATAGAAACAGCGCCGATTTACGATGTAATCCATTAACGGCCCAAGGTACAAAGCAGCTCCTAGTTATGCTGATTATTACATCTATAAATATGTAAACGAAATACTGAACAAAGTCCAGAGAGCACGAAAAAAGTTTCAAGTAAAATCAACGAAGTGAAAACCAAATACCAGCGCATTAACATAAGAGACCGTCAGTAAATCTAGATACAACGTTAAAGTCAACAATTTCAATTTCGAAAGTATGGACGACATTAAATATCTTAGAACAATAATCGCAGTTGGTAATACTACCACTGAAGGAGTTTAGAGCATAATACAAGCTTTAGACCTATTTTTATGTACGGATGCGAATCATTACAATGACTAAAACAAATAAAAAAGACTTCAAATATTGATAGATAATTGATAGGGAATAAGCACATCTATAGATAAGAATGAACAGATCATACAAGGCGGATAGCAAGGATTTCGGATTGGAGCCCAATAGGAAGGAGAAAAAGAGGTAGACCCCGAAGATCATGGAGGGATGAAGTGGACGAGGCCATGGAAAAACGAGACCTTAGAGATGGAGAATGGCAGAACAGAGAGGACTGGAGACGTTGGCTGAAAGAAGGAAGGCGGCGACAGCTGTAAAAATTCTTATATAGATAGATAGATAAGAATGAATAACATATCTTAGATAAATAAGCGGAACAAAAGAAACTGTGTATAAACTTGAAATTTCAGAAATAATAATTAAATGAATTAATGTAAATCGTAGGAAAAGAAATAAGAGGAACCATGACACAGTGAAAAACTAGAAATCTTATGGAAAAATACAATAAACTATTACATTTGCTCTTTAGCACCATGAGAAGATCAAAATCCAAATCTGCATACATAATTATATTAAAGAAAAGTTAATAAAAACTTCTGTTCGTCAGCAGCCAGAGAAATTACACATTATAATATATTGAATAATGCTTTTAGCATAAAAAAACGGTGTTATAGTCAATAACAAGAAAACCAAATAAAAGTTCATTAACAGACAAAAGGTATGATATAGAATGGAGCATTAATGTAACAATAAAACCATATACTTTTGAAGGATTGGAGCTATTTAGTTATCGCTGATAACTTTGTCACATAAAAGATAAAAGCGAAAATGCATGTAGCAAACCATAGACATATAGTACAAATAGACTGAATACTGCCATACATTCACGTTTCCGCAATGCGACAGAGAAAACTGACGAAAAGCAATATCTGTATCTTTTTCTAATGGGACGGGTTTATCGACCACGTGATCTTCTAATTGGTCATTTAGGTCACGCGTTCGATAAACCTGGCAAATTAGAAAGAGATGCAGGGACTGCTTTTCGCCAGTTTTCTCTGTCGCA
The DNA here is from genome assembly GCA_918026665.1 of Diabrotica balteata. Lineage (NCBI taxonomy): Eukaryota > Metazoa > Arthropoda > Insecta > Coleoptera > Chrysomelidae > Diabrotica > Diabrotica balteata. The sequence goes on from OU898278.1 coordinate 66,465,640, forward strand.
CTGGGGAAACGGACCTGTATTGCAACAGTCAGTCTATTTGTATTTTATGTATATGTAGCAAACTGATGTCCTCATATCACTATTAAATCTACAAAAAGAAGAAACTGCAATATAAACAAAATTTGTTTAGTACGTGTCTAGAAAAGAACTCTAAAAAAGAATTTGGAGATAGAAACGTCAACTGCATGTGTATTATAAAAATCAAATTTATTCTTTTAACCAAAATGTTCACACCACGTTTTAATGTATTTCAATATCCGGTAGCTCAAACTACTTGTATGCTATAATAGTATTGAATGAAAGAAATATGCCACAATATTTATTATGTACTACATATTTTATTTGACGCTTCAATGTTCAAATAGGAAATCGTTCTTAAAAATGTACAATATTATTTTTACAAGGTATTACGTATAAGATGTTATTTATGTTTTTACTTTATCTAGTTGGTCATAATAATCAATTAGTTCGCGGTTGTTTCGCACTCTGTATTGATTTGTAATATTATCGATAACATGTTTATATATTTCTCTAATAATTCTTCTTTCTGCGATGCTCAATCGGCTCTTATTTTGTTTTTTCGTCGTCCATGTTTCATGTTTTAATTCTCCCCGTATAATTAGCCCATTAACAGAGAGTCATTCAATCCAATAAGAGTGGAGGCTGCTCAGTCATCAAAGACAATCATTCCATCCAGTAAGGATGAAGACTGCTTAGTCATCAAAGACAGTCGTTCTATGCAGTAGGGGTGAAGGCTGCCTAGTCGTCGAAGAGACAAGTGCTATCTGCCAAACAAGAGAGTCGTGTCTTGGTTAAGGGGTAGCTGCCCTTTGCGCTATCGCCGATTCTTTTGTGGTTGCTGTATGTCAAGGGGTAAGGTCAGCTTACATATCTGTTGCTAAAATTACTTCGCTGCTGTAACGAGTACCATTTACTGGTATATGAATTTTGTTACGAATTTATCTTATGCTCTAATTAATCTTTTACCGCGAATTAAACAACATGTTTTAACATTTACGTTTATCTAAATAAATATTTACTATATTGTATAATAGTTGTTTATTATGTTTGTTTACTATTTGTATCTCTATAGGTATAATTTAGAATATAATATTATTTGTCTTATATACAAAATCATACGATTTGCGTTACATTGATATTTATGTGGCAATTAGCTATAGAGTCATTAGTCTTTCCTGTCATATCATATTTTCCTTAATCAACAAACCATAATCAAGCGGTTTAGTTTGTGTAATACAATATCCCAATTCGTCTCATAATATTTAGTTTTCAAAACAGCTGTTACGCTAATAATTCGTTCACCTTTGTTAAAGCACTTTGGGTTATGACTACTTTTTCTTGGCTACGCAATTTTAGTTTTTAAATTACAGTATTTATTGATATGTTATTGATAGGGTATGCAAGTGTTGAGGAATAGTTTGGGATTGATATATGAGGTTGTGAAATATTAGGTATTGTTGATAACTGGGTAGTTGTTATATTTTTATCTGTGTATGTAGTTTGAGAACTTGGGAATAATGTTAAGGGTGATATTTGAGATGGAGTTAATATTTGTACAGTTAATTAAGTAGGTATAGTCGAGAATTGTAAGGAAAAGGCCTTCGCTGAAGATGCTGATGTGATCAGGACGTCATGTGTGGAAGAGTATTAACTACTGTATTTATAGTAGTAGTTGGCACTGTTGTTGTAAAGTTTTGATTTGGATTTGTACAGAATGACCAATTTGCTACAAAATGGTCAGATTTTTTACAATAGTAACACATCTGTTTTCTAAAGATAAGAAAATACGATTAGATGTTTGATCGTGATTTCTGACAATTGAGGGAGAAATTAATGTAGCTTTCAAAGGAAGGATAAATGTGTGTCTTTGAAAGCTCAGTATATATCTATATACTGGGTTTGTTGTACCTCTTCGTAAAAAATTAATTGGAGGTAATAAATTGAGGCCTAAATTTTTAAGTTCATATTCTATGAAAGTGTGATAAATACTAGGACAAACATTAGAGATCAGTAATCTTTCATTTGGTGTAATTAAGCGTCGAGCATAAATTATTTGATGATTGATAGTTATTCTTTCGTAGTCAGCCTTCATGACAGTTTTTTCTAATTCTTCACTAGCTAGGTAAATACAAATACGGTGATTTGAAATTCGTGATGAAAAAATGTATATATCTTGGTTCTATATTTTTTCACAGTGCAAGTAGATATTGGAATTTTGGAATTGAATTGATTAACGCTACAGAATATGAAGAAGTTTTATATGATGTCAATAACGTTTGGGGCTTCGACGCCACTGGACTATTAACATCATCCATTTTCGTTGTTTAATGACATCAGGTGATATAAATAATATGAACTTGTTTTGAAGTATGTACTAGGTGCGATAATACTGGTAATTAAATATATCTAGCTTCGACGAAGGTTCAAATCGTTGTCTCTTATTATTTTCTTTTCAAATATTCGGAGTTCTTCCTCACTTGCTTTAGTCATTTGCTATTACTCGTATCCATGTATTAAAATAGGTTTGAAATTAGTAGCAATATTATTTCTGCGAGAAAGTGAAAAATATCTATTTGCTATCCAGATTTAATCCATAGAATAAATATTGGAATGCTATAAAATAATGCTATTAACACCAAAAAAATTTGCTGATAATCAGTAAAAAACTAAATAAATGTCCTTTAATATGCAAAAAAAGATGATATAGAGTAGAGCATAATGTTACAATAAACCCATATCATTTTAAGACATTGTAGTATTTAGTATATCGTAGATAACGTTCTCACATAAGAAATAAAAATGAATATTTAGGTAGCTAACTGATGTATATATTATAACCCTTATAACACTTTTAAATCCAGAAGTCTAATAGGAATTTATAAAATCAGGATATATAAGAAGATAATTAAATCAGTGCTACTGTGTGGATATGTGACGAGAACACTGTCAAAACAATGTAAGTAAAACTCAAGTAGTAATTAGATCAGGATTGCTAGAAATCTCATCAGAAATATTTTCCAACCTATATAGGTCCAAGTACTAACCAATACCAAACGGAACTAATGCCAAGGTCAAACACATATACAAAGGTAGCAACGTCGTACAAGAAACTAAATCTCAACGCCAAAGTTGCGCTGGCTATATCCAAAGGCTCTCTAATAACTGCATTGTCAAGCTAAATTGGGAGGATCGAGAAAAAAAATGCCCTTAAGACGTCCACGAATGAAGGAGGGAAGTAACTTATGGTCAGATTTAGGAATAATGAGACTACCTACATCTTATCAACACATCCCTGTTCAATTACATGCTATCCTACCTACAATCAACAACTTATTTGTAAGGGATTATCAAATCAATTACAAGTAATCAAATGAACTAGACTTAAAAAAGTTATCCCAGGAAAGGCACTTCAGAAATAGGGAAATAAATTTTTACAACGTCATTTACGTGGCTGAGTTTTCAATAGTAATGAGGAGACAAAAAGAAGAAAAGGTAATAGAACCTTGTTGCGTTCTGACTATATGATGACGATGACCTTTATATAACATATAGGGAGAAAGAGAGACGAATGTCTATGTTCAATCTAGAACTCGCTGGTTTTTCTCCATTTCGAATTGGGTTTGTATATGTATTACTATAGAAAATAAACGGAAGAGAACTATAATTATGAAATTTTATCTAAAATGTAAAATCAATAAACAAATTATATATACAAAAAGATTATTATTAATGTGTGAATATTAGGGATTTATATAATCCCTAATATTCACACATTAAAATATGCCCGATAGAAGTATGTCTTCTAAAAATACAAAAAAGTAGTTATTCGTAAAGATTCCCTTAGCTGACTGGTTTTGTCTCCTCTCATTTTAAGTTTTTCTTTTCTTGTTTGCCTATGTTTGGCCCTCAATGTGTTTCCTGCACTAGAAGTACGTCACATTTGTGTTAACCGCATATGTCTGATAAAGTTAAGTAAAGTAAAGTACCTATCTTTATCTCTGGATATTCCCTTCTCTAATATTTATAGACATAATTAGAATAGTTGGCATTAAAAAGGATGATTTGGCCTTTGGGATCTTTAAACCCTATAAAATATGGCTAATCTTTTGCTTTTCATTAAAAATTTTAATTTTACATACTGTTACTTTTAGACAATATTTCGATCAGATTTGTATAGCAATAAATGTAGTTAATATATGTAGAGTTTCTTTGTGAAAAATAAATGAGTTTGTAATATCGGTCACAACTCATATATGGATAATAAGGAAATAAACGGTTAAAATAGGTGTACAAAATTTTAACTACATAATATATCGGCGCCATTGTTCAGGAGTTGGGTTTATCTCAGAGATCAAAGGTTACGTTACATGCATATTCCAGGTTCTATTTACGTATTTTCATTCCTAAAAAAGTATATTTATAATAAAGCCCTGAAGCTACCTTTAGATTCTATGAAAAGTAGAATCTATGGAAATTAGCAAATTAAAAAATAAAGACATAATTCTGAATGGCCAACTTGAGACAAACAATTTTCCCGTCCTTAACTTATTCAGTTACAAACTATAACGTGTAAACGCAATCATCTTTTATTGTTAGATAAAATGAATTTTTATCAAGTAACGGTCGGATCCATCACTTACTAAGAGAGTAGAAAATGACATGCTTATGCTTTAGAGTACGGCTACTTTAGTACAAAGTACCCTTTGCTTTTGCCAATTGCTTTCTCACTTTCTTAGCGATGGGCCTGGCTTTTCCTTATCAATAATGTTCTCGTTCGTTCTAGTTATTCTAAGATATTCAGATTTCACTATATGCTCTACATTTGGTTTTATCTAATATGAATTTACAACTATGACGAAATTTTTATAATATTTTATGCATTGATATTAAACTGAGGATATAAAAATCAACAATAAGACCGATAATGACGTACGTAGCGGAAACAAGAGCAGATACGGCGAAAACAAAAAGACTGCTAGAAACAACAGAAATGAAAATCTTACGAAAAATGACAAACTTAACTCTAAGAGAAAGAGTAAGAAGTGAAGAAATACGAGCGAGATGTGGTTTAGAGAAAATAAGGGCGTGGACCAAAAGAAAAAGCGGAATGGAATCAACACTTCGAAAGAATGACAGAAAATAGAATAGTACGAATAGCAAGCGACAAATCGCCAAATGGAAGGAGATCATTGGGACGACCGAGGAAAAGATGGTCAGACAACGTCAATTGAGACTCAAAACCGAAGTAAAACAGGCATTAAGCCTATTTATAAAGAAAGAAGAAGAAAATAAACTGGAGTAGAGCACTTGGTAGATAATATTTATTTGTTTTGAGTATACGTATTTTACAACATAGTACATAAAATAATAAATATTTGTGTGCTCAGTTTTTTGCTCTGAATTGAAAATTTTATCTCAAAATATGACTGTACTTTATACAAATATTATTATTTTCTGAGATACCGCTATAAATATAAATTTTGAATTTCGCAATGATTTTTTAAAATTATTTTCTTGTGACTTTATGTCAGTGTTTAAGAATAATGCTGGGAATAAGGTTAAGTAGGTTTTTATATTTTATTTGACGTTTAAATATTTAAATCTGAGTTAATTTTTCGAAAAACTATAAACTTGTGACAACAAATTGCTATATAACGGTACGAGGCAATATTCTTATGCTGTGACAAAATCATCATATTTGCTTTACATTGCCGTTTTTCCTGCCGTATCATATTTTAGCATAGTCTTCTGATTCATTTTATAGACAAGCGGTAATGGATATCCACAATTTGTCTAATAATATTAAGTTTTAAAAACAGCTGTGCTTTTATGCTCATTCGTTTACCTTTTGTAAAGCCACCTGAGTTATGAATAACTACTTTTTTGTATTTTTAGAAGACATACTTCTATCGGGCATATTTTAATGTGTGAATATTAGGGATTATATAAATCCCTAATATTCACACATTAATAATAATCTTTTTGTATATATAATTTGTTTATTGATTTTACATTTTAGATAAAATTTCATAATTATAGTTCTCTTCCGTTTATTTTCTATAGTAATACATATACAAACCCAATTCGAAATGGAGAAAAACCAGCGAGTTCTAGATTGAACATAGACATTCGTCTCTCTTTCTCCCTATATGTTATATAAAGGTCATCGTCATCATATAGTCAGAACGCAACAAGGTTCTATTACCTTTTCTTCTTTTTGTCTCCTCATTACTATTGAAAACTCAGCCACGTAAATGACGTTGTAAAAATTTATTTCCCTATTTCTGAAGTGCCTTTCCTGGGATAACTTTTTTAAGTCTAGTTCATTTGATTACTTGTAATTGATTTGATAATCCCTTGTAACGGAAATATTTTGCCTACCACAGGGGCCATTAATACAAGGGGGTAGAAAATTGGGGGAGAAACTATTGGGGGTGAAGATAGGGCAAGCAAAATATACGTTACTTGTGCGAACGGACACTCAGGGTTTCGTAGGAGAGCTGGGGTCGTGGATAAGTAAAAGATAAGGGCATTGGAATGGGGCAACTACAAAAAAATGAAATAAAGGGCTCTTGGGATAAACAAAATAAAAATTAAACAAGAAACACCTCAAGGAATTTAATATAGGGCGCCACTTGAGGTGCCCAATTATGCCTATTACAACCACTAGTTGTAACTAGGGAAATAATTAGAAAATAAAATCAAAACATATCTTTTTCAAATAAACTCAAAAAGGGTTAGCTTAAAAAAAATAAATAAAAAGTTAAGAAAATAAAATTTAACCTTTAATTATGTGTACCACAAACAGTTACAAATACAAATAATACTAACAAAATACAAAAAAAAAACGACTTACAATGGCGCTTTCGGTTTACAACTCTGGGCGTTGGGGACCCTATTTGCGCGACATTTTGTAGCGGTAACTATTTAAATATTTATTATCATATTTTTAAATGGAGCTTACTTACTGAGGTTAACCTTTTTAAAAACAAAACAAATTCAAAGTTTATGGTTATGTATGTACCAAATATCCGAAGACAATAATGCTAACTGTCATATGTCAAGATTAAATTTTTAAAACTATAAGAATAATTAATATGACAGTTAACCAATCCCTAATATTTATAATTTTATTTATTACAATTTTTGTAACTTGTCATGAAAGCAATTATCGATGAAAACTGTCTATTTTTACTTTAAAAAATGTTTACGAAAAAAAAAGAGTACCTGATATCACTGAATATTATATCTCCTTTAAAAGTTTTGGGGCTGGAACTTTACTCAAAAACACTGCAAAACAAACAAATGCTTCTCACAAGCTGCAAAATGGTCTGGAATGACCAGGGACAACAAATATACGATGAAAGCTGGGCACTGGACCATCGGACTTCGGGTTAATTAAACTGCAATCTTCAAAGCTTGGCTTTTCAAAACTTCTCAAAACACAAAGCTCTTCAAAACACAGCACGACCCAAATCGGTGATTAACTCAGACAAAAACTGACACATTACATTTGAGTATAATATTCACTTCTTCACATATAAATTTGCCGGTTCCTTGAAGAATACCACCCAAGCACTTTTCCGTCAATATCATAAACCAACCTCAAATTGTAACTACACATGCTACCAAACTTCAATACTTCTGATGAAAAAAACTAATAACAAAAAAAAACATTACGAATTTGATGAAAATTCGGACTAAACAAACGAAACCAACTGCCCTTGACAGCGGCTCCACCGATAGTGACGAAATTAAAAATTTGTTCGCTTAACTTGAAAATCAACGAACTGCTGAAATAGCAAAACCAACGAACGACGTAGATATCCTTTGAAACGCATTTACATGAAAAGAAATCGCCGCAGTAAAATAAACAACAATTAAATGGATTTATTACTCTACGACGTTAGAATGATTGAAAACACTTTTCGAAAGATACGAACTAAAAAACAGAAAACATTCTTCGTTTCATTAAGACGATTTCATATACGAGGCGACTTTAAATATACTTCAAAGAATCAATCAAAATTTAAAATGCTACACCCTTACAAATAAGTTGTTGATTGTAGGTAGGATAGCATGTAATTGAACAGGGATGTGTTGATAAGATGTAGGTAGTCTCATTATTCCTAAATCTGACCATAAGTTACTTCCCTCCTTCATTCGTGGACGTCTTAAGGGCATTTTTTTTCTCGATCCTCCCAATTTAGCTTGACAATGCAGTTATTAGAGAGCCTTTGGATATAGCCAGCGCAACTTTGGCGTTGAGATTTAGTTTCTTGTACGACGTTGCTACCTTTGTATATGTGTTTGACCTTGGCATTAGTTCCGTTTGGTATTGGTTAGTACTTGGACCTATATAGGTTGGAAAATATTTCTGATGAGATTTCTAGCAATCCTGATCTAATTACTACTTGAGTTTTACTTACATTGTTTTGACAGTGTTCTCGTCACATATCCACACAGTAGCACTGATTTAATTATCTTCTTATATATCCTGATTTTATAAATTCCTATTAGACTTCTGGATTTAAAAGTGTTATAAGGGTTATAATATATACATCAGTTAGCTACCTAAATATTCATTTTTATTTCTTATGTGAGAACGTTATCTACGATATACTAAATACTACAATGTCTTAAAATGATATGGGTTTATTGTAACATTATGCTCTACTCTATATCATCTTTTTTTGCATATTAAAGGACATTTATTTAGTTTTTTACTGATTATCAGCAAATTTTTTTGGTGTTAATAGCATTATTTTATAGCATTCCAATATTTATTCTATGGATTAAATCTGGATAGCAAATAGATATTTTTCACTTTCTCGCAGAAATAATATTGCTACTAATTTCAAACCTATTTTAATACATGGATACGAGTAATAGCAAATGACTAAAGCAAGTGAGGAAGAACTCCGAATATTTGAAAAGAAAATAATAAGAGACAACGATTTGAACCTTCGTCGAAGCTAGATATATTTAATTACCAGTATTATCGCACCTAGTACATACTTCAAAACAAGTTCATATTATTTATATCACCTGATGTCATTAAACAACGAAAATGGATGATGTTAATAGTCCAGTGGCGTCGAAGCCCCAAACGTTATTGACATCATATAAAACTTCTTCATATTCTGTAGCGTTAATCAATTCAATTCCAAAATTCCAATATCTACTTGCACTGTGAAAAAATATAGAACCAAGATATATACATTTTTTCATCACGAATTTCAAATCACCGTATTTGTATTTACCTAGCTAGTGAAGAATTAGAAAAAACTGTCATGAAGGCTGACTACGAAAGAATAACTATCAATCATCAAATAATTTATGCTCGACGCTTAATTACACCAAATGAAAGATTACTGATCTCTAATGTTTGTCCTAGTATTTATCACACTTTCATAGAATATGAACTTAAAAATTTAGGCCTCAATTTATTACCTCCAATTAATTTTTTACGAAGAGGTACAACAAACCCAGTATATAGATATATACTGAGCTTTCAAAGACACACATTTATCCTTCCTTTGAAAGCTACATTAATTTCTCCCTCAATTGTCAGAAATCACGATCAAACATCTAATCGTATTTTCTTATCTTTAGAAAACAGATGTGTTACTATTGTAAAAAATCTGACAATTTTGTAGCAAATTGGTCATTCTGTACAAATCCAAATCAAAACTTTACAACAACAGTGCCAACTACTACTATAAATACAGTAGTTAATACTCTTCCACACATGACGTCCTGATCACATCAGCATCTTCAGCGAAGTCCTTTTCCTTACAATCCTCGACTATACCTACTTAATTAACTGTACAAATATTAACTCCATCTCAAATATCACCCTTAACATTATTCCCAAGTTCTCAAACTACATACACAGATAAAAATATAACAACTACCCAGTTATCAACAATACCTAATATTTCACAACCTCATATATCAATCCCAAACTATTCCTCAACACTTGCATACCCTATCAATAACATATCAATAAATACTGGAATTTAAAAACTAAAATTGCGTAGCCAAGAAAAAGTAGTCATAACCCAAAGTGATTTAACAAAGGTGAACGAATTATTAGCGTAACAGCTGTTTTGAAAACTAAATATTATGAGACGAATTGGGATATTGTATTACACAAACTAAACCGCTTGATTATGGTTTGTTGATTAAGGAAAATATGATATGACAGGAAAGACTAATGACTCTATAGCTAATTGCCACATAAATATCAATGTAACGCAAACGTATGATTTTGTATATAAGACAAATAATATTATATTCTAAATTATACCTATAGAGATACAAATAGTAAACAAACATAATAAACAACTATTATACAATATAGTAAATATTTATTTAGATAAACGTAAATGTTAAAACATGTTGTTTAATTCTCGGTAAAAGATTAATTAGAGCATAAGATAAATTCGTAACAAAATTCATATACCAGTAAATGGTACTCGTTACAGCAGCGAAGTAATTTTAGCAACAGATATGTAAGCTGACCTTACCCCTTGACATACAGCAACCACAAAAGAATCGGCGATAGCGCAAAGGGCAGCTACCCCTTAACCAAGACACGACTCTCTTGTTTGGCAGATAGCACTTGTCTCTTCGACGACTAGGCAGCCTTCACCCCTACTGCATAGAACGACTGTCTTTGATGACTAAGCAGTCTTCATCCTTACTGGATGGAATGATTGTCTTTGATGACTGAGCAGCCTCCACTCTTATTGGATTGAATGACTCTCTGTTAATGGGCTAATTATACGGGGAGAATTAAAACATGAAACATGGACGACGAAAAAACAAAATAAGAGCCGATTGAGCATCGCAGAAAGAAGAATTATTAGAGAAATATATAAACATGTTATCGATAATATTACAAATCAATACAGAGTGCGAAACAACCGCGAACTAATTGATTATTATGACCAACTAGATAAAGTAAAAACATAAATAACATCTTATACGTAATACCTTGTAAAAATAATATTGTACATTTTTAAGAACGATTTCCTATTTGAACATTGAAGCGTCAAATAAAATATGTAGTACATAATAAATATTGTGGCATATTTCTTTCATTCAATACTATTATAGCATACAAGTAGTTTGAGCTACCGGATATTGAAATACATTAAAACGTGGTGTGAACATTTTGGTTAAAAGAATAAATTTGATTTTTATAATACACATGCAGTTGACGTTTCTATCTCCAAATTATTTTTTAGAGTTCTTTTCTAGACACGTACTAAACAAATTTTGTTTATATTGCAGTTTCTTCTTTTTGTAGATTTAATAGTGATATGAGGACATCAGTTTGCTACATATACATAAAATACAAATAGACTGACTGTTGCAATACAGGTCCGTTTCCCCAGTGCGACAGAGAAAACTGGCGAAAAGCAGTCCCTGCATCTCTTTCTAATTTGCCAGGTTTATCGAACGCGTGACCTAAATGACCAATTAGAAGATCACGTGGTCGATAAACCCGTCCCATTAGAAAAAGATACAGATATTGCTTTTCGTCAGTTTTCTCTGTCGCATTGCGGAAACGTGAATGTATGGCAGTATTCAGTCTATTTGTACTATATGTCTATGGTTTGCTACATGCATTTTCGCTTTTATCTTTTATGTGACAAAGTTATCAGCGATAACTAAATAGCTCCAATCCTTCAAAAGTATATGGTTTTATTGTTACATTAATGCTCCATTCTATATCATACCTTTTGTCTGTTAATGAACTTTTATTTGGTTTTCTTGTTATTGACTATAACACCGTTTTTTTTTATGCTAAAAGCATTATTCAATATATTATAATGTGTAATTTCTCTGGCTGCTGACGAACAGAAGTTTTTATTAACTTTTCTTTAATATAATTATGTATGCAGATTTGGATTTTGATCTTCTCATGGTGCTAAAGAGCAAATGTAATAGTTTATTGTATTTTTCCATAAGATTTCTAGTTTTTCACTGTGTCATGGTTCCTCTTATTTCTTTTCCTACGATTTACATTAATTCATTTAATTATTATTTCTGAAATTTCAAGTTTATACACAGTTTCTTTTGTTCCGCTTATTTATCTAAGATATGTTATTCATTCTTATCTATCTATCTATATAAGAATTTTTACAGCTGTCGCCGCCTTCCTTCTTTCAGCCAACGTCTCCAGTCCTCTCTGTTCTGCCATTCTCCATCTCTAAGGTCTCGTTTTTCCATGGCCTCGTCCACTTCATCCCTCCATGATCTTCGGGGTCTACCTCTTTTTCTCCTTCCTATTGGGCTCCAATCCGAAATCCTTGCTATCCGCCTTGTATGATCTGTTCATTCTTATCTATAGATGTGCTTATTCCCTATCAATTATCTATCAATATTTGAAGTCTTTTTTATTTGTTTTAGTCATTGTAATGATTCGCATCCGTACATAAAAATAGGTCTAAAGCTTGTATTATGCTCTAAACTCCTTCAGTGGTAGTATTACCAACTGCGATTATTGTTCTAAGATATTTAATGTCTTCCATACTTTCGAAATTGAAATTGTTGACTTTAACGTTGTATCTAGATTTACTGACGGTCTCTTATGTTAGAAGATAATATTTAGTGGTGATTATAAATTTTTTGATTTTGGAAAACTTTAGGCTTTCAGTGACAGAAGGGTACCAAGTTTTGTTAATATAATTTAATAATTGTAAGAATTTCAAATTTAGATAGTTTGTTTTAAATTTAAATTGTTTATATTAGATATATATGTCTGTTTCATAATAGTTATAATAAAGATAATGTAAAAAAGTACTTACAAACTAATTCTTTGAGAACCGCGATAAAAACCCTATACTCATGTATTTTATTTTAAACACTCATTACTATATATATATATATATATATATATATATATATATATATATATATATATATGATTTATTAACACAATATATCATTACTCACCCTATACTTTAAATAACATTTAATACATCGATGCACATATCCCAAACTTACATTCATATTGACGCTTTTCATTAATATCTGTTACATTTTTCAGCCAGTAATCTTAGAAAAAAGGGTTAAAGGGTATAAAAAATGGGAGTCCCTGGATTATGAATAGTCATGAGTTACCTGATTAAAATTAATGGAAGTACTGACGATTTTACCAGTCGAGTTGTACAAGTCATTTATATTATAGACGCAAAAATTGGCAAGTCACACTCAGGTGTTTAATATTAAGGGGCTATAGTTGATTTAAGCATCAATAAAAATATTCGCTACTAGTTGCAAGTAAAATATATCAGTCGAGGACGAGTTTGTGTTAATATACTTACATCTGAAAGAGTGTATAAAAATTATGAAGCTGTTAAATGAAACAAAGCTCTATGTACTCCAGTGAGATCAAAAGTTTTCTTTCATAATCGTCCAATAGAACAAATATTTTAAGTAGAATGTGATTTCGAATATCATTCCACTAACAATACCGAAAAAAAACTTATACGAATCCAGTATCTAGTACGGTAAGTAATATGCGGAGTTGCCAATAAAACAAAACAATATTGTTCTCATACAAATTTGTTTTTTTTTTGTAACATCAAAATAATCCTATTTTGAACTGAAACTGTAATTAATTCCGGTAAAGATGTTTATTAAAACAAAAAAAAGATACACATTTAATTTAATAAAAGAATTGCTGTACCTATACCGATGTACATGGGAGCGATATCTGGACAACCACAAAACGACAAGAAATCTGAATATAGGCACACGTAATGAATTTTTGAGGACGTGTTAAAGGTTGTACATGACTCAATAATATAAGAAATTATGTAGCAAGTTACTAATATTACTAATATTTTAATACGCTTTTTAATAACCTTTCAAATTAATATGTTTGTAAAGGAGAACCGTAGGAGCGTTTGGATACGCTCATAGGTGTTAACTTATATAATTGAGATGGTTTATGAAAATTGGGTTGGTTAGCCCTAGAATTTGGTGCATATTGAGTGATTCGTTGATTTTGTTGGAATCTAGATGATTGAAATATCTCTCTTCGGCTATTGTTGAATGGCCGTTGTTGCAAAGGCATTTGATTTGACCTAAACAATGGCTGGAGCCATTAGGGCTTGGGCACCTCAGGCTGCCATTGTGTAGGAGCGGGTGTATGAGTGAAATTGTGTCTTTGCGTTTGTGAAGTGGAAGATGGTTTGTTAGAAGATGATAAGGAATAATTATGAAATATTTGGAGATATTTAATATTATTTTTTTCCTGAATATATTGGATCGCAAGATCGAGATTCGGTGGTCTCATGGATCGAATTGTTGATCCTAGGGGTTTTCTTAGACCTGCCGAAAATGTGGTTAGAGCTCGTTGTTAGAAAAATTCTTTCTTACTTCTTTTAACGTCCTCATATGCAATTCAATGTGATTTGAAATGGTATTTAGAAGACATGACTTTTTTATAAAATTAGTTGAGGAGTTTTGTTTGGAGTTTGACAAAGATTGACTAAATCTCTAGTTGATGAGTTTTCGTTACGTTGGTCTGTAAAATTTTGGACAATAATTGATTTTATTGACGGCCAATCTTTACAGGCGTATACAGAAATAATTTCTCTGGCTCTTGCTTTAAATTTGTTTATAATTACTCGGGTAAGCATATGATTTTAAAAATTTTCGGAATTTGTCTGATCCCAGAAATAGTTTAGAAGCATGGAAATAACATCATTAAAATTGAGAAGTTCATTTGGATTGCCGTCGTACTCTGGTATGATAGAAAGATCTTTATGAAATCTGGTTTGATATTTTAACTAGATACTATGTTAGATTAAAAAATTGTTGAAAGAGAGGCGCTTATTCTAAAGGATGATACTTGTGAAATTATATTAGAAGTAAAAATAAGATGAAATTTAATAGGATCCAAATTCTACATTTAATAATGTTTTGACTCCAGGTCGATGACAATGGATATATTTTTAAAATTACTTTAGGGACTACATGTCTCCCTGCTCGAATATTAGCACGTGGTACTTGTCAGTTGAAACTACACAGACCAACTGGCAGAGGTGACCGGAAATAATTTAAAGACAGCTTCTTCTTCTTTCATTCATTTGCTTGGCCTTAACATGCTGCCAGGGCTATCCGGCCAGGATCTGTGTATTTATACTGAATGTTCAAGAGCCGTACCTAAGGTACATCTGGGCTTAAGCTCATAGCTCCTGAACCTGCAACAATTATTAAAGGAGAAAAAAAAACAAATTAAAGTCAAATGTTCAAACGTTCTTTCACATAAGTTCTAAAGTTCTATTGTTCTAGTCCTTTAATACTGCACCAAACCGCACTAAGCACATGCAATCTAAGCAAGCAGATTAAATCTTATAATGTACATTTATTTTTTATTTAGCGTATGGATAATTACAATACGATAAAAGTAGTATTTAGATAATAATTATGTTCAAATTGAAATTGTAACCTAAGTTAAATATTAAATATTAATGTCCAAATTGCACAGCCATTCAATTGCACCAGGAGAACACTCTGCAAAATCTTGAAGGTCTCCGCTGTATCTGCGGATTGGGCGATCCGCCATGATGTGTTGGATGGTCTGTACATTAATGTACATTAACGAACTACACTTGAAACCTTGTTGACGCTAAAAACTTTTGCACAGCAAGCAGTGTCTTTGAGTTTAAGTTTTTGAACAACACATCAATGAATGTTGGAATACCTTGAAATTCACTTCTAAGTAACTGGGACTCCCTTTGATGTCTAGTACATTCCAACATCACATGCTGTAAGGTGCCTAAACTGCCACATGGACACATTTGTATTGACCACTTTCAATCTTAATAAATGAACTGGAACGCTGCAATGTCCACTTCTCATACGACACATTTGTGAAAATATGCCCCTCTCCAGGTTAGGAAACCTTGTAAACCAGGCCTTTTTATATGGAGCCGTAACATTTGTACAATATGTAATTCCTTTTACCAGTTGTATTTGTTGGAACCGATTTTTCCACCTGATCCATAGATTTTCCTTATATTTAGTTTGAAAATCTTTAAAGGAAGCCTTTGGTTCTTCAGTAACAGGTAGCTTTCTTCCAAGTTTAGCAAGATAATCAGCTCTATCATTCCCCACTATCCCGGTGTGACTTGGAATCCATGCGAATTTAATTTCTTTATTTTGTTCATGAAGTTTTTGTTTAAATTGTAGAGTTTGTGTATCTGCTGCAGCCTTATAACTTGGTCTTGTAATTTTCTCCAGAGCACTTTTTGAATCACAACAAGGCTTTTTTCAAAATCATTCTGTTGAATTAAATCTACTGCCTTTTTTATCGCAAATAATTCTGCTGAACAAATTAAATTCTATCTATCTATCTAATTAGCCTTCTTCGGTCCATCTTTGGATATAGGCCTCCCCAACCCTTTTCCATTCTTCTCTGTCTGTCGCTACAGTCATCCATCTAGAGCCCACGTGCTTCTTGATATCATCTGCTTATCTCATTTGGGGCCTTCCTCTGCTTCGTTTATATTCCCACGGTCTCCAACTTATAAGAATTTTATTCCATCGGTCTTCTTTTTGTCTTATATGGTGTCCGGAAATTCTCCATTTCAATTTTGCAACTTCTTGTCTAACATCCCTCACTTTTGTTTTCTCTCTTATCCACTCGTTTCTCTTCTTATCCATTAGTCTTATGTGCAACATTTGTCTTTCCATTGCTCTTTGGGTTTTTATGATTTTGTCCATGTTTGCTTTTGTAGATGTCCACGTTTGGGAACCATAAGTAAGAACAGGGCGTACGCATTGATTATATACTTTGGTCCTAAGGTGCTGTGGATATCTTTTGTTTTTAAGAATGTAGCATAGTTTGCCAAATGCCGCCCATGCCAGTTTAACTCGTCTCTTGATCTCTGCTGTTTGGTTCTCTTTGATAAGTTTTATAGTTTGACCTAGATATATATAATCCTTAACTTGTTCTATTTCATCTTGTCCGATTCTCATTGTGATGTCTTCATCTGTATTTGTTATAGTTTTGGTCTTGCTTTAATTCATATTAAGGCCTATCTTTCCAGCTTCTACGTCCAGTTCTTTCATCATTTCAAATAATTCTTGTTTTTTATCGGTTATCAATACGATGTCATCAGCGTACCTTAGATAGTTCAAGCGTTGTCCACAAATTTTTATACCTTTTT
This sequence comes from Diabrotica balteata, assembly GCA_918026665.1. Lineage (NCBI taxonomy): Eukaryota > Metazoa > Arthropoda > Insecta > Coleoptera > Chrysomelidae > Diabrotica > Diabrotica balteata. The sequence continues at coordinate 66,482,859 of OU898278.1, forward strand.
TTCCCATTCTTATCTTTTGAAAGTATCTTCAAGAGCCTGATTGAAAAGTTTCGGTGATATTGTATCACCCTGTCTCACGCCTCTACTTATTTGTAATGATTTTGTTCCTTCATATACTTCAATTGTTGTTTTGGCTTCCTTATATATATTGAATTAGCGGATGGTAATCTTGCTGTTAATTCGGTGCTTTCATTAAGGTATATACCAATGCCCACATTACCTTGTTCATCTTTGGAACCGTCTGTGAAGATAAGTTTATATTCAGACCAGTTATCAAGGTACAATGACACAAACTTGGCTTGGTTACCTTCTTTCCCCAGGTTAAGAGTTTCATAAACTGTAGGAGAAATCTGAGAATCAAGCGGGAAGGAGTGACAAGGAAATAAAGAGTTATGTGCCACTTCATGAATCTCATGGAGCGTATTCTGAAAGGCAGCCAGTATTGGTGGGAAGTATTTTCTTCTCCAAAAACAAAAGTAATTCAGAAATGCTTTAAGAAATTGCTCTATTGAAGAATATATTGGGTTGTCATATGCTACCACCTTTAATATAAACTTAGATGCTAGCCAAATCCTTCTAAGATCTAACGGTGTTTCCCCACATTCCGACAAAATAATATGAACAGGAGAGGATCTCATAAATCCCCCTACCACTCTGAGAGCTCTATATTGAACTTTATACAGTTTTGTAAGTAAGGAACGAGCACAACCTCCAAGAAAAATCGATTTATAATCAAGGTATGGTCTAATATAGGTCTTATATAAAATGAGTAAAGTGGCAGGATGTGCTCCCCACCATATTCGACACAGGCACCGAATTATATTGACTCCACTGGATGCCCGCAACGTCATCTTTTCAATTTGACTTTTCCAAGAAAGGCAACTATCTAAAATAAATCCTAGATGAGAAACTTCCTGTTTCCAATTAAGCAAGATGTTATTTACTAATATTTGAGTGTTCGGAGTGTTATTTCTATTTCTATAAAAAAAATCGCTTGACTTTTGCTAGATGACAAACACATTCCCATGCGAAAAAGTTTTATAGATATATTCTCTACTATGGCATTTAATTTTTCCACCACTTCCAACCAGCTGCAGCCGGAAAAATAGAGAGCAACATCATCTGCATATTGAGTCGTTAGGACACCCTCAGGCGCACAAGATATTATATTAACAACAATGTTGAATAATACTGGACTCAAAGGAGAACCTTGAGGTAGACCAACATTAGCTGTTTTTGGCCCCAATAGATTAAAGGAAATAGGATCTCGGACGAAAACCGAACGATTTGTCAATATATGTTTAATCAACTCAATAAGTAACAATGGCAAATTGAGATCTCCCAGAGCGTCTAATAATTGGGTAATAGATACTTTATCATATGCTGAAGAAATGTCTAACATAATAGCCGCTGCTGGTTTCCTTTTTGAAATATTAATTTAAATGTTATTAACCAGATGGATAATGTTTTTAGACACCCCTCTACCTTTACGACAACCTGTTTGGAAAGGCGATAGGATCAGATGATGTTCTACATACCAATCTAACCTTATTTTAATCATGTTCTCTAAAAGCTTACTGACACATGAGGATAGGGCAATTGGTCTCCAACCTAAAAGACAATTTACATCCCTGTTGGGTTTGGGGATAAAACAAATTGTTTACGATTTCCATTGTGTTGGAATATGTTTTTCCCCTTTAAGACATAAATTAAAAAGTTTTAGCAGAAAATTGATTGCTGACTCTGGAAGATGTTGCAACATAGAAAATGTTATACTATCCTGACCCGGAAGAGTATCTCTTCTTTCAAATAAAGCCAATGAAATCTCGTTTAAAGAAAAGGGTTCACACTCGATAGTATTAGATTTCACTGGGTGAGATGTAACATTCTCAAATACAAGTGGAGTCAATGAGATAAGCATTTCTTCCCCTAATGAAGAATTGCTGGGATTTCTGACTGAAACTTTAGAGAAGGCCCTATGGAAATTTCTCACTTTCCTTCACATTACTGATATTGGGGTATCATTAGAGATTGTGGAGCAAAACATGGCAAATGATTTTTTCTTTTTGGACTTAAGTTCCTTTTTACAATGAGCCCTAATCTTTTTAAAATTAATAAAGTTCTCTAAAGATGGTTCCTGTTTAAACTTCCTAACTGCTTCCCTCTTTGATTTAATAAAATCAGAACACTCTTCATCCCACCAAGGTATTTGAGGTTTAGAAAATCTAAAACGCTTTTTTCTTAGGGATGAACCTATTTGCTGCATCTAATAACAGGTTCTGAAAATCTGTGTATGAGTGGTCAGAAATATTGTGAATATTAGACTTAATGTATGTATTATTTGCACCCAATGGGCTTTTTTCACATTAAAGATACTGAGACCTTGAAGAGGTTATTTATTTGGGTGTTGGATCTATAGTTGCCCATTACATACAACAAATGGAAAATGATCGCTAGCTCCTATCTCTGGAAAGACTTCCCAAAGACAGTCCGCTGCTAAATCTGGAGAAGCTATCGCCACGTCAGGAACACTGTTAAAATCAGAAGGTGAAATTCTTGTCGCTTCTCCTGCGTTGAGAAAGCACAAGTTATCTTCCTCCAAAAGATCAGCAAGACGATTACCATTCGGGTTGTTAGATGATGATCCCCATGAATAATGTTGACAATTCAAGTCACCTATGAAGAAGAAAGGTTTATCACATATTTAAATTAATTGTCTAAAGATCTCCTTGCGGAAACGTATATCTGGTGCCTTGTAAGAGCCTATAATGAAAAATTGTTCAAATTTAACAACAATAGCCTGCCATTTCTCAGGTTAGTAAATGTGTGAAATATCCAACCTATCAGCTGCCAATGACTGATGTATAAGAATAGCTATTCCATCCCCTCCATCAATCCTATCATCCCTAAAGCAGTAAAAATTAGGAATATATAACTGTTGCGAAAATTTCAAATGAGTTTCATTTAGAAGAATGATATTAATATTAAAATCTTTAAGAAACACAGTTAGATCCTGTTTATTGTTAAAAAAACCATTACTGTTCCAAAGTAAAATAAAATATTAAATGTCATGTCTAATTTATATTATTTATTGTTACTAATTTTTTTTTTTAATTGTTAACGGGTTGTAAATACAGATGGGTCTGTAACTTATATTCCAACTGGTACTGTAGAACTACTTTTTGATGGAAGAATTCCTCCAAAAGAAATCATCATTTTTTCAAACTTGGTAACAGTTGAACCCTACATTCCCCCTATCCAACAATGTTTCAAATGTTTGAGATTTGGTCATTCTCAAAGACAATGCTGGGGAAAAGTAAGATGTCCCCAATGTGCTGAAGAACATAAATTACAAGATTGCACGGTTTACGTTTACGTTGCAATCTTAACACCTCTTAACTAATAAGGTATGTAAAGAATTTGAAAGACAGAAAAACATAAATGAGGTAATGGTCTTTCAAGACCTTACTTTTTTTGAAGCCGCCAAGTTGTTCCCCCCACTAAAAGAAAAGCTAGAGGATACTAGAATGTTTCAAAGGAGAAACAGGGATTTTCTTTCTCTTCCAGCAAGTTCTTCTAGAGCACTTTCCCAAGTTGTCTCAAAACCTCCTTCCTCTGCTTCCCATTATTAAAACCAAACCAGTGAAAGTAAAGCAAAAATCCCGCCCCCTTTATCAGGGGGGCCAGGAGTATTGACATCCATGCCTTGCGATCTACTGCTACTTATAAAATATAATGTAAAAAAAAACTTACAATAAAGTCCGTAGGATTATCTTACTCACTATTAACTAAACTATATTGATCAAAAATTAAATAACTTTATTTTAATTTCAATTACTTGATTGACCCCCTCTGTGGCTCAGTGGTAAGAGCGCCTACCTTTAAACCTAAAGGTCGTGAGTTCGAATCCCATCTGGGTGGAGAAATTTTCGTTTATTAAAAATTAATGAAAGAAAATAATTTCTATTCATTTGCGATCGGTACTCACCGGAGGGACCGCAGACGTTCGGATACAATTAGCGTCTCTTAGCAAAGACAATCACGTCGACTTTGCTAAGTAAAGTACATCCCAGAGGTACTTTTCAGTGCGTCATTAATTACGACGTTATAGAATGAATTCAGTTACTATTGATAGAGAAACGATGCTAAATGATACTGTAAAACAAGAAATAACTAGTATATTAGAACAAAAGATGAAGTTAACATCAAACAAAGAAGAAAGTACTGAGGAAAACTGGACGAGAATTAAAGACATCTTAAAGACTGTTCAAGAAACAAAATTGAGTGCGCTAAAAGCAAGAAAAAAACAAGAGTGGATGACAGAAGAAATACTGAGACTTATGGATCAAAGAAGAGAAGTCAGAAATAAAGATAAAAACGAATACAAGAGGATCCACGCAATAATCAGGCAGAAGATAAGACACGCGAAAACACAATTTCATAGTAAAGAATGTAATGAAATTCAACAATATGAAAAGAAACACGATACATTTCATCTGCACAAGAAATTGAAAGAGGTCGCTGGAAACAAATGGAAACAAGTATCCCAAAGTTTAGAAGACAGAAACGGACACAGAATATTAGACATCAATGAAAAGTTAAAAGAATGGGAAAACTACATTTCTGAATTATTTGAAGATGAGAGAGTAGAACACTATACACCGATTGCTATATCAGGTCCATCTATAACAGAAAGTGAGGTAAGACGTTCAATACAAACGGCAAAAAATGGAAAAGCACTTGGCCCCGATGAAGTAAGTGCTGAAATACTAAAGTTTTTGGGAGAAAAGGGAATTAAAGCTCTGTGTAATCTCTTTAACAGAATTTATGACACTGGGATATTACCAACTGATTGGTTAAAGTCGACATTTGCCACAATACCTAAGAAGCATCGTCCAAAGACATGCGGTGATTATCGGACAATAAGTCTGATGAGTCACGTTTTGAAAATCTTTCTGCGAGTAATACACAGCAGAATTTATACGCTGTTAGAGGACAGAATTAGCAATACTCAATTTGGGTTTAGGAGTGGCTTGGGTACAAGAGAAGCCTTGTTTAGTATACACGTGCTAGTACAGAGATGCAGAGATATAAATCAAAATGTGTATATTTGTGCAATCGATTTTGAAAAAGCTTTTGACAAAGTCCGACATAACAAAATGCTAAAAATAGCATTTCTATATGCTAGAAATAGCTAGAAATTTATAAATATGGAAACATTCGAAATTGACGACAAAATGATTCATTCATTGAATATTTGTATCTTCTTCTTCTCAAGGTGCTGATATTGAAGATAATAAAAAAATACCACTTGGAGCTAAAGTAGTAATTGATCTTTTGAAACATAGGCCTGAACCATCTAGAAATGAAATTAGATCAGGTCATTGGATGAGGACCTAGGAATTTCCTGTGTTTACAACGTTTTGAGCAGAGACAAGTATCTATAAATAACAAAGTTTGTTCATCTAGCGGATAATGTCAAAATAGGCGATTCTACAGTTTGTATGTACAAAATTAGACTTTTAGAAATTTTCATAAAGATGTTTCCTTAGACAAATCCATGGTCAAATATTTTGGTCATAACCTAGCTAAACAATTAATTAGAGAGAAGCCAGTCAGATGTGAATATAAGAATTGGATTATAACTGGTTCCAAGATATCATTATGGTTTTCTCATTTGTTGCCGAAAAAAGCAAATAGTTCTATTAAAAAAGACCACTTGGAGCTAAAATAGTAATTGATATTTTGAAATAGTTACCTGAACCATCTACAAATGAAATTTTTTCGATAAACATTTCATGACATATCAACTAATGATATATCTGAAACAAAAAAATGTAAAGGCAACAGGAACTGTAAAATGTACAGTAATGGAGAAAGCTAATGAAGAAAAATGCATATGAATATAGATTTGACAAAACTAATGAAATTTTGTGTGTGAAATGGGATGACAATAGTGTTCTATGTTATCCAATTATGATACCATTGAACCACTAGGTCAAGTAAATAAAATAGTCGCAATATGGTGAAAAAACTATGTGTAGTGAATGGTGTTTTGAAAAATACCATACAAATACCTAATGTCCCCATTACAGGACGCCCTTTTATTTCAAAATGTTTTTGAAAAAAAAATTGTTTTGAAAATAATAATAAATATAACCCAAACATCAAAATTGGCGAATCAAACGAATAACGGTTGAGTATCAGCTAACAAAATCGTCATCTGAATAGTCAGAATCCGATTCTTTAAAATCGATAATTACTAGAGCTATGGGGTTTATGTCAATTCTTTTGGCAGTCTACCAATACTCATTAATAAGTTTCTCCTACTCATTAATAAGTCCTAATGGTATGTTGCTATTTATTTAAAATCAAGTTGGGTTCACAACTAGTGGCTACTGATTCGCTTACTTTATTGGTAAAATCAGAATCTTTTTGTATTCCTTCATTTGCTAATCGCCTTATGGCTGGCAAAGAAATTTCTAACGCCTCAACAACACGCTGAAATAAACAGTAAATAAAACAATTTTATTTTCAGGGAAATTCTAAACTTACTTCACGAACAGCAGAAATTGGTAATAATGTTTGTCCAGCTTCATTTTCCAATTAAAAATATTTAAGCAATTTTAATATTAGAACTTGTTCTTTTTCCGTATATCTTGTCATCTTATACAAATACAAATAAAACCACAATCACAATACTATGTAAAACAAAATACAAAATAAAATTATACAAAACAAATACCAAAGAATATAAATATATTATATAGCGTCTATATTCTTTGCAAATACTGACCTGAACAGCCGTCACTTGCTGTTGGAACACTTGGAAAGAATGGCCAGCATTGACGAAGATTTCCGTCAACTGTCAGTAATAGGCCTATTTGATTGGCTAGAGAAAGCGCGCATCTAAATATCAACGAATCAAACGTAGGTTAGGAAAGAACCGCTTATGTATGTAAGCTTATTCTAACGCTGCAATATAGTTCTGTTTAATCACGAAACTACCGCTTTCTCCGTCACATCCAACTTAATGCATTAAAAAGAAATCTAAAAACTGTGAGGCACTGAAAAGTACCTCTGGGATGTTCTATATCAAGACAATTACTCTACACACACACACACACTACACTAGGTACCTGACTGTACCATGCCAATGATCATAGTTGTCGAGGCCTTAACTCAAAAAAAATTACTTGATTGAAAATGAAAACACTCAATTTCCACCGATTAGATTATTTAGATTTAAATTTTTAAAAAACTCGACGCATGCGTCCCTATCATACCGTTTATCGAAAATCCCAACAAATACAACACAATGTGGAAACCGTCAAATGGTGCCGTCAAGTCAAAGAACAGCACATCTTAAAGACAGCTGAACGTGACTAGATGTCAATATGTTCCGAAATTAATGTAATTTTTATTTGTGAAATTATAAAATTTATTTCCTTGTAGTAATAACTAATATCTTACTAATGAACCTGTATTTAAAAATTAGATTTGTTTAAATGATAAAATTTATTATCTAGATCAGTAAATCTCTATTATTGAAAAAAGAATGAACTATCAATTTAATGGGATTAATGTTTGAAGTTGAATTTATGACATCATAAGTGGTGAGAAAATGATAAAGGTAGAAAATGAAAGGTATTGATGTGGTACTATACAAATGAAAGTGTATAAAAATTATTATAAACTGAATAATTAAGTTGATATCCAATGAAATGAAAGTGAAAGTTATTTTTTGATTGTGTAATGGTGGTTACCTAGCAACTGTAAAAGACCTGTGTAAATTTCTGGGAGTTGAAAAAATTTATTTTAATTAGTAAAATGAATATTCTATTGAAAGTTATATGAGATATGATAACAGAATATGATATTCTAGCTATTATTGTATTGTAGTTATGATAGTGTTAATATGGAAATCACTTTATTGTGAAGTATGCTAAATGAATATTATATATATATATATATATATATATATATATATATATATATATATATATATATATATATATATATATATATATGAAGCTGAGAATGAGTGAATGAAAATTAATATAGGAGAGGAAATGTAAACTGTTAGATATGTATGAATATGTATCAGAGAAACAATGAAATAATAGAGACTATATGTAGAGTTGGCTGTAAGAAGATTAAATTGACTGCATATCTGAGTTGATTAAGTGAAATATGAATTATAAATGGTAGTGGGGTCCACAGACCGAAAGTGTCGAAGGGCTGTGTGATGATAACATGGAGTATGGATGATGGAGTATGATTGTGGTTATGGAGTTTAAGTTTAAAGTTAATGATTGAAGTTAATAATGGAGAATAATATTGAAAAAGGTAACAAGACAAGTAAGGAGACCCCAAGAAGTGAGAGACAAGAGGAGAGAAGATGTGAAAAAGTCAAAAGAAGAGTCACAAAACTGGCAAAAGGATGACAAAAAGAAAGAAACTGTCATGGGATAAGATGGTATTAAAAGAAGCCATATGATGAATAGAAAGCCAGAAAATGAGGGGTGGGAAATTAATTGGTATGTGTCATGGAATGGGTAAGAAACTGTCATGGGATAAGATGGTATAAGAGGAAGTAGTATAATGAATAGAAAAACTGAAAGTAAGGAGGTGGAAAATTTATTAGGTATGGTATATGTTAGTGGGTGATTAATAAGGAAGTTGTAAAATGTTTAATGCTAGTAGGGTGGTTGGGAAAAGAGAAAAAAAAAAGAAGATAAGTAAAAGATGAAACTTAGATGCAATTACTGGAATGTTGATTAAAATTAAGGTAATAATTGTTGGTGTATAGGAGTAAAAGGTCTATTAAGGGTAGTTTGGCGGTTAACACAATTGGGACTAGTCCTCATGTCTCTCAATATCTCAAGGTCCTCATACAGGTCCAAACGTAAAGTATTTTTATCTTGGATATTATGAATTTTGTTTTTTTAAAGCATGCTCTTGTCAAATTTGTGTCCCCCCCCCAGAATCCTTGGGACTATAGCTATAACTATCTAGCAGCAGCTAGAGATAGAGAGAACTGGAGACGTTTGGAGGAGGCCTATATCCAACAATGGATGTGAAAATTCGGCTGGATGATGATGATATTATGAATTAATTTGACACCATCAGGGATGATAAAATGATGATTGTTGACTTTAAGGTGATGGGAGAAAGCTGATGTATTATCTCTTTTAGAGTGTTCTGCAGATCGGGTTAAAAGTGCCCTAAAAGTCCTACCAATGTAGGAGGCATCGCAATCAGAACAAGTCAGTCTGTAAACTCCACTACGGTTCATGTAAGGTATTGGATCTTTAGTATTTGTCAACAAGTGGTTAAGAGTATTTCGAACTTTGAATACGCATTGAGTACGCATTGATTATATACTTTGGTCCTAAGGTGCTGTGGATATCTTTTGTTTTTAAGAATGTAGCATAGTTTGCCAAATGCCGCCCATGCCAGTCTAATTCGTCTCTTGATCTCTGCTGTTTGGTTCTCTTTGTTAAGTTTTATAGTTTGACCTAGATATATATAATCCTTAACTTGTTCTATTTCATCTTGTCCGATACTCATTGAGATGTCTTCATCTGTATTTGTTATAGTTTTGGTCTTGCTTTAATTCTTATTAAGGCCTATCTTTCCAGCTTCTACGTCCAGTTCTTTCATCATTTCAAATAATTCTTGTTTTTTATCGGTTATCAATACGATGTCATCAGCGTACCTTAGATGGTTCAAGCGTTGTCCACAAATTTTTATACCTTTTTTTTCCGATTCTTATCTTTTGAAAGTATCTTCAAGAGCCTGATTGAAAAGTTTCGGTGATATTGTATCACCCTGTCTCACGCCTCTACTTTTTTGTAATGATTTTGTTCCTTCTTATACTTTAATTGTTGTTTTGGCTTCCTTATATATATATATATATATATATATATATATATATATATTGAAATGATTTCAATATGTTAAAATATATACAACTTTAATGGATTTTTATATGAGTTTGTTGTTTATGAATTTCATGAAGCCATCACAATGTGGGTTCGACTCTGAAATAAAAGAGAGAAAAAGATTAGTAAATTGTTAAATAAATTAATTTTGACTTACCTGGTATAGTGTTAATAATTTCTGAATAGTATAGTTGCCTAGTGTATAGGTGAATCGTCTAAACCTTAAAAAGAACAAAAAAAGAATTTTAAAAAAATATTTAAACATAGAAATTTTAATAAACGTCAGAAAATAAACTGCTTGACAGTTTATTTGACAGTCTGTGGGAGCTAAATTAATAGGGGTTTTGTTAAATAAGAAATTACATGATGTGGAGATGAAAAGAATAAATTAGTATTGTAATAGAATAAGTTTTATATCTAACCATTTTTTTGTAAATTCCCAAATTATATGTGATTAAAGTGATTATGAGAAAGTAATGTGGCTTGACAAATATGTCAAACAGGACAGTTTTATGGTTTAAAATATTTAAATAGAAGACAGAAAAAAAAGAACGTTGGTTGCTGTTAGCAACGGATAATAAGAGGAATTGGTTTTTGGAGAGGACGCCGACGAGGTTTTTTTTGGACGAAGGAGAGCCCTGAAACTGTTGAATAGGTCGGGAGTGTTTTTTAACTCGTCTAATTAGAATTTAGTTTTTCCACAGATTCCACAGCAGAGATATCCAGAAATTTGTTCCAGAGAGTAAGAGAAACAATTTCACTTATAAATTATATTGGAGTATAGAAATGTCATTTAAATTGAGAAAATTAAAATTCATGAATTAACATAATTGCGATAGGCCTTAAAAATTGAAATTATTAATGATCATTAAATTAAAAATAGAATAGTACGTACCTTAACTTCCGAAGAGAGGATTGATATTCCAGTTTCACCGATTATTTTTGAGTAGTTAGTTTCCTTTAAAGAAATCAGAACTGTTTTAAAGTGAGGTTGGACAATAATTTTGGGGATCATTTGAAATTTTGATTATATATATATATATATATATATATATATATATAAATATATATATATATATATATATATATATATATATATATATATATATATATATATTGAATTAGCGGATGGTAATCTTGCTGTTAATTCGGTGCTTTCATTAAGGTATATACCAATGCCCACATTACCTTGTTCATCTTTGGAACCGTCTGTGAAGATAAGTTTATATTCAGACCAGTTATCAAGGTACAATGACACAAACTTGGCTTGGTTACCTTCTTTCCCCAGGTTGAGAGTTTCATAAACTGTAGGAGAAATCTGAGAATCAAGCGGGAAGGAGTGACAAGGAAATAAGGAGTTATGTGCCACTTCATGAATCTCATGGAGCGTATTCTGAAAGGCAGCCAGTATTGGTGGAAGTATTTTCTTCTCCAAAAACTAAAGTAATTCATAAATGCTTTATGAAATTGCTCTATTGAAGAATATATTGGGTTGTCATATGCTACCACCTTTAATATAAACTTAGATGCTAGCCAAATCCTTCTAAGATCTAACGGTGTTTCCCCACATTCCGACAAAATAATATGAACTGGAGAGGATCTCATAAATCCCCCTACCACTCTGAGAGCTCTATATTGAACTTTATCCAGTTTTGTAAGTAAGGAACGAGCACAACTTCCAAGAAAAATCGATCCATAATCAAGGTATGGTCTAATATAGGTCTTATATAAAATGAGCAAAGTGGCAGGATGTGCTCTCCACCATGTTCGACACAGGCACCGAATTATATTGACTCCACTGGATGCCCGCAACGTCATCTTTTCAATTTGACTTTTCCAAGAAAGGCAACTATCTAAAATAAATCCTAGATGAGAAACTTCCTGTTTCCAATTAAGCAAGATGTTATTTACTAATATTTGAGTGTTCGGAGTGTTATTTCTATTTCTATAAAAAAAATCGCTTGACTTTTGCTAGATGACAAACACATTCCCATGCCAAGAAGTTATATAGATACATTCTCTACTATGGCATTTAATTTTTCCACCACTTCCAACCAGCTGCAGCCGGAAAAATAGAGAGCAACATCATCTGCATATTGAGTCGTTAGGACACCCTCAGGCACACAAGATGATATTATATTAACAACGATGTTGAATAATACTGGACTCAAAGGAGAACCTTGAGGTAGACCAACATTAGCTGTTTTTGGTCCCAATAGATTAAAGGAAATAGGATCTCGAACGAAAACCGAACGATTTGTCAATATATGTTTAATCAACTCAATAAGTAACAATGGCAAATTGAGATCTCCCAGAGCGTCTAATAATTGGGTAATAGATACTTTATCATATGCTGAAGAAATGTCTAACATAATAGCCGCTGCTGGTTTCCTTTTTGAAATATTAATTTAAATGTTATTAACCAGATGGATAATGTTTTTAGACACCCCTCTACCTTTACGACAACCTGTTTGGAAAGGCGATAGGATCAGATGATGTTCTACATACCAATCTAACCTTATTTTAATCATGTTCTCTAAAAGCTTACTGACACATGAGGATAGGGCAATTGGTCTCCAACCTAAAAAACAATTTACATCCCTGTTGGGTTTGGGGATAAAACAAATTGTTTACGATTTCCATTGTGTTGGAAAATGTTTTTCCCCTTAAAGACATAAATTAAAAAGTTTTAGCAGAAAATTAATTGCTGACTCTGGAAGAGGTTGCAACATAGAAAATGTTATACTATCCTGACCCGGAAGAGTATCTCTTCTTTCAAATAAAGCCAATGAAATCTCGTTTAAAGAAAAGGGTTCACACTCGATAGTATTAGATTTCACTGGGTGAGATGTAACATTCTCAAATACAGGTGGAGTCAATGAGATAAGCATTTCTTCCCCTAATGAAGAATTGCTGGGATTTCTGACTGAAACTTTAGAGACTGCCCTATGGAAATTTCTCACTTTCCTCCACATTACTGATATTGGGGTATCATTAGAGATTGTGGAGCAAAACATGGCAAATGATTTTTTTTTTGGACTTAAGTTCCTTTTTACAATGAGCCCTAATCTTTTTAAAATTAATAAAGTTCTCTAAAGATGGTTCCTGTTTAAACTTCCTAACTGCTTCCCTCTTTGATTTAATAAAATCAGAACACTCTTCATCCCACCAAGGTATTTGAGGTTTAGAAAATCTAAAACGCTTTTTTCTTAGGGATGAACCTATTTGCTGCATCTAATAACAGGTTCTGAAAATCTGTGTATGAGTGGTCAAAAATATTGTGAATATTAGACTTAATGTATGTATTATTTGCACCCAATGGGCTTTTTTCACATTAAAGATACTGAGACCTTGAAGAGGTTATTTATTTGGGTGTTGGATCTATAGTTGCCCATTACATACAACAAATGGAAAATGATCGCTAGCTCCTATCTCTGGAAAGACTTCCCAAAGACAGTCCGCTGCTAAATCTGGAGAAGCTATCGCCACGTCAGGAACACTGTTAAAATCAGAAGGTGAAATTCTTGTCGCTTCTCCTGCGTTGAGAAAGCACAAGTTATCTTCCTCCAAAAGATCAGCAAGACGATTACCATTCGGGTTGTTAGATGATGATCCCCATGAATAATGTTGACAATTCAAGTCACCTATGAAGAAGAAAGGTTTATCACACATTTGGATTAATTCTTTAAAGATCTCCTTGCGGAAACGTATATCTGGTGCCTTGTAAGAGCCTATAATGAAAAATTGTTCAAATTTAACAACAATAGCCTGCCATTTCTCAGGTAAGTAAATGTGTGAAATATCCAACCTATCAGCTGCCAATGACTGATGTATAAGAATAGCTATTCCATCCCCTCCATCAATCCTATCATCCCTAAAGCAGTAAAAATTAGGAATATATAATTGTTGCGAAAATTTCAAATGAGTTTCATTTAGAAGAATGATATTAATATTAAAATCTTTAAGAAACACAGTTAGATCCTGTTTATTGTTAAAAAAACCATTAATGTTCCAAAGTAAAATAAAATATTAAATGTCATGTCTAATTTATATTATTTATTATTACTAATTTTTTTTTCTTAATTGTTAACGGGTTGTAAATACAGATGGGTCTGTAACTTATATTCCAACTGGTACTGTAGAACTACTTTTTGATGGAAGAATTCCTCCAAAAGAAATCATCATTTATTCAAACTTGGTAACAGTTGAACCCTACATTCCCCCTATCCAACAATGTTTCAAATGTTTGAGATTTGGTCATTCTCAAAGACAATGCTGGGGAAAAGTAAGATGTCCCCAATGTGCTGAAGAACATAAATTACAAGATTGCACGGTTTACGTTTACGTTGCAATCTTGAACACCTCTTAACTAATAAGGTATGTAAAGAATTTGAAAGACAGAAAAACATAAATGAGGTAATGGTCTTTCAAGACCTTACTTTTTTTGAAGCCGCCAAGTTGTTCCCCCCACTAAAAGAAAAGCTAGAGGATACTAGAATGTTTCAAAGGAGAAACAGGGATTTTCTTTCTCTTCCAGCAAGTTCTTCTAGAGCATTTTTCCAAGTTGTCTCAAAACCTCCTTCCTCTGCTTCCCATTATTAAAACCATGCCAGTGAAAGTAAAGCAAAAATCCCGCCCCCTTTATCAGGGGGGCCAGGAGTATTGACATCCATGCCTTGCGATCTACTGCTACTTATAAAATATAATGTAAAAAAAAACTTACTCTAAAGTAGTAATTGATCTTTTGAAACATAGGCCTGAACCATCTAGAAATGAAATTAGATCAGGTCATTGCATGAGGACCTAGGAATTTCCTGTGTTTACAACGTTTTGAGCAGAGACAAGTATCTATAAATAACAAACTTTGTTCATCTAGCGGATAATGTCAAAATAGGCGATTCTACAGTTTGTATGTACAAAATTAGACTTTTAGAAATTTCTATAAAGACGTTTTCTTAGACAAATCCATGGTCAAATATTTTGGTCATAACCTAGCTAAACAATTAATTAGAGAGAAGCCAGTCAGATGTGAATATAAGAATTGGATTATAACTGGTTCCACTAGATATCATTATGGTTTTCTCATTTGTTGCCGAAAAAAGCAAATAGTACTATTAAAAAAGACCACTTGGAGCTAAAATAGTAATTGATATTTTGAAATAGTTACCTGAACCATCTACAAATGAAATTTTTTCGATAAACATTTCATGACATATCAACTAATGATATATCTGAAACAAAAAAATGTAAAGGCAACAGGAACTGTAAAATGTACAGTAATGGAGAATGCTAATGAAGAAAAATGCATATGAATATAGATTTGACAAAACTAATGAAATTTTGTGTGTGAAATGGGATGACAATAGTGTTCTATGTTATCCAATTATGATACCATTGAACCACTAGGTCAAGTAAATAAAATAGTCGCAATATGGTGAAAAAACTATGTGTAGTGAATGGTGTTTTCAAAAATACCATACAAATACCTAATGTCCCCATTACAGGACGCCCTTTTATTTCAAAATGTTTTTGAAAAAAAAAATTGTTTTGAAAATAATAATAAATATAACCCAAACATCAAAATTGGCGAATCAAACGAATAACGGTTGAGTATCAGCTAACAAAATCGTCATCTGAATAGTCAGAATCCGATTCTTTAAAATCGATAATTACTAGAGCTATGGGGTTTATGTCAATTCTTTTGGCAGTCTACCAATACTCATTAATAAGTTTCTCCTACTCATTAATAAGTCCTAATGGTATGTTGCTATTTATTTAAAATCAAGTTGGGTTCACAACTAGTGGCTACTGATTCGCTTACTTTATTGGTAAAATCAGAATCTTTTTGTATTCCTTCATTTGCTAATCGCCTTATGGCTGGCAAAGAAATTTCTAAACTTACTTCACGAACAGCAGAAATTGGTAATAATGTTTGTCCAGCTTCATTTTCCAATTAAAAATATTTAAGCAATTTTAATATTAGAACTTGTTCTTTTTCCGTATATCTTGTCATCTTATACAAATACAAATAAAACCACAATCACAATACTATATAAAACAAAATACAAAATAAAATTATACAAAACAAATACCAAAGAATATAAATATATTATATAGCGTCTATATTCTTTGCAAATACTGACCTGAACAGCCGTCACTTGCTGTTGGAACACTTGGAAAGAATGGCCAGCATGGACGAAGTTTTCCGTCAACTGTCAGTAATAGGCCTATTTGATTGGCTAGAGAAAGCGCGCATCTAAATATCAACGAATCAAACGTAGGTTAGGAAAGAACCGCTTATGTATGTAAGCTTATTCTAACGCTGCAATATAGTTCTGTTTATTAATTACTATTTATAACTGGGAATAAGCCACAATTAAAGATAAAAAATACGTTTATTGACGTTTCAATTTCCAATTCGGAAATCGTTCTCAAAATACAAAAAAGGTTTGTATGGATTATCTTATTCCATGACCAAACTGTCATGGGATAAGATGGTATTAAAAGAAGCCATATGATGAATAGAAAGCCAGAAAATGAGGAGGTGGGAAATTAATTGGTATGTGTCATGGAAAATTTATTAGGTATGGTATATGTTAGTGGGTGATTAATAAGGAAGTTGTAAAATGTTAAATGCTAGTAGGGTGGTTGGGTAAAGAGAAAAAAAAAAGAAGATAAGTAAAAGATGAAACTTAGATGCAATTACTGGAATGTTGATTAAAATTAAGGTAATAATTGTTGGTGTATAGGAGTAAAAGGTCTATTAAGGGTAGTTTGGCGGTTAACACAATTGGGGCTAGTCCTCATGTCTCTGAATATCTCAAGGTCCTCATACAGGTCCAAACGTAAAGTATTTTTATCTTGGATATTATGAATTTTGTTTTTTTAAAGCATGCTCCTGTCAAATTTGTGTCCCCCCCCCCAGAATCCTTGGGACTATAGCTATAACTATCAAGCAGCAGCTAGAGATAGAGAGAACTGGAGACGTTTGGAGGAGGCCTATATCCAACAATGGATGTGAAAATTCGGCTGGATGATGATGATGATATTATGAATTAATTTGACACCATCAGGGATGATAAAATGATGATTGTTGACTTTAAGGTGATGGGAGAAAGCTGATGTATTATCTCTTTTAGAGTGTTCTGCAGATCGGGTTAAAAGTGCCCTAAAAGTCCTACCAATGTAGGAGGCATCGCAATCAGAACAAGTTAGTCTGTAAACTCCACTACGGTTCATGTAAGGTATTGGATCTTTAGTATTTGTCAACAAGTGGTTAAGAGTATTTCGAACTTTGAATACGCATTGAGTACGCATTGATTATATACTTTGGTCCTAAGGTGCTGTGGATATCTTTTGTTTTTAAGAATGTAGCATAGTTTGCCAAATGCCGCCCATGCCAGTCTAACTCGTCTCTTGATCTCTGCTGTTTGGTTCTCTTTGTTAAGTTTTATAGTTTGACCTAGATATATATAATCCTTAACTTGTTCTATTTCATCTTGTCCGATACTCATTGAGATGTCTTCATCTGTATTTGTTATAGTTTTGGTCTTGCTTTAATTCTTATTAAGGCCTATCTTTCCAGCTTCTACGTCCAGTTCTTTCATCATTTTAAATAACTCTTGTTTTTTATCGGTTATCAATACGATGTCATCAACGTACCTTAGATGGTTCAAGCGTTGTCCACAAATTTTTATACCTTTTTTTTCCCATTCTTTTTTTTTGAAAGTATCTTCAAGAGCCTGATTGAAAAGTTTCGGTGATATTGTATCACCCTGTCTCACGCCTCTACTTATTTGTAATGATTTTGTTCCTTCATATACTTTAATTGTTGATTTGGCTTCCTTATATATATATATATATATATATATATATATATATATATATATATATATATATATATATATTGAAATGATTTCAATATGTTAAAATATATACAAGTTTAATGGATTTTTATATGAGTTTGTTGTTTATGAATTTCATGAAGCCATCACAATGTGGGTTCGACTCTGAAATAAAAGAGAGAAACAGATTAGTAAATTGTTAAATAAATTAATTTTGACTTACCTGGTATAGTGTTAATAATTTCTGAATAGTATAGTTGCCTAGTGTTTAGGTGAATCGTCTAAACCTTAAAAAGAACAAGAAAAGAAGAATTTTAAAAAAATATTTAAACATAGAAATTTTAATAAACGTCAGAAAATAAACTGCTTGACAGTTTATTTGACAGTCTGTGGGAGCTAAATTAATAGGGGTTTTGTTAAATAAGAAATTACAATGATGTGGAGATGAAAAGAATAAATTAGTATTGTAATAGAATAAGTTTTATATCTAAACATTTTTTTTGTAAATTCCCAAATTATATGTGATTAAAGTGATTATGAGAAAGTAATGTGGCTTGACAAATATGTCAAACAGGACAGTTTTATGGTTTAAAATATTTAAATAGAAGACAGAAAAAAAAAGAACGTTGGTTGCTGTTAGCAACGGATAATAAGAGGAATTGGTTTTTGGAGAGGACGCCGCGCCGACGAGGTTTTTTTTTGGACGAAGGAGAGCCCTGAAACTGTGGAATAGGTCGGGAGTGTTTTTTAACTCGTCTAATTAGAATTTAGTTTTTCCACAGTTTCCACAGCAGAGATATCCAGAAATTTGTTCCAGAGAGTAAGAGAAACAATTTCACTTATAAATTATATTGGAGTATAGAAATGTCATTTAAATTGAGAAAATTAAAATTCATGAATTAACATAATTGCGATAGGCCTTAAAAATTGAAATTATTAATGATCATTAAATTAAAAATAGAATAGTACGTACCTTAACTTCCGAAGAGAGGATTGATATTCCAGTTTCACCGATTATTTTTGAGTAGTCAGTTTCCTTTAAAGAAATCAGAACTGTTTTAAAGTGAGGTTGGACAATAATTTTGGGGATCATTTGAAATTTTGATTATATTTGAATAGTCAGCGGAATAAAGTGTTCATTTTCTTTTTCTTTATAGTTCATTTAAACACTTTATAAAGTTGCAATATTTATTTAGTTTTTAGGTACTTGTAGAGAGTCTCCACATTTTGTAATACATTTTTATTGTCACGTCACTAAACCACGTTAAGACTTAAACGATTCCTATTTTTGTAAATTTTTAAAGGCAACCGAAGTTGCAGACGAATTTTATTGTTTATATTAAATTTGTTCAATATTAATAAATAACGTGCTTCATTTGGGTTAATTTATCAAAGGTCTAAAGTAAATTTTGGTTTAATTTTTTTTTTTTGAACTCTACCGGAGACTACAGAGTCGACGTCACACAGTGACAGATTGCTTAGAACATATAATTGAGCTAGCTGAGGTATATATTAAATTAAACAACGAACCACATATTTTAAAAATTACATTTATTATAAATAAAAAATAAAATTAATAAAATACAACTTTATCAATATATATATATATATATATATATATTATATATATATATATATATATATATATATATATATATATATATTGAATTAGCGGATGGTAATCTTGCTGTTAATTCGGTGCTTTCATTAAGGTATATACCAATGCCCACATTACCTTGTTCATCTTTGGAACCGTCTGTGAAGATAAGTTTATATTCAGACCAGTTATCAAGGTACAATGACACAAACTTGGCTTGGTTACCTTCTTTCCCCAGGTTGAGAGTTTCATAAACTGTAGGAGAAATCTGAGAATCAAGCGGGAAGGAGTGACAAGGAAATAAGGAGTTATGTGCCACTTCATGAATCTCATGGAGCGTATTCTGAAAGGCAGCCAGTATTGGTGGGAAGTATTTTCTTCTCCAAAAACTAAAGTAATTCATAAATGCTTTATGAAATTGCTCTATTGAAGAATATATTGGGTTATCATATGCTACCACCTTTAATATAAACTTAGATGCTAGCCAAATCCTTCTAAGATCTAACGGTGTTTCCCCACATTCCGACAAAATAATATGAACTGGAGAGGATCTCATAAATCCCCCTACCACTCTGAGAGCTCTATATTGAACTTTATCCAGTTTTGAAAGTAAGGAACGAGCACAACCTCCAAGAAAAATCGATCCATAATCAAGGTATGGTCTAATATAGGTCTTATATAAAATGAGTAAAGTGGCAGGATGTGTTCCCCACCATGTTCGACACAGGCACCGAATTATATTGACTCCACTGGATGCCCGCAACGTCATCTTTTCAATTTGACTTTTCCAAGAAAGGCAACTATCTAAAATAAATCCTAGATGAGAAACTTTCTGTTTCCAATTAAGCAAGATGTTATTTACTAATATTTGAGTGTTCGGAGTGTTATTTCTATTTCTATAAAAAAATCGCTTGACTTTTGCTAGATGACAAACACATTCCCATGCCAAGAAGTTATATAGATATATTCTCTACTATGGCATTTAATTTTTCCACCACTTCCAACCAGCTGCAGCCGGAAAAATAGAGAGCAACATCATCTGCATATTGAGTCGTTAGGAAACCCTCAGGCACACCAGATGATATTATATTAACAACGATGTTGAATAATACTGGACTCAAAGGAGAACCTTGAGGTAGACCAACATTAGCTGTTTTTGGCCCCAATAGATTAAAGGAAATAGGATCTCGAACGAAAACCGAACGATTTGTCAATATATGTTTAATCAACTCAATAAGTAACAATGGCAAATTGAGATCTCCCAGAGCGTCTAATAATTGGGTAATAGATACTTTATCATATGCTGAAGAAATGTCTAACATAATAGCCGCTGCTGGTTTTCTTTTTGAAATATTAATTTAAATGTTATTAACCAGATGGATAATGTTTTTAGACACCCCTCTACCTTTACGACAACCTGTTTGGAAAGGCGATAGGATCATATGATGTTCTACATACCAATCTAACCTTATTTTAATCATGTTCTCTAAAAGCTTACTGACACATGAGGATAGGGCAATTGGTCTCCAACCTAAAAGACAATTTACATCC
The DNA here is from genome assembly GCA_918026665.1 of Diabrotica balteata. Taxonomy (NCBI): domain Eukaryota; kingdom Metazoa; phylum Arthropoda; class Insecta; order Coleoptera; family Chrysomelidae; genus Diabrotica; species Diabrotica balteata. The sequence continues at coordinate 66,503,798 of OU898278.1, forward strand.
CTGTTGGGTTTGGGGATAAAACAAATTGTTTACGATTTCCATTGTGTTGGAATATGTTTTTCCCCTTAAAGACATAAATTAAAAAGTTTTAGCAGAAAATTAATTGCTGACTCTGGAAGATGTTGCAACATAGAAAATGTTATACTATCCTGACCCGGAAGAGTATCTCTTCTTCCAAATAAAGCCAATGAAATCTCGTTTAAAGAAAAGGGTTCACACTCGATAGTATTAGATTTCACTGGGTGAGATGTAACATTCTCAAATACAGGTGGAGTCAATGAGATAAGCATTTCTTCCCCTAATGAAGAATTGCTGGGATTTCTGACTGAAACTTTAGAGACTGCCCTATGGAAATTTCTCACTTTCCTCCACATTACTGATATTGGGGTATCATTAGAGATTGTGGAGCAAAACACGGCAAATGATATTTTCTTTTTGAACTTAAGTTCCTTTTTACAATGAGCCCTAATCTTTTTAAAATTAATAAAGTTCTCTTAAGATGGTTCCTGTTTAAACTTCCTAACTGCTTTCCTCTTTGATTTAATAAAAGCAGAACACTCTTCATCCCACCAAGGTATTTGAGGTTTAGAAAATCTAAAACGCTTTTTTCTTAGGGATGAACCTATTTGCTGCATCTAATAACAGGTTCTGAAAATCTGTGTATCAGTGGTCAGAAATATTGTGAATATTAGACTCAATGTATGTATTAAATTGCACCCAATTGGCTTTTTTCACATTAAAGATACTGAGACCTTGAAGAGGGTTATTTATTTGGGTGTTGGATCTATAGTTGCCCATAACATACAACAAATGGAAAATGATCGCTAGCTCCTATCTCTGGAAAGACTTCCCAAAGACAGTCCGCTGCTAAATCTGGAGAAGCTATCGCCACGTCTGGAACACTGTTAAAATCAGAAGGTGAAATTCTTGTCGCTTCTCCTGCGTTGAGAAAGCACAAGTTATCTTCCTCCAAAAGATCAGCAAGACGATTACCATTCGGGTTGTTAGATGATGATCCCCATAAATAATGTTGACAATTCAAGTCACATATGAAGAAGAAAGGTTTATCACACATTTGGATTAATTCTCTAAAGATCTCCTTGCGGAAACGTATATCTGGTGCCTTGTAAGAGCCTATAATGAAAAATTGTTCGAATTTAACAACAATAGCCTGCCATTTCTCAGGTAAGTAAATGTGTGAAATATCCAACCTATCAGCTGCCAATGACTGATGTATAAGAATAGCTATTCCATCCCCTCCATCAATCCTATCATCCCCAAAGCAGTAAAAATTAGGAATATATAAGAGTTTCATTTAGAAGAATGATATTAATATTAAAATCTTTAAGAAACACAGTTAGATCCTGTTTATTGTTAAAAAAACCATTAATGTTCCTAAGTAAAATAAAATATTAAATGACAAATCTAATTTATATTATTTATTATTACTAATTTTTTTTTCTTAATTGTTAACGGGTTGTAAATACAGATGGGTCTGTAACTTATATTCCAACTGGTACTGTAGAACTACTTTTTGATGGAAGAATTCCTCCAAAAGAAATCATCATTTATTCAAACTTGGTAACAGTTGAACTCTACATTCCCCCTATCCAACAATGCTTCAAATGTTTGAGATTTGGTCATTCTCAAAGACAATGCTGGGGAAAAGTAAGATGTCCCCAATGTGCTGAACAACATAAATTACAAGATTGCACGGTTTACGTTTACGTTGCAATCTTGAACACCTCTTAACTAATAAGGTATGTAAAGAATTTGAAAGACAGAAAAACATAAATGAGGTAATGGTCTTTCAAGACCTTACTTTTTTTGAAGCCGCCAAGTTGTTCCCCCCACTAAAAGAAAAGCTAGAGGATACTAGAATGTTTCAAAGGAGAAACAGGGATTTTCCTTCTCTTCCAGCAAGTTCTTCTAGAGCATTTTCCCAAGTTGTCTCAAAACCTCCTTCCTCTGCTTCCCATTATTAAAACCAAACCAGTGAAAGTAAAGCAAAAATCCCGCCCCCTTTATCAGGGGGGCCAGGAGTATTGACATCCATGCCTTGCGATCTACTGCTACTTATAAAATATAATGTAAAAAAAAAACTTACAATAAAGTCCGTAGGATTATCTTACTCACTATCAACTAAACTATATTGATCAAAAATTAAATAACTTTATTTTAATTTCAATTACTTGATTGACCCCCTCTGTGGCTCAGTGGTAAGAGCGCCTAACTTTAAACCTAAAGGTCGTGAGTTCGAATCCCATCTGGGTGGAGAAATTTTCGTTTATTAAAAATTAATGAATGAAAATAATTTCTATCCATTTGCGATCGGTACTCACCGGAGGGACCGCAGACGTTCGGATACAATTAGCGTCTCTTAGCAAAGACAATCACGTCGACTTTGCTAAGTAAAGTACATCCCAGAGGTACTTTTCAGTGCGTCATTAATTATGACGTCATAGAATGAATTAGGTGTGTCGAGCATTATTGCATATAATTATTGAAGAATCTGACAGATTCCAGGATCGTACTTAGCCACAGGGGGTAATCCCGTATATTAATAAAAAGTAAACAATGTTGTTTATTAAATTTATAAATATGGAAACTGTAGCGTTTACGCTACTGACTAGTCCAATTTAAACCCCTCAAGAAATTTTTATTACCCGCCTACGATCGATTTTAAATCGACATTTTTTCCCACACGCGCAGTAGTCGCTTAAAAAGGAAGATTGATCGATTTTGTGCGGAAGCGAAGCGGTCAGTTTTGGTCAGAACTCATACGCAGCCACGTCAACCGGTGAAATTTTTCACCTTCAAAGTGACGGAATTGGAGCAAGGAAGATAATTTGGGGAAGAATAAATTAATTCATAAATAAAATACATATCTTAGTAATAATAATAAGTAAAATTTTTAAAATCAATAATCTAAAGAGTTCCACATAAAAGGAAGATTTTTTTGGCGTGCTGCGACTCCATATTCCGTCACTTCACTTGAGAATATTCCCTCAAGGATATTAGTAACTTTGAATCCTTAGATACATAGTTAGCAACTTGTGTATGTAACCCGTGGATTTTGCTGTCACCCAGAGACCAGTGACTGGTTGTGGCTTTGTGCCCAGGATTCGTCTTTACAGCCATAAACTGATTTAGCCGTGCCAAGAGGAATTTTCCTATGGACTTATGGGGCTGTAAAGATAAGTTGTTTGACTGTTTAACTTTTGTTACTTCCTATTTAGTAGTATACCCTCTTCATATGCATATGATAAGGTGAATACCTTTGTGATAATTTAATTGTTGATATAATATAATTTTGATATTATTGGGAGAGAAGAAAATACATTACATGTTTTTATTGGGTTTTTTAAATAGGATATACAGAGTCTGACCAAACTCACCTTTTAGATATAATATTTTTGTTAATACAATACATTTAATATAATACGATTTGATATTGAGAGAGGGACATAAATTTAATGTGGTTTTTTTTTAAATATATATAATGAGTATTGAGAACTCACTTTTGAGATAATATAATTGTAACAGAGTTATCATTGTTGATATCTGTACAATACGGTAATTATTTCTCATTTTAGTCGAACTAGTTAAATTTAAATTACTACCTTTTTGTGTTAAGACTTTGGCTATGATACGGACTATTCTGGAATTTTTACTGATATTTTATACTTTATTTGGCCAGTGGTAGTGATTATTCGCTTGTTGAGGGGCTATTAGGTCCTATTGTATATTTACACCATCCACTACCACTGTTATTTAGCTTTGCATTATATGTAAATTGTGTATACACATATACCTATATACATTTTTTATAAATATATTTATTGTTGCTATTTTGAGTTTTATTTCAGTTCTACTAACCAGTATATAACATAACAAAACAAGATTATTATTTAGTATTTTTGTATTTCAGAGTATTATCTCCAGATTCATTTGTTACTTCAAAATCTCAACTATCGTTGAGTTGGCGCCCTTCTTTTCTCTTCGTATTATTCTCTTTCTATAAATTTATTCCCAGTGACCTTCTTCAGTTGTATCACGTTTGATATTACCAGGTCTCATTTCTTTCTTGTCTCATTAGCTCATTATCTCTTGTTATTGTTGTTTATATCTTTAAAGCCACAATTCAGTGCATTGAAGCTAGCCCGAACACTCACTTGAGATTTAGCGTCTCTTTGGCTATTTAACTTTGTTCCTCTGAGCTTAGCCATATTTTTAGTATTTTCATCACCTCTCTTCCAGTTCTTCTGGAATTTGGAAGTCTTACACTTCCTAAAATCCAATACTCCCGGAGTATTGAGCGTTTCAAAACATTCGAAATTGACGACAAAATGATTCATTCATTGAATATTTGTATCTTCTTCTTCTCAAGGTGCTGATATTGAAGATAATAAAAAAATACCACTTGGAGCTAAAGTAGTAATTGATCTTTTGAAACATAGGCCTGAACCATCTAGAAATGAAATTAGATCAGGTCATTGGATGAGGACCTAGGAATTTCCTGTGTTTACAACGTTTTGAGCAGAGACAAGTATCTATAAATAACAAAGTTTGTTCATCTAGCGGATAATGTCAAAATAGGCGATTCTACAGTTTGTATGTACAAAATTAGACTTTTAGAAATTTTCATAAAGATGTTTCCTTAGACAAATCCATGGTCAAATATTTTGGTCATAACCTAGCCAAACAATTAATTAGAGAGAAGCCAGTCAGATGTGAATATAAGAATTGGATTATAACTGGTTCCACTAGATATCATTATGGTTTTCTCATTTGTTGCCGAAAAAAGCAAATAGTACTATTAAAAAAGACCACTTGGAGCTAAAATAGTAATTGATATTTTGAAATAGTTACCTGAACCATCTACAAATGAAATTTTTTCGATAAACATTTCATGACATATCAACTAATGATATATCTGAAACAAAAAAATGTAAAGGCAACAGGAACTGTAAAATGTACAGTAATGGAGAAAGCTAATGAAGAAAAATGCATATGAATATAGATTTGACAAAACTAATGAAATTTTGTGTGTGAAATGGGATGACAATAGTGTTCTATGTTATCCAATTATGATACCATTGAACCACTAGGTCAAGTAAATAAAAAAGTCGCAATACGATGAAAAAACTATGTGTAGTGAATGGTGTTTTGAAGATTATTGATGATAGATTATTTAGATTTAAATTTTCAAAAAACTCGACGCATGCGTCCCTATCATACCGTTTATCGAAAATCCCAACAAATACAACACAATGTGGAAACCGTCAAGTGGTGCCGTCAAGTCAAAGTACAGCACATCTTAAAGACAGCTGAACGTGACTAGATGGCAATATGTTCCGAAATTAATGTAATTTTTATTTGTGAAATTATAAAATTTATTTCCTTGTAGTAATAACTAATATCTTACTAATGAACCTGTATTTAAAAATTAGATTTGTTTAAATGATAAAATTTATTATCTAGATCAGTAAATCTCTATTATTGAAAAAAGAATGAACTATTAATTTAATGGGATTAATGTTTGAAGTTGAATTTATGACATCATAAGTGGTGAGAAAATGATAAAGGTAGAAAATGAAAGGTATTGATGTGGTACTATACAAATGAAAGTGTATAAAAATTATTATAAACTGAATAATTAAGTTGATATCCAATGAAATGAAAGTGAAAGTTATTTTTTTATTGTGTAATGGTGGTTACCTAGCAACTGTAAAAGACCTGTGTAAATTTCTGGGAGTTGAAAAAATTTATTTTAATTAGTAAAATGAATATTCTATTGAAAGTTATATGAGATATGATAACAGAATATGATATTCTAGCTATTATTGTATTGTAGTTATGATAGTGTTAATGTAATAATGTTTAACACGGACTTTACATTTACAAGCTATTCAGTCTCATGACATCTTTCCCTTCCTATAATATACAGACATTACAACAATGAACTAAGAATAAAAACATTCTAAAATAAAAACTAATAACAATACTGATTGCAAAACTAGTACATTTCAAAATCATTATATCTAGATGGGGGTTTAATTAATCTTTTACTTCTGGTAGGAAACTGATTCGATATTTCACTCTCACGGGCCATTGATGTTGAAGGTCTGCCATTCTCATTGTGATCAAAATCATCTGCTAGGTTAATATGATGTTTAGGCATATTATTAGATGGTCTCAAGTGATAGCTATTTCTTCTTACAAGTGTTCCATTTTCTTTCTCAACAACATATGATCTTGGCTCTTGTAAACCTCGTCTAACCACAGCAGGTTTCCATTACCCATCTTCTCTTATAACCACATTATCCCCTACACTTAATGCTTCTTTTGTAGCTGTATTTCTATCATAGTAGTGCTTGTACAATTTTCTTTTATTATCCAATTTATTCTTTTCATTTTTTAGGTCTACCTGTTCTGGTAAATATTTTTCTTGTAAAACTGGAAGTTTGCCTCTAAGTCTACGACTATTCAAGAGTTGTGCTGGGGACTTGTCTGATCCTAATAGTGGTGTATTTCTATATTCTAATAAAGCTAACTGAAAATCTTCACACTTCCTGAAAATATTTTTAGCTATCTGGACGGCTCGTTCTGCCTGACCATTTGCTCTAGAATATCTAGGACTAGATGTCACAAATTTAAAGTTCCATTCCTTAGAAAATTCTCGACATTCCTTAGAGCCAAAAGGCATATTATCAGATACAACTTCCAAAGGAATCCCATGAGTGGCAAACATCGTCTTAAACGAATTTATTATTGACTGGGATGTTTTGGACTGCAACGGAACAATTTCAATCCACTTTGTGAGATAATCCATTACAATTAAATAAGATGTTCCTCCAAATTCACAAATATCAGCTGCTAGCATTTGAAATGGCAGTTCTGGAATTTCTCTTAGTACTAATGGCTCTTTAACATTATTTCTCTGATATTTCTCACACTCAATACAATTTCTAACCAAATCCACTATGTTCTTATTCATATTTGGCCAGAATAATACCTGTCTCGCTCTTTGCTGTGTTTTTGTAACCCCAAAGTGTGTTTCATGAAACAGCTTTAATATCCTATGCCGCAAAGAATCCGGAACTATGACTCTGTCCTTATAAAACATCAAATCATTTAATGAGTAAACATCATGCCTAATATTAAAATAATCTTTGACTATGTAAGGTACCCTCGATGCACATGACGGCCACCCTTTTTCACAAAAATCTCTAATTATTTGAAGCTTCTTATCCTGTTTAGTTTCAGCTATAAATTCCTCTCTCCTTTCTTCTGTTATATTTAATGTCTGCACTATTTCCGTTACAAATGCATCATCCTCTACCTTTTCCTTCAAAAAGTTTCGAGACAACAAATCAGCTATAAGCATTTCCTTGCCTGGCTTATATTCTACAGTTAAGTCATATTTTAATAATTTCACCTTCATACGTTGTAGTCTAGGAGAGTCTACTTCTGCTATGCCTTTCTTCATTATCGAAATCAATGGCTTATGATCTGTGAAAACCTTAAACTTCTCTACCATAAATATAATTATGAAATTTATTACAAGAAAATAGGATTGCATTTAGTTCCTTTTCAATCTGGCTAAATCTGGTTTCACAATTGGTTAAAGATCTAGAAGCAAAAGATACAGGTTTAAGATTTTGTAATAATACACATCCAACACCATTTTGACTTGAATCTGTTTGAATTATTATTGGAATATTTTCATCAAAATTTGCAAGAACTGGTGGTGAGCAAATTAACTTTTTTATTAAATTAAGTGAGTTTGTGTGACTTCTAGTCCACATCCAAACTGTATCCTTTTTCAACAATTCTCTTAGTGGGGCTGATACATCCGATAAATTTGGTATAAGATTGCGATGGTAATTGATCATGCCCAGTATTCTTGATTAATCCTACTGACTGCGCCATGTAATAATGTTTAACACGGACTGTTGTACATATTTATTAATATTACTTTCAGTATTACAGATTACAGTGTCATCCTAACCTCCTAATATAAAGTGCTTAACCTAACCTCTGCCCCGAGACCACGTGCCGCCTGTCCCATGTCATAGTCCTGTCAGGACTTTACATTTACAAGCTATTCAGTCTCATGACAGTTAATATGGAAATCACTTTATTGTGAAGTATGCTAAATGAATATATATATATATATATATATATATATATATATATATATATATATATATATATGAAGCTGAGAATGAGTGAATGAAAATTAATATAGGAGAGGAAATGTAAACTGTTAGATATGTATGAATATGTATCAGAGAAACAATGAAATAATAGAGACTATATGTAGAGTTGGCTGTAAGAAGATTAAATTGACTGCATATCTGAGTTGATTAAGTGAAATATGAATTATAAATGGTAGTGGGGTCCACAGACAGAAAGTGTCGAAGGGATGTGTGATGATAACATGGAGTATGGATGATGGAGTATGATTGTGGTTATGGAGTTTAAGTTTTTAATGATTGAAGTTAATAATGGAGAATAATATTGAAAAAGGTAACAAGACAAGTAAGGAGACCCCAAGAAGTGAGAGACATGAGGAGAGAAGATGTGAAAAAGTTAAAAGAACAGTCACAAAACTGGCAAAAGGATGACAAAAAGAAAGAAACTGTCATGGGATAAGATGGTATTAAAAGAAGCCGTATGATGAATAGAAAGCCAGAAAATGAGGGGGTGGGAAATTAATTGGTATGTGTCATGGAATGGGTAAGAAACTGTCATGGAATAAGATGGTATAAGAGGAAGTAGTATAATGAATAGAAAAACTGAAAGTAAGGAGGTGGAAAATTTATTAGGTATGGTATATGTTAGTGGGTAATTAATAAGGAAGTTGTAAAATGTTAAATGCTAGTAGGGTGGTTGGGAAAAGAGAAAAAAAGAAGAAGATAAGTAAACGATGAAACTTAGATGCAATTACTGGAATGTTGATTAAAATTAAGGAAATAATTGTCGGTGTATAGGAGTAAAAGGTCTATTAAGGGTAGTTTGGCGGTTAACACAATTGGGGCTAGTCCTCATGTCTCTGAATATCTCAAGGTCCTCATACAGGTCCAAACGTAAAGTATTTTTATCTTGGATATTATGAATTTTGTTTTTTTAAAGCATGCTCTTGTCAAATTTGTGTCCCCCCCAGAATCCTTGGGACCATAGCTATCACTATCTAGCAGCAGCTAGAGATAGAGAGAACTGGAGACGTTTGGAGGAGGCCTATATCCAACAATGGATGTGAAAATTCGGCTGGATGATGATGATGATATTATGAATTAATTTGACACCATCACGGATGATAAAATGATGATTGTTGACTTTAAGGTGATGGGAGAAAGCTGATGTATTATCTCTTTTAGAATGTTCTGCAGATCGGGTTAAAAGTGCCCTAAAAGTCCTGCCAATGTAGGAGGCATCGCAATCAGAACAAGTCAGTCTGTAAACTCCACTACGGTTCATGTAAGGTATTGGATCTTTAGTATTTGTCAACAAGTGGTTAAGAGTATTTCGAACTTTGAAAGATATGTGTAAGTTTTCTGATGAGTTAATGATAATACGTTCAATGTTTTCAGATAGTTTGGGAGTGTGAAATGGTAAAGACCTGTAAATTGATGTAGAAGAGGAAGATTGATTAAAAGCAGAATTTTGAAGCAACCTAGATTCTCTTTTATGGATGAGTTTATCTATTATCAAAGGATAATAACCATTGTTGACAGCTATATGTTTTATGATGTTGAGTTCTTTATTAAAAAAGTCAGTAGAGATAGGTATTGAATATAGTCTATGGGCGAAACTTCTGAAAGCAGCTAATTTATGTGCTAGTGGGCGATAAGGAAGAATGAATAACATGATCGGTTTGGGTAGGCTTGCGAAAAATACCAAAGTCAAATTGATTGTTGAGTCTGGTAATAGATAAATCTAGAAAAATAATGGCTTGAGAAGATTCTAGTTCCATGGTAAATTTGATATTTGGGTGGATTTGATTGATTTTAAGAAGTAGTTGTTGAGCTGAGTCATGATTACCTGATATGAATACTAAACAGTCATCAACATAACGGAACCAGTGTAAAATTTCAGGATTTTTGATGATTTGATTGGATTCTAAATTATCCATAAAGACATCAGCCAGGAAGGGGGAGAAGCAACTGCCCATTGCTAAACCGTTAGGTTGTTAATAAAATTTGTTGTTGAATTGGAGGAAATCTTGAGATAGACATAATTCCATGTCGATATCCAATATCGACGAAATGACGTTGGACTGAATCGACTTGTTGACTGGGAGTGTTTTTACCAGACTGAGAGTTTCAAGTTTAGGCACTGAAGTAAATAAATTCCTAACATCAAAAGAAAGCATAGTCATGTCAGGATTGAGACTAATGAGTTGAAGTTAATTCAACTTCAGCAACAACCTGCAGGGAGACATGTAGTCTCTAAAGTAATTTTAAAAATATATCCATTGTCATCGACCTGGAGTCAAAACATTATTAAATGTAACATTTGGAATACTGTAAATCCATACATGGAGGTCTTATAGACAACTTTACTGTTAGCAACAAATACACAACGCACTGAGGATGATCTGTTCAGATTGAACACATTCTGCCAGAATTTAAATGTTGACGCCACTTTTATAAAGTTTTAAATATTTGTTTGTTTTTATACCACAATACACATGTGTGAAGTGTTTTATAGCGGCCCCTAGACGGTCAATATTATTGTCAATATATTGGACAATAATTTATATTGTACAATATATTGATCGTCTGTAGATCACATTGAATGATTGCGCAATATATTGTGTCAATCAACATGAGTTTGATTTTTATTGAGCAATATTGTAAATATTGCACCGTCTGTGAGTAATATTGCGAAATATTGCTTCATTTTCGTTTTAACACTCTTGTTGTAAACATCGCGGTACGGCAAAAAAATATGTCTGCAAAGGAAAAATGGGAAGAAAGAATATTTATTATAGAGTGTATCGATGTGTAGCGGTCGTTACCGGCTTTGTGGAATGTCAAGAGTGAAGATTATAGTAATAAAATTAAAAAAAAATGAACAGTACTATCAATTGCTCCAAAAATACAGAGAATATTATCCAGATACTGATAAGTTGCAGTTAGTGAAAAAATTCAATTCTTTGCGCACTAATTTTAGAAAAGAATAACATCGTATAAGGGACTCTGAAAAAAGTGGTGCAGGGACAGACGATGTAATTCAACCAACATTATGGTACTTTAGCGAAATGCAGTTTCTAGTGGATCAGGACGAACCTAGTGCTTCACAAAGTACTATACAGGAAGGGGATAATGATAAGGAAGAAGCAGATAATAATATAAACCAATATAAGGTTGAATGTTCGAATAATTAAACTTTGATAGTATACAAGGCAACTATCGAACACAGTGATTAATTAAATCTTGCCCAAGTACTTTCCATCAATAGATCACCTTCAGGGGCATCTGAAATAAGCTAAGAAACGTTTTTTTATAAGAAGGAAAATTAATTCACTTAGATAAAAAGTTTATCACATAAAAACTTTTTTCAACCATAAACTTGGAGTTTTTTATCCAAGTGAATTTTAATTTCCTTCTTATAAAAAAACGTTTCTTGGCTTATTTCAGATGCCCCTGAAGATGATCTATTGATCGAAAGTACTTGGGCAAGATTTAATTAATCACTGTGTTCGATAGTTGCCTTGTATACTATCAAAGTTTAATAATATAAACGATGTGGACAGTGATAATTCAAATACTATTTCAACAATCAGTGTAAGTATATAAAGTTTAATAATTCAAGTTTACATTTTAAGCAAATTTATGTTGCCATGAAACTGTCCCTCGTTATTAAAAAAATTACAATAATTATCTCTGACACTTTTTGCTACAGTGTTTCAGAATACTAGCTACAGAATTTCTAGCATGAGTTGTACAAAGCGATGTTGATTGTCCAGTTGTTCTCCAAGTTCCTTCAACAATATTTTCTGATGCCAAATCTTCTGCATCCACAGAAGTATTGTACATGTATGACTGAGGCTGGTTTTTTCTTAAATAATTGTGTAAATAGCAATATAATAGGACGATAATTTGAGCTTTCTCAGGCCATAGTGCAATAGGTCGTTGAAATACACCGAATTTTGATACTAATATTCCAAATGCATTTTCCACAATGCGACGGGCATGAGTAAGTCGATAATTAAAAATTCTTTTTTCCATCGTTAATCCTGTTTGGCTGTAAGGTTTCATGAAATTTTCTGTCAGTGCAAAAGCGTCATCTCCAACAAAGACAAAGGGTAGTATTCTTTGACTATTTGGCAACAGATCAGGTTCTGGGATTTTAAATAAATTATCTGATAATGCTTTTCCAAATGCAGTATAATTCAAAACACCTCCGTCTGATATTCGTCCATTTATTCCTGCATCTACCATAATAAATTCGTAATTGCTATTTACAACTGCCATCATTGCAATACTAAAAAACTTTTTGTAATTGTAATAATATGAGCCTGTATGTGGAGGTTTTTTGATTGCCACATGCTTTCCATCTACAGCTCCTAGTCAATTAGGAAAATTCCATTGAACATCGAATCCATTGGCAATAGCTTTCCATTCAGCTTCTGTTGTTGGCAACTACAATTACAAGTTAAATTGTTAATATACAAACTTATTACGACTAAACAAAAATTTAATATATGTTTTTTCTTTACAGCAGCGCACAAAGGAGGGACCACCAAAAAAGAAGGCAAGAAAACTTGATGAGTCCAAACAATTAATAGCTTTAGCCCGTAAACACCTTGAACAACCACCAAATGATTATGAAAAAATTGCTTCTGCTTGGGCAGTAGAACTTGAAAAATTGACGCCTCAGCAACAAATTTTTGCGAAAAAGGCCATTAACGACATACTATTTGAAGGTCAAATGGGAACACTGCATAGAAATTCTGTGCAAATTAATACTTTTTCTCCTTCATCTACTCCATATAGTAATGTGCAACCAAGTCCTGTCTATTTTGACAGTGCGCAACCTCAACTGCTAATCAAACAACAGACTATGAACAAGTCAGAGTCCCCTACTGTTTGTAATTATTTTTCAACTTGTCAATAAAAATATAAAATGTATCTACAGTAAACTGAGATATTTAAAATAAATTTTGTTTTGTGTTTTAAATAATCTTATTTACCTTTATGTAATCCTTCAGGCATTTTATTATGGTTTAGCAAGTTTCCATTACAATTATTCCTATGGATTGTGGTGACACAGCACTTGTGAATTTTAAATCCTCAAAGGTATTTCCAGTAGCTAGGTAACGTAATATTATTGATAAACGCTGACTTGGTGAGATAGCATCTCGCATAACAGTATTATTTTTTTGAATTTCAGGTATAACCATTTTTAATAATTCATCAAACAATATACTATCTAGTCGCAGAAAGTTTTGAAAATCACTTGGTTCGCTAATTTTTAACTCATTTAATAAATTTTCATGAGTGTACTTATTTCTTTTTTTGAACCATTCTTTCATCCACCTGCGTTTATTTTTTTTCGTCCGTTGTGAAGCTACAACTAATGCGATAGCCACACAACTCGCCGTTTTTTTATTCGACATCTTGATAGTACAAGTTTCAGTCGGGAACTAATTTATTGTGCAATAATATTGATTCGTCTTTGTTGCCCTACTAAATTATTGTGGTACAATAATATTGACACTAATATTGACTGTCTAGGGGCCGCTTTAACTTCTGTGTTTTTTAAACGATGGTATACAGCCAATTACGGGGTTTTTCCCATTAATTTTAAATACTTTCTCATTTATTTTTATATGTGTTCACATTGTCATTATTTGCAGTTAATTTTAATATTTCCATACTTTTGACTATTTTTATATATATTTTCACATGTTGGGTTAAAAAGTATTACTATTTTTATATATTTCAGCATATATATTTTATACTCAGATATTTTTATATGGTTTTTTATGATAGTAGGTACTTTTATACTGTTTTAAGTTGTCTGTTTTTTTTTAACTTACCAGTTTTTGTGGATAGTGTATTTTAATTACTTTCTTATTTTTCTTTTAATTATTTCTTCCAGATGACATAAACTTCATAAACATCTAAAGACAGATGAATTATCATATGAAATTTTTATTAGGAATGTCTCTGTCCCAAATACAGTAGAGGAAAAACGAAAGATCCTTACTGGACTTCTTTCTCAGGAAGCTAGTAACCGTAGTTTTTCTGATGTTTATGTTAATTTATATTTTAATGTTGATTACCAACAAACTTTAGCTTCCTATTCCGACCTGTTAAGTCTTATATCTGATTATTCAGGTACAAACTGTGATAGTAGATTCAAAGCTTTCAGTTCTCGTTTGACTCATTTGTCTGGTAGAAACTTCCGTAGATGAAGAAAAATTGAAAAAAGTTATTTTCTATGATTTGTTAAAATTAGAGGGTACTTTGTCTGATATTATAGATCAACCTGATATTTTAGACCTACCTGTTGCTTCTACTCCTGATAGAGTAAACCTTAACTATTCTCTTTTAGACCAACCTGTTGCTTCTACTCCTGATAGAGTAAACCTTAATTATTCTCAATCTCAAGCCTCACCTGTTAAGTCTCTTCCTGTTTAAAAATGAGGTATTCAAAAAATTTCTGGTAAAGAACCTCTAATTCCATTTCTGGAACAGATTGAGACTTCAAAGGTTTCTAGGAACTGCACCGATGAAGATTTATTCATCTCTACAGAAGATTTATTTGAAGGTGCTGCTTTTACTTGGTGGCATAATCACTTCACAAAAAAATCTTTTAAGTCATGGTCTGAATTAGTTGCTTCCTTAAAGGAAACTTATTTACCTTATAATTATGAAAGAAATTTGTGGGAACAAATACTTTATACAAAACAGTCTTTCAAACAACCAGTCTCTGCGTATATTTCTTATATGGAGTCTTTGATGCTAAGGTCTTCAAAATCTATTCCTGAGTGTGAAAAAGTGGATGAAATCATTAATGGTTTTCTTCCTGATTATGTCAAGGCTCTTGCTTTCCAGGATATGGAATCAGTTGCAGACCTTACAAAGTTTTCTAAGAGATTTGAAGCTGCTCTTACTATTTCGTCTCGTAGTAAATTTTCTGTTGAGTCTCTTTCTTCTTCTACTACATATTGGAACTGCAACATGACAGGCCATACTTTTTAAGTATGTAATAAACCCAAGAGAAAGTTTTGTCATGGTTGTGGATTTAGGAATATAACTACATATAAATGTAGGAAATGTTCAAAAAATGATTTGAAAGAAAATCCTAGAGAAAACGTTTTGAAGACATTCAAACAACCCAAGTCAGTGAATGTTTCTAAGAAAGTTATACCTAAAACTGCTTCTTCTTTTATATTTATTGATAATTTAAACACTTTTTCTTCAGTACAATCTGAACTTTGTACCTTCTTCTAATATTTCTGTTGTTTCTAGTGGTCCTTTAAATTCTAAGGTACATTTAAATTCTACTTCATTACTACGACATGTTCATACTAATGATAATAGACCATATATTTCTATTTCTGTAGGTAGTGAAAAAATTTCTGTAGGTACTTCTTGATGCTGGCAATAATGTTAGTATTATTGGTTCTCCTTCTTTATTTTTACTTATAAACTCAAATTAGCACTTAATTATGATGTTTCAAGTCAACTCACTACCGCTGATGGAAACATTTAGAGTATTTTAGGATATGTTTGGTTACCTGTTACTTTATTGAGTAAAACTCAATCACTTAAAGTGTTAATAGTTCCTTCTATTTCACATAAAATAATATTAGGTATGGATTTTATTAATTTGTTTCAACTTCCTTTGGATTTTTCAAATTTTTCATTTAAGGCTAAAGATTTATCTACTTGTGTAGTAAATACTACACAAGTAGATAAATCAGAGCACTCTTTTGCTGCACAAGCAGCAAAAGAGTGCTCTGATTATCGAACACTGAGCCTCATGAGTCATACTTTAAAAGTTCTGCTAAAAATAATACATAAGAGAATATACGAAAGGCTAGAGGAGGATATTAGCGAGACGCAGTTCGGGTTCCGAAATGGAATGGGTACTCGAGAAGGACTATTTGCCATCAACATATTAATTCAGCGATGTTGGGATGTGAATGTTGATCTACACTTGTGCTTCGTTGACTACGAAAAAGCTTTCGATAAAGTAAGACATGAAAAACTAATATCAATACTTATGAACAACATTATATTGGAACCAAAGTGCCATAGTTCAAATTGATGGGCAACACTCAGAAGAAATGAGGATCTGTAGAGGAGTTAGACAGGGATGTGTGTTATCACCACTTTTGTTTAACTTATATTCTGAAGAAATTTTCCAAAACACGCTCAATAATATCGAAGCGGGAGTCACCGTTAACGGAAAATTAATTAATAATTTAAGATATGCAGACGACACTGTGATCATAGCAACGAGTATAGAGGATCTACAACATCTTATCGAAAGCTTGAGTATAAATAGTGCTGAGATGGGAATTACTATAAACGCCAAAAAAACGAAGTACATGTTGATTACAAAAAGGCCACAAAATATACATCACCTATTGACAATAAATGGTAACGTGATAGAACAAGTAGAAAAATATCAGTATTTGGGAACTTTGATCAATGAAACCAATGATCATACTGTAGAAATAAACAGACGAATAGAGATTGCCAGATCAGCATTTATACGAATGAAGCCACTCCTAACGTGCAAAAATCTAAATTTGGAGATCAGACTACGTACCATTCGCTGTTATATATTTTCAATATTATTATATGGAGCTAAGACTTGGACATTAAAAAAATGTAATTTAAAAAGAATCGAGGCCTTCGAACTCTGGTTATACCGCAGAGTATTGAAAATATCATAGACTGATAGAATTACAAATAAAGAAGTACTGGAGAGGGTTGGTAAAGAAACAGAACTAATCACCACTATACAAACCAGAAAACTGGAATACCTAGGCGATGTGATGAGGGGACCAAAATATGAAATTTTGAGACTGATAATACAGGGAAAGATTCAAGGAAGAAGATCTGTTGGCCGAAGGCAGAACTCATGATTAAAGAATCTACGTGATTGGTACAAATGCAGATCGATTGATTTGTTTAGAGCAGCAAGTTCTAAAATACAAATAGCCATTATGATTGCCAACCTCCGTAGTTAGACGGCATTCTAAGAAGAAGAAGTAGTAAATACTATTAGCAGTTCTAAAAATTTTTCTGACATTTTTAATTCCTGAAGCATCTTGGTCGCTCAGCAAACTACTTTGGTCTGCCTTGCAACCACTCGAGCGTGGAGGACCGGCAAACGTGGCTCCGACTATATAAAAACTCCTAGAGTTAATATTGTATTTCCAGTTAGGGGCTGGTTCAGAATATCCAAAATTGACTTTATTAGGTATAAGTGAAATTAAATAAATAAACAGTACTATAAGTGTATTGAAAACTAACAAATAACAAGAATGTATGTTAAAGTTTTACTCTCTCGTAATTTTTATATACTACCTTCCTTTTGTCTTTAACTCATTAAACATCTTACAAACAAAAAAAGGGTTACAATACAAATGGATATGAATTTATATTTATCAGAGAAATGTGCACACTTATTCGGCCTTCTAAATTTTAACAATAACTTATATTAAGCACACGAGATATGGTTTCATTCGCGGATAGAGTGTGTGTACACAAATTCCGTTTTAAATTGTGTTTCTAGCCATGGAGGACTTTAATAATAGAGAACATTACCTTACAATAAAGTTGCACAGTACTTGAGACCCCTCAGAAGATGCTTCTGACGGTAACTGGTAGCAGGAACACTTTTATCACTACACTTTCCTTTCGTTGCACCTATGACTCCATCAAGTTCACGTTCTTAAGATCGTTTTATAATATAATTGTTAAAAACTTAAACAAAAATGGCTAATGGCGAAGACACAACGCCGCCGCCAACTTCTCTCTTCTTGCTGGTTGTCATCTTGCAGTTTTTGAACACTGCCACTAGGTGGATAAGTCCCCTTTGACAATAAATTTATTTGATATTACATATTATATTATTTTATTTATTAACATGTGCGACCTAAAGGCATTCAACGCCCTCTCATGACGAGAAGGCTTTCTAAGTGTAACAGATTGGAACTTATCTCATAAAAAATGTGACATTGGTAACGCACGAAGATGGCGCTAGAGGTTCAAAATTTTAATTTATTATATAATTTAAATTTAAGGTGTTGGGAACTTTTCCCAACATGCTCCCCCTTTTTGTTGACTAATTCAACAAACATCTTCAAAAACAAAAAGGAAGAAACAAGCGCGAGAGCGAGAGCATATGCTAGTAGCAGAGCTATTGAAACTACAAATTCCTTCTCTTCAAATCAATTACAAGAGTCAACTTTTCCCGTCATGACACAGTTGAAAGAAAGAGAAAGTTAACTAACATTAGAATACTAAACTAATGAGAATGCGAGCATTATATCTTAATTATTTATACTTAGACCTTATCTAACTATACAGCTAACTAACTGACTTAATATATTATTGAAATAACTAAATTTAAGAGTTATTCTCCTCATTACAAGGGAGAGGGCATAGTTTTGTAATAGACCGAGTATAACAACCATTACTAGTTTTTATCTTTACTACTCTAATTTTATTATCCTTGCCAGGAAAAACTTCTACTATTCTGGCCAAAGGCCATTTTAATGACGGAGTGTCAGAGTCTTTAACAAGGCGTTAGTGCCTGAAGGTCATTGGGGTCGTTTGATAAACTACAGAGAGGTCGCGAATTAAGGATTGCCTCAATTTGAGTTAAACCTGTATAAAAAACTTCAAATGTAAAGGAGTAGTTGCCTATGAGTCTATACAGGTGATACTTAGTACTTTTAACTGCGCTTTCCCACAAACCACCGAAGTGAGGTGACCTTGGAGGGATGAAATTGAAATCTATATAATTCTGAGTACAATATTCTTTTATTGAGCTTTGAATTTTATCCTTTTTCAAAAAATCATGGAGTTCCTTTAATTGGTTTCTTGCTCCCCAGAAATTCGTACCATTATCACAGAACATGACGGAGGGGTTTCCTCTGCGGGAAACAAATCTTTTTAGAGTACAAATGAACGCTTCAGCCGTGAGACCTGTAACTAATTCGAGATGTACTGCCTTGGTAGACATACACACAAATATTACTATATAACCATTTATTATAGGAGCCTTTCTGAGATGAGAGGATTTCAATAAAAATGGACCATGGACCACCATCTTCGATGATGTCTTCGGCTTCATCTCTTTTCACAAATGGAAGTCGTCTAGGTTGTTGTCTGATTGGCTGAGCGTCTCCGGTAATAATTGTATGCTTTACTATGCTTGTTTTGCCATTATCCTTCTTATCAATGGCAAAAACATCTTGAAATTCTATCAGCATACACTTCACTTTTTTAGTTCGTTCATCATCAAGATCTTGGCACGTTTTAATCATCGTCTCTACAAGCTCCTTTGGATACTTAGATTTCGACGGTTTCTCATTAGTACTCATGGAACAAATCGAAGCCACGGGAGCACACTGTCCGATCAAAGTTCTTTTAGTTAACTTAATAGCAGTTCCCTTTAAATTCATAACTCTTGCAGGAACGACATCTCGAAATCTCACCAAAGCTTTTGCCGTTAGGAACTCGGCATTGTTCACATCTTCAACCATCCTTAAACTTCCCTCTCGGCAGTAACCATCAGGTCTGGCCATCAAAATTTTCTTACTATTACCGGGTATTGTTACGTCACAAGTAGTTATTAAGCTGATAACATTTTATTTGTCTTCATGAAACGGCAACTCTTCACCACCGATCTCGAGAACTCCATCTTTGACATTCAATACAGCCCCAACTTTCCGTAGTAAATCCATCCCCAATATGAACTCTTCGGAGATCTCTGCAATTAATACTCGATGTTTCACTGTGGTCTGGCCAATGGATACTGACATATTAGCCTCGCCATATGTAATAATTATCTCACCAGTTGCTGTTCTAAGCTTTACTGTTGCAGGCGATAATTTAAGATGGTCTCGTACTACACCTGGCCGTGCTATAGTTCTTGTTGCACCTGTATCTACCAAAAACGATATACATTTATTATTAATACGACCCTCGATGTACAAGCTATGAATTCCACCGGAGGACGTAATGTTTACAGTTACTATGGGGGCTGTGTTTCTCGAGGTCGGCAGTTGCCCCTTAGTGTCGACCCGTTCTAGTTTTCCTACTGTTGTATGTATGTGACACGGCGAATGTGACCTACGTCACCACAATTCCAACATCTGGGCTCGCGTCTCTTCGGCAGCGTGTTATGAACTATTTTTCGTACCATTTCTTCTAGACGTTCATTGTTTGGTTCGTCGCCTTCTTCAATGGCTCTTACTCGATGGCTCCGTGAAGTTTGACTAGCTGTTTCATGTTCTAAGGCAATAGCGAGTGCTTCATCTAGAACTTTCGGTCTTGCTAGTCGTAAAGGTTTCTGTAATTCACTTTCTTTTAACCCATTGACGAAGGTATCTACGGCAATTTCTTCCAAAATGTTGTCTGGTACCTCCGGATAAGCCAACCGCACTATACGAGCAACATCTGCTTCAAACTCTTGCAAATTCTCACTTGCTCGTTGAGTTCTACTTCTTAGTTGCGCCTTGTAGACTTGTTGTAGATGGGCATCTCCGTAACGTTTGTCTAGTCGAGTAAACAAGGTCTGGTAACATTTTTCTTGACCCTTAGGAATCGATGTTAGGATATCTGCAGCATCACCTAGTAAAGCAGCAGTCAAGAAAACAGCCTTTTCTTGTTCTGTCCAATAATTGGCTGTCGCAATAGCTTCAAATTGTCCAAGTTATATGGATCAAGAGGACTTTCCATCAAATGGTGGTAATTTGAATCTCATATTATGTGTCATTTCGTCTCTAGATGATTCTTCTTTCACTACCGGATCTAAAGCTACTGTATTAATTGGTTGTAATAATAGAGGCGGCTCCGCTGTCACCACTGTAATGTAATACCAAGTGGGAGTTATGTGAAGGTAAGGACACGCTGTCACCAAATGTAATACTTTATAGATCCTCAAAGGATGCTAACCCTGCGAGCGGCTGCAAGGAATACTGGTCACACTAGTCTGGAGGGCTGGCTCGTCTTCGTGGATTTACGAGAAGATAAGGGATTTTCGGGATAGGGGTAAGGGCTCCTAGGTCTCAGGTCCTGTAAAGAGCAGAGGTTATGGGCTTACTTTTGAAGCCGGAGATATGCATAAGCAGAATCTCGTATTCTCCTAGTCTCTAATGAGTCGGACGAACGGAACATTAAAAAAACCAATTTAGAGTCTACAATATATTGAATTTACCCTGAAGTTACAAATACAATCGTTAACACGTCATTCTGCGCGTCGGGAGACGAGGAGCGAGGTAGTGAAGAGCTGACAATTGTACTATTATAATTACTCAGGTTAGTATATAGAAATCTGTTACCTTATGTGTATTTAGGCTTTCAACCACGACACGTTTCGGTCCTCTGGAACTCGGTCAGTTGAGGGTCTCCTCCTGTGTTACGAACTTACGAGCTGCCACAATAACCGGACTACGCGCAATACTATGTCGGGTGCTGAGCGCTCCCCGGAGAATTACCGACTGCCTGCGCGTACGGGACGCTATCGCGTCCCACCCGATGCCGGCAATACTGCCTGAGCGGGCAGTCACGGTGGCCCGCTATTACTGACTGCCTCGTACCCGACGCTACCGCCTCGAGAGTACCCGGAGCAGGCAATTGATGCCTTGACGGCTCCCGCCGTATCACTACTGCTCGATTGCCCAAGTTTTTTAGTTTTTATGTCCTGCAAACATTCGTAGTTTTGTTTTGTTATTTCTGCTGTACTATTCCACGTGTCGAATGTAACATGCGATGGTATGTCGCTTCGTTGTATTACTTTTTATGAAGGTCTTCGGATTTCGTAATTCTTAAACATTCGTGCTTGTATCAAACTAGGTCAAATTGTCATACTTTGTATAATTTAAATGTATAAGTAAACTGTATTAATTATCTCTTATTTAATTTGGAATATATAATAATTATCTCGAATAATTATTATCTTTTCTATGCTACTTAGCCCTTTATTCCAACTCCCCACTCACTTGCTACGCTTACATTACATTACTCCCTACGCAAAAAAAGAAAAGGGCCGAGGGGCCTTTTCCTTTTCCAACAATAAATTATTCTACTTACATATTATATTACTTATATCCTACTATATATATATATATATATATATATATATATATATATATATATATATATATATATATATTTTTATATAAGTCCCAATTTATATGTTATCATTTACTGTTTCTTATAGACTATTGGACCGTGGTCAGCGAATGTATCGTGCTGCTCCCGTATTGAACTTATGTGTATGACAAGTTGAGTTAATCTTGTATTAATCTTATTGAAACTTAACAAGTGAAAGAACTTTCCTAACTTATTACAATTGTTTGTGATTACATGTGTCCATTACGACAAGCGTATTCTAACTGTTCTATACGATTGTACTCGCATTTTGCGTTCACTGTTCACTTTATCGGCGTATCCCTGTGGGAATTATCCGCACTTCACTCGCGTCGTCTTGGCTGTTTTAATGTCCGTTTGCCAATTCCACGTGTCGAGTTGACTATATTGATGCGTTACTGCTGCTGTCTGCCTCCATTGGTTTGTCCTTGCTGGGTGGTCGTCTCAGGTTGATACTGCTTTGCTTTGTCGCATTATACTTCTGCTACATTGGTATCTGGTATGTGTTTGCTGCATCTCTTTGTTTGGCATCGTCGTAGTACTGTGTCTAAGTATAGATTTTTTATTTCTCTTTGGTAGGATTGTTCGGTGTAAAGGAATTTGCTATTGATGTAGGTCATTAGGTCTACGTTTTGAGGTAGGAGGGGCATACTAGGATTTATTTTGTTGTTTACTAGGAAATTTATTAGGATTCGAGGGTGTTCTGTTTGCCATACTTCTGTGTTACATATTATAGCCCTTTTGTGTAACGTTAGAGCAAATATGTTTTTATCTTGTTCCACTATTACCAGTTCTTCTAGTGATTGTTTATTAGTAATGTTTTCAACGTGTCCTCTGTAAAGTTGTGACAATTGACTTTCACAACTGTTGTCTTTGTATTGTTTTTCCATGTTATTTCGCCTATTGTAGAGTCGAAGCAGTAGCCGTTGATGAATGAGCATGTTACTCCTTCTCGTAGGTGGATTTCGTTGTCGTCTTCTTGTAGAGTTATATCGATCGGTAGCGGTGTATATTTCAGCATTCTTCTGCTCCTATCTTCTGTCTAGTCCTCCATCGACTATGGACGTGTGGCTGTACATCCCACAGTGAAACATGAGCCTCTCCATCGTGATGAGTCTCTCCAGTGTCACAAGTTGCACTGTTATTACTTCCCGAACGGTCGCACTCCCGTAAGCAGACTTTAGTTCGCATTAGTACTTTTTACGCGTAATTCAAATGCACCTTAACCTATAAATACATATATAGCTGCTTACTGCAGACAATTTTAGCGATAGCTTTACTTAATCTGACTTATAAACTAACCTACAGTGTATTGCATATTAGTATGCCTATTGACTATAAACTGATAATAAAATTGATATCTAAAGCAGTTAATATTTTGATAATTGGGATTATGCTACAATATAATATATGATCTTTCTGTTATATATATACACCCTGTATATTAGAGTCATATATTTTTAATTCTCAACTTGTCATCACTTATTGTTTATAGTTACGTATGTGTAACGAATTTTCCTTATTTGAAGAGTATTTTAATTACTATATTTATTCTTAATAAAGAGTCAGAAAATATTGTAATAATTTCTCACTCTTTCCCAAATCTTTTTAAAATAATTCAAAGGTGGAATTTATTTTGATTTCTCGTCAAACACAATGACTTGTTTTCAATGTTATGATATTTATGTTTCAAGGCTATTAAATTACATTTTGCTGAGAGCTGAAATTTTATATACTCATATTGTTGATGGAATTTGATACTGACTGATATTTTGAACTCTTGGTGTCTGTTATAAACTACAATATTTATTTTTTTATTTAATTGTTAACGTTTTCTAAACTTGACCTTTATTAGTTGTTTATTTACCAGTGCTCTGACTCAATCTTTATACTACTTTCTTAGTTGATAGGAATTCAAGTCTGTCAATCAGTTTTGACATAGCAGTAATGGATTAGCGTATGATATCTTACCGATCCAGTCTCCTGTTTTTACCAATCAACAGCAGCTTAGACCCCTATTAACCTTAAATTAATTTACTTATTTCTCTTTCTTAAAACTTGCTTTTAGTTATAATGTACTATTATGTTTTAAAAAAATATATTTTCATTGAACTGTGCTAATATTTAACTATGAATGCTTATATTACCTGTGTTTTGTCCTTCGTTCCTTGTTAAAATTTTAGTATTATTCGAGCGGCCGTCTCTTGTAATACCAAGCTTTCAACTTTTCTTATAGTTGTTTTGATATTTTTCGCTATTTATCTATTGCGTCGAAAAACATGTCTGTGTCCTCATCGCTCTGTGTTATTTTTGCTGTCTCATTCTTGTTTATTATTCTGTTGTATGTATTCCATTCTTTCTTTTTCGTTTTGTGGAATATGCCGCAACATTTTCTTTCGGGCATCTTGCCTAGTCTATTCTTTATTCGTTCTGATCTTTTTGGTTGGCTGGTGTCTCCCTGACTTCATTTTCTTCTTTTCTGCGGTTTGTTAATTGGGGTTCCTGGTTCCCATAATGGCAGTGTTGACACCTTTGAAGGGTCAACTCCTTCTTCTTCCGTTTCTTCTTTTTCGGGTTCTCCTATTTCTTCTTCTTCCTCCGTGGAATAATCAATTGTTTTATTCTCGTAATATTTCTTTAACCTATTGACGTACACTACCTGTGTATTTTTCCCTTTTTTGTACCTACTGCATACGTCACTGGTCCAACTTTTTCTATACTTTGAAATGGTATGGATAGTACCATTTTTTTCTGTAACTTCTTTGAAAGACCTGTCGTGCTACTTAAGTCTCTCAGATATACCTTGTCTCCTTCTTCAAATTCTCTCAAATTCAAATTTTATATATTTATATTCTCCTGTGTTTTTCTATACACTATTTTCATTTTTCATCCATGTCCGTGTGCATGGATTTCCTGTTCCTATATTCTCCTGTGTTTTTCCTATTCACTGTTTTCATTTTCATCCATGTCCGTGTGCATGGGTTTCCTTGTTTCTAATTGAGTGTTCATGCCCCTGGCAGTTGTCGCATCTCTTCACATTTCACATATTTCCCAACATTTCTTCCTAATTCTTTCCAGAAATAATATTCTCTTATATTTCTGTACTATATATCCTATTTATTCTTCAATATCCTTCCTGTAACATGTGGAAGGTATTAATTATAACTCTTCTTTTACTTCATTTTTCCATTTACTTCATTAACTAAATCCTAATTCCAGATTCGTTTCGCATTTTTGTTACATCCTGTAGATACTGTATTGTCGGGCTGGAGCCGCGGGACTCTTAGCAGGTTGGGATTCTAGTACCACCCTAGCTTATCCCCTTAGCAGCCTCCTACTTGACGTAAGTTTCACCCCTTAAGGTCGAACCATCTACAGCTTGCCCACATTCCTGTAAAAAAATATTCTACATTCAGAGTACCTTTTTCGTCCAAAGTCTCTATAATGTTACTTTAAACGATAGTAACTAACTATAAATTTTCCGTCTTTAGCAAGTCCTTGCATTTGAAACGATTGAGACGCTTCAATGAACGCGCTCAAATCTTCCTGCCCAATTTGCACTTTTCCCTGGTGCATAAAGTGTAGCAAGTCTCCTAGTGCCTCGCAAGTCACCTTTGTCAAAATCACTATAGGACGTTGACAAAGATTCGACTCAAATTTTCTTTAAATATGGGCCACAGCCCAAAGAACCACTTTACGTGCTTCTATGCATTTTCCTTGCGATGCAAGCTCCACGTCTACTAAATCTTGACTGTTCCATAATGAATCCATTCCCGAACTCATATGTTCGTGGAAATCATTCCAAAATAGTGGAAAAGATTTTCTGACGCCACGGTCAATTATCTTCCAAAGCTCCATTAAATTCTTTTCCCTTTTTGTTTATATATTTATTTCCGTATGATATGCTAATTTATGACGTTAACAGACAATTGTATAAAGAATTAATTTTTTTTTAAATAAAAGAACTTAGAAATGTACGTTGCCGAACCTAAAAAACAAGTCTGTAGGAAATATCAAATGATCAAATCAAATAATCAAATCAAATAATAATCGATCAATCAATCAATACTCAGATATCAACTAAGGTATTAGTATTTATTTTTTTGAAAAATTAAGCTCTGTTCAATTCTTTTCCTTTTTACAAATGAAACGTTATTTATAAATCCAAATATCCTAATTTACTTTAATTAATTAGTTAAACAAAGTCATATCTAATTTCTCAGTGTATATTACTTGACCAAGCGCGTTTATATAAATATAAATATTTTTCAAACCCAAATCATATTTCACTTGTTACATTAAACAAAAGAATTTGATAATATGTAAACAGTTAGTAAAGTAATACTCCAAGAAATAATATTCTGCACTTTTTTTTAAAGCAATGAAATTGTACACTCAAATGAACTTGATCTTGACCTACTAACTTAAATTCTGTATTTTCAACTACTAAATAAACAATAATGGTTATTTATTCAATTGATTATATTTAATTCTTATATTCAACTAATAATTAATACTTTCTGTTATTCTTATATATCATAAAATCTGTTAGACTGTTTATATGTTTTTTTGTGCAATACTATGGTAATTTACGAAGTTAAAAAAACAATTATATAGAGAACATCATGTAATGTGTTAGTATGTATTTTTGAAAAAATTTGTACTTGTCATCTCTTCACATATATTATAAAAGCAATTCACTTACCTTAATTTAGGATTCTAGGTTTCAGGAAGGGATTTTATGAGGTTTTTTTTTCTAGTGATACAAGAGAAGAAAGAAAAAAAAATCTACTATATACGAATCATTTGTGTAAAACCACTAACAAGTTTATATACTTTTTGTTTTTGTACTAAATGGATCTGTTGGAAAATTATCTAGGCTAACTGGTTTGCTTATACCCTAAATTTTTTAAAACCTCACGGGGGTCTGGTGAAATGAATTTTTAACGATGAAGGCTTCTTATCACTATAAAACTTGCAAAACATTACAAGGATACTGAAGAAGTGACTTAATCATCCCTATTTTCCGAAATTCCCCCAAACCGGGACCGCTGTTACCAGTGTAATAATAGAGGCGAGACCCGCTGTCACCACTGTAATGTAATACCAACTGGGAGTTATGTGAAGGTAAGGAAACGCTGTCACCAAATGTAATACTTTATAGATCCTCAAAGGATGCTAACCCTGCGAGCGGCTGCAAGGAATACTGGTCACACTAGTCTGGAGGGCTGGCTCGTCTTCGTGGATTTACGAGAAGATAAGGGATTTTCGGGATAGGGGTAAGGGCTCCTAGGTCTCAGGTCCTGTAAAGAGCAGAGGTTATGGGCTTACTTTTGAAGCCGGAGATATGCATAAGCAGAATCTCGTATTCTCCTAGTGTCTAATGAGTCGGACGAACGGAACATTAAAAACACCAATTTAGGGTCTACAATATATTGAATTTACCCTGAAGTTACAAATACAATCGTTAACACGTCATTCTGCGCGTCGGAAGACGAGGAGCGAGGTAGTGAAGAGTTGACAGTTGTACTATTATAATTACTCAGGTTAGTATATAGAAATCTGTTACCTTATGTGTATTTAGGCTTTCAACCACGACACGTTTCGGTCCTCTGGAACTCGGTCAGTTGAGGGTCTCCTCCTGTGTTACGAACTTACGAGCTGCCACAATAACCGGACTACGCGCAATACTATGCCGGGTGCTGAGCGCTCCCCGGAGAATTACCGACTGCCTGCGCGTACGGGACGCTATCGCGTCCCACCCGATGCCGGCAATACTGCCTGAGCGGGCAGTCACGGTGGCCCGCTATTACTGACTGCCTCGTACCCGACGCTACCGCGTCGAGAGTACCCGGAGCAGGCAATTAATGCCTTGACGGCTCCCGCCGTATCACTACTGCTCGATTGCCCAAGTTTTCTAGTTTTTATGTCCTGCAAACATTCGTAGTTTTGTTTTGTTATTTCTGCTGTACTATTCCACGTGTTGGAATGAAACATGCGATGGCGTGTCGCTTCGTTGTATTACTTTTCATGAAGGTCTTCGGATTTCGTAATTCTTAAACATTCGTGCTTGTATCAAACTAGGTCAAATTGTCATACTTTGTATAATTTAAATGTATAAGTTAACTGTATTAATTATCCCTTATTTAATTTGGAATATATAATAATTATCTCGAATAATTATTATCTTTTCTATGCTACTTAGCCCTTTATTCCAACTCCCCACTCACTTGCTACGCTTACATTACATGGTGGTAGCACTTTCGTGTTAGTTATCATGGTCTCTAGCTGTTTGATCTTCTCTTCTACTTTATCGAATGTTTTAGAAATTTCTTCAAATTTCTCATTGTTCTGATTACATATTTCTTTAATAATTTGTGAAGTCTCGTCGTTTTGTCTAGCTACTTCTTTAATAATTTGAGACGTTTCATTGAATCTTTCGTCATTTTTTTTGGAAGTTTCTTCAATCATTTGAGACGTTTCATCGAATCTTTTGGAAACGTTTTCGAATTTATCATCATTTTTTTTAGAAGATTCTTCAATTTTTTTAGAAGTTTGTTCAATAATCATTTGCGACACATTTTTTATTTTCGTTAACACTGCATCTTCTGCTGACTGGAACTGGAATGTCTCTGGGTCTTCTCCATTCTTGTTGAGAACAGTCTTCAGTCGTTCTTGTAGTATCTTCTTGGACCCGCTGCAGTCTTAATCGCGTTCTTCTAGTTGTTCATGCAACTGTTTCACTGAAAGTTCTACTAGCAGCATCTTTGGTCAGGCACACACGTACTTTTTTAAATGTTCTTTCGTACAACGATCACTACCGAACTACGCGGATGTTCCCGACGAACAATACTTTTCAAAAGTTGAAAAGTCTTTTTCAAAAATTCAAAAGTCTTTTTCAAAAATCACTGTTGAATTTATATTCAAATCTCACACCGACACCAACTGTACCATTTTTAAATAAAACGAGCGGTTCGAATTTATATAAATATATTTATTTATAACTTTAGAGTTCGGTAATATCTTAACAACTAAACTTACTCCTAAGGTCGTTACATATATATACCTAAGTTACTATGTTCTAGAAAGTTCCCACCTCTAATTCGCGCACGTTCTCTTGCCTTCGAGAGATCAGGTGATAATTCTGGAAGCCGTTTCAAGATGCAACCGTTATATGAGTCATGCCGAAAGCATGTTCGTAACAATATATATATATATATATATATATATATATATATATATATATATATATATATATATATATATATTGTTATGATATGTAAAATCAAGAAAATATTGGTTTGCTTAAAGCATTTCAAAGTTCCAAAAAAAATTAAAATAATTCCGATAAGTAGGATAATAAACAACAAACATTTCGAAGAAATGTTTGTTGTTTATTTTCCTACATCCTTTATGAAAATACATGTTGTATTTTCATATATCCTTCAGACTTCGATCGAAGCGGTAGTATTTTGCTACACTCCGCAAATTAAAATTTAATTGATTTTAAATGTGTTTTTAAAAAACCAAAGAAATAATTTATTGTGATTGTGTTTTTGAATATTCAAGTAAGTGATAACGACAAATTTGCTGTTTATTTATCAATCCAATAATTATAATTCATATCCAAAACTAGCACAAAGTTAATCATGCCTAATACATCGTTTTGTGCTAATTGTTCAAAGCTAACTTCTACCTCCGATAGAAAGCTCCAGTGCGATGGCTGTAAGAAACCAATACACATTGCTTGTACGGATCTGTCGGTCGATGATCGAGTTACGAGGCAAAAAGTAGGTGGTATATGTATACTATGCAATGCATGCAGTTCAAACATTACGAATATTACTGAAATCAAAGATCTACTTGTCGAGTTTAAAGCGGACATTAAAAAGAAAATTGAAGATTTTGATATTAAACTATCTGAATTCAGCAATAAATTAAATCAACTCGATTCTATTACAACAACAGAATTTACCGACAGCATTGTCAATGAAGCCGCTGACCGCATATCTCGTTCCAAAAATTTTTTGGTTAGAGGCGTCCCTGAACCTACAGGAGACGCACAAAATAAAAAAGATCATGATAAGAATAAAATACATTTAGCCCTAGAAGTCATTGGATGTCAAGAAAGTCCTGTTACTTTTTATAGAGTCGGTAAACCAAATGAAAATAAACGTTATCCCCTTATGATAAAAGTGATAATGAGTTCTGAACACCACACTCGAAAAATTCTTCGTAACAAAAATAAACTTTTGGAAAACAAATCTACTGAAACGTATTCTGTTATTGATGACAAGACACCTATGCAGCAACTTCGTTTAAAGGAACTTCGTACTGAGCTTGAAACTCGTAAAAATAATGGAGAAAATGACCTTACGATTAAATATGTGAATACGATTAAAATTTACGGATTGGCTTCTTATGTATACTAATCTAAACTCTCTTATGTCCAAATTTAATGAATTTATAAGTACTGTTCAACTTTTAAAACCTCACATTATTCTCCTAACAGAAACGTGGCTTAATTCTTCTATTCCCGATGCTATTGTAAACATTGATAATTTTACTATATTTCGTAGAGACAGAGGTACTCGTCGAGGGAGAGGAGTATGCATCTATTTAGCAAATGAAATTACCAACACTTTTTCTATCAGTAATAAAACAATAGACGTACCCGGTATAGAAATTATCCACTTACTTATTACTAATAACTCTTTCATATTTAATATAGTTTGCATATACCGACCTCCTGATACAGTACTTACTCAGGACAATATGCTTATTAACAAACTTGAGGAATTATCATCCCTTGAAAATCTCATTGTTGTTGGAGATTTCAATTTTCCAGAAATAAGCTGGCCCATTATTTCCAAAACTGATACTATCAATTCCCAAAATTTGTTTAAAAACTTTATCATGAACTCAAATTTATTACAACTGATAACTGAACCTACAAGGTTTAGAGCCAACAATAATCCTTCAATTTTAGACTTATTTTTCACAAAATGACGATGAATTAATTTCTTCACTTGAAGTGTCCTCTCCTGTGGGTCTTTCTGACCACTCGCTTATTCCTGCTCACATTCAATTTAGTTTAACACCGCCTTGCAAAAATAATTTCGTAACGTATGCCACTACTAATTTCATTGATGTAAATTCAGTTTTATCCCAGTTAAACTGGCAATCTATTTTTTCTAATCACTCTGATTCATCGTCAATGTGGGACTCTTTTTTTCATACTGATATTACAACAATTTCTGATCATACAACCGAACGGCAGGTATATAGAAATCGACTAAAACCTTGGATTAACCTCTCAGCTACTCATTTAATTCGACATAAGCGAAAGCTTTGGCGAAGATATAAACTCACTAGTTCCCCTGATGATTTTTTCGCCCACCGTAATTTTTCTAACCGAGTCAAACAATCTTTGCTAAAGTTAAGAACAGAATTTGAAGAATCTATCATTGCAAGTGGTAATAGTAAAAAAGTTTATCGGTACATTCGTACATCTTTATCTTCTAAAGTTTCCATACCATTGCTTCAAAAAGCTGATGGGTCTCTATGTTCTTCGAATAACGAATCTTCGGAATGTTTATCGTTATTCTTTTCTCAAGTTTTTACAGATGAATCTAACGATACCATTCCTCAAATAATGTGCCCTCGTTTATCTAAAACTCTTGAAAATATATCTTTCACACCGGATGAAATTAAACATCATTTAAGGAAACTGCGAAATAATTCATCACCTGGATTAGACGGACTCACCTCTTTTTTCCTCAAACAATGTGCAGATTCTGTCGCCATCCCTATATCTCTCATAATGACTGCTTCTTTTAATCAAGGTTCCCTCCCCTCGTCCTGGAAATTGGCTTTTGTTACTCCTGTATTCAAGAAAGGTAATAAACTTGATTGCAATAATTATCGTCCAATCAGCCTGGTTCCTATTGTCGGCAAGGTCATGGAATCGATTATTTCGGAAGCTATGTCTGAGTTCCTTCTTCAAGAAAATGTCATCCCTCACCAACAGCATGGATTTATCAAAGGTCGTTCAACGATCACAAACTTACTTCATTGTGTAAATGATTGGTCATTGTCTTTAAACAATCGGAATCCTGTCGATGTAGTTTACTTAGACTTCTCCAAAGCTTTCGATCGTGTTTCAAAATGTTGATTACTAGCTAAATTGGATCACTATGGTATCCGCGGAAAGTTAAACATTTGGATACAAGATTTTCTATCCGACAGATACTTCAGGGTTCGTGTTGGGGATGACCATTCACTAGATAAGCCTGTCAAGAGTGGAGTTCCACAAGGATCAGTACTTGGACCGCTACTTTTTTGTGTCTACACTAGTGATCTTCCGCTCATTGTATCTAGTAAGGTTTCCATTTACGCTGATGACACGAAGTTATATGTGAATCCAACTATTAACCAACATATTCTTCAACAAGATCTTGACGCAATATTCAAATGGTCCTCAGAATGGTTACTTCCGCTTAACATTGAAAAATGCGTTGTTTTACATATCGGCAAAAATAACCCATCACTGCCGTACTTTATTAATGGACATCCTCTAAACTCTGTAACCTCACACAACGATCTCGGAGTGATAATTAATAGTGACTTAAATTGGTCTGATCACATAGTGTCGGTGTGTAAACGTGCTAACTCGAAACTGTTTTTGATCCGTAAATGTTTTGCACGCATATCTCTAACCTCTGTTAGTAAACTTTACTCAATATACGTTAGACCTATTCTTGAGTTTGCCGGACCAGTGTGGAATCCAGATCTTAGTCGCGATAAAATCCTACTTGAAAACGTTCAGCGTAAAGCCACAAGACTGGCATACGGCCGTGTAAGACCTAACTATGAAGATAGACTATTCATGGCTCATCTTACGACATTCGAGCAGCGACGTCTTCGAGGTGACCTAATTATGTCCTTCCGTATTTTAAAACATAATTTTGGGAACCTAAACAACATATTTACTTTGAATGAAGACGATAGATTAAGAGGCCATCGATACAAATTAAAGAGGGAACAAACTACTGCAAGGTCCAGGGCGAACTTCTTGCCAAACAGAATCTTTAATATCTGGAACAATTTGGATCATGACACCATATCGGCAGCTAGTGTTAACATCTTTAAAAATAAACTTGACAGCACTTTATTTTTTTTTATAGGATAGGATATTTTTTCTCGGACAGCATTATTTATTTATTTATTGTGTCACAATTCAATTTTTGTTAATTTGTTTAACTGTACTTAACTTTATAATTAGTATTAGTTTTATAAGGATATATCTTATTTTTGTTTATTTTTGCTTTTTGGGCATAATAGGAGCTCGCTCCTCTGCCCTTATTTGTTATATAATAATAATAATATTAATAATAATAATAATTAACGAAAATTTCTGGGAGATACTCCAATATACCAAGTCACCTAGGGCTCGATAACATGGAAAGAGTCCCACCAGAGCTCAATCCTTTTGATACCGTAGGTATCTGGGATGAGTGAATTTTTCCCTTAGAGGGAGTGTGAGCCGTATGGCTAAATCTGGGATAATAATAATAACATCTTTATAAGGCCATGCAGAAAGCTGTACTCCTCGCGACGTCCAGATGTGTACGAAAATTTCTGGGAGATACTCCAACATACCAAGTCACCTAGGGCTCGATAACATGGAAAGAGTCCCACCAGAGCTCAATCCTTTTGATACCGTAGGTATCTGGGATGAGTGAATTTTCCCCTTAGAGGGAGTGTGAGCCGTATGGCTAAATCTGATAATAATAATAATAATAAGAAGGAAAGTCTTTTAATTTTGGATTACCTGTATTGAACAAAAAGTAAGATAAGCATAAATTATTTTCTTTGTTAAAATATATTTGAGTGACCTGCATAAGCTTAAGTGAAATCCTAGACAATGGAAGCGGTTTTTCCAAATAAATGTTGTGCAGTAATTAGGACAATAGAATATATTTTAGAAAGATATGTTTTTGTTAGGTCTTAATCCTCATGAATCCTCATGAATCCCATTGGATTCACTCCCCGCCTCTCGACGCGTTAGTGTCTGAGCTGTTGGACGTGAATCCCTGTCCTGGCATTTGGTTTTCACCTCTGGCAGCGTTGAGTAGTTGAGTTACTGTGACCAAATGCCCATCTTGGTAGTTAGTATTCGCCTCTGGTTGCGTTGAGTAACTGAGTTACCGTTGCTAACTACCCTTCTTCCTGTCCTTTGATTTCTTTTTCTTTGTTCTCCTGAAGAAGCTACATACAATTGTAGCGACACGTCGAGATGAACCCACTTTTGGGTCACTCACAAATGACACGGTCCAAACCCGGAAGACGAATAAACTATGAAAGTGGGATGGTTGGTTTGAGAATGAGACGTTAGTTAGTTTTTAAAGAAAAAAAGAGAGTGAGTTGGTTTTCAAGGGTACAAGGCGAAGGGCCGTTGTTCTCGGTAGTTTCCCAGAGGTAGGAAGCAGTAGCAGTGAAAGTTTGTGAGTTTTCGTGTAGTTAGTGTATCTGACAGAAGCTGATCCAGTAAAAGATTGTAAGTCATATTTTTCTACTTATATTCCAAGAGTCACTGTTCAGGCCAACGAGAGATTCAGTTTATCGTAAAGAGAAGATATTCCAAGAGTCATTTTTCACTCAGGCCAACGACAGATTCAGTTTATCGAGAGGAGAAGAGGCTAGCATAATTTGAACGATTCGTGCATTTGAAGGAGATCATTAAGGACGATAAACTTGCAACAATTTGTTGTAAGATTGCTGATTACCTAGGGAGCTGCTAAGAGTAGATAGTATAGGCTACAAGGAACAAGGATTTGGACCACTCATCATCAGAGAGAGATAGTTTTGTTTTTCTGCAGTTTTTCTTTTATTGATAACACAATTTTTACAATTACTATAGAAAAGATAGAAATATTTTGATTAGGAGATTTAGAATAATAATTGGGATTTTGAGATTTTAACTAATATTGTTTGTGCCATTAATTTTGAAGGTTCACGTACGTAGAACAAAATTTTGAGAATCATTATATGAGATATGGTTTATTGAAAATATTTGAGTGTGAATTTTATTTCATTATTTATTTCAATATATAGTGTTATATCATATATGTGGTTTTTTTATTATTCCGGTATTCTTTGGACCTTACCTTTCACATGTAATGCATAGATATTGAAGCACGAATATAATCCTGAGATAAGAGAATTAAAAAGTGTGATAAAGTTATAATTATATCATTTAAATAATTTTAATTAATTAATTAATTAATTAGCTAATTAATTGCTTGGCGCACTAAGACTTTAAAATATCACAATAACTGGCTTCCAAAACGTGGGGCTTGAAAATATCGCAGCTTTACATTTGAAGGAAGGGAAAGAGATCTGGAATAAGTACAGATGATCCAGAGATAAAAACATACAACATTGAGGGAATTTGAATTTGAAAGTATTTTGACAATTTTTTCCAGTGGATAAAAATTTGATTTATTGATTGATCGTAGTTAGTTGATATTTACTGCTATTGAATTATTTGATTTTTATTTTCTTTACCAATCATACATTTGATATTTATTTTGAATTATTTGAATTTTACTGTTTGCATATTTGATATTTGTCGTGAAAATTTATTACAATTGGGGAGAAATATTTGTCGTGTTTTTGCAACATATAGAGTGTTGTAAAATTTCACATTTGGCGGGGACAAAAACAGTAACGAAAATAAACTTATCGACCACAAGGAGTCAAGGCAACATGCAAGAAAGGAAGGAGGATAACAGAGAAGAGGAAACAATTGTTGAAGAAGGATCAGATAATGAAGGAAATGTTACAATAGTTGAGGAGAGAAAAGAATCATCAGGAATAGATAAAATATTAAAACTAATGCAACTCCAGTCACTAAAAATGGATGAAACAAAACAAACAATGAATGAAACAGCAAAGAAAATGGAACAAACAATAGAGAAAAACCAAATTGAAACGTCAAAGAAAATTTATAGAAATCAACTGGAAAAAAAACACATAATGGATGAAACAAAACAAACAATGGAAGAAAACCAACGGGAAACAAGAAAAGCAATAGCACTAAATAACAGGAATATAGAGCAGCGTTTGGAAAACTATGAACAGGACATTAAAGGATGTGTTGAGGGGATAAAGAAATAAATGATACAACAGATAGAAGAAATAACCCTAAAGAATAGAAAACAAGAGAAAGGTATCAATGAAATTAAAATTAAAATGGGAGAACAAGAAAAGAAAGTAGAAAACAAGATGAAGGAGATACGAAATTGCCAAAAAAGGAATTAGAACAGTTAGAAAAAAAAATTGAAATGGCGCTACAAGAAGACAGGAAAGAAGTAGAAAGGAGATTAAATCAAAACAAAAAACAAATGGCAGAAATTGAACTAAGAGGGGTAGAGAGAAAAGAAGTTATCATCCATGGAACAAGCGAGGCGAAAATACAATTTGGCGGGGATATTCGGAAAACACACCCAGTACCGTTTGTTAAAAATTTGAACACCAAATTGCAACATGTTAGATATTTTGACAATTGCAAAGAAACAATTAGAAACGATCTGAAAGAAGGTGCAGCGTTATGGTATGAAAGCAAGGAAAATGAGTTTAAAAATTGGACAGATTTTGAAAATAAATTTCTCAACTATTTCTGGGGGAAAAATAAACAGAGAGAAATCAATCAAGAGCTACAGAATGGAAAATATCACGAAAAAATGGGAATATCTGAAGAAAGATATGCTTTGCAGATATATAACAATTCAAAATATCTGGAATACAAATATTCTACCGAACAGCTGGTAGAAATGATCAGCAGACATTTTGAAGAAACTTTGGAAGATCACGTGATTTTGAGAAACTATCAAGATATTGATAGTTTGTGCCAATTCCTTCAATTAAAAGAAGCGAAAAGAAGAGAAATGAGAAATAGAAGACAAGATGACCAATATAATGGACCGGAAAAAAGGTATCCATCAAATTATGACCAGAGAAACCGGCATGCCAGATCAACAAACGAATATAGGCCGAGAAATTACAATAATTACAATAAACAACAAAATTACGATAACAGGAATGACACACAAAATAGAACATATAAAAATCACAACAGGAATAGAGCTGCACAAATTCCTCCGAATAGGAATACGAACGAACAAAGGGACGATAGAAATAACCAGAGCTTTCAACAACAAAATAGAAGGGAGATCATGTAGCAATAGAAAACGAAAGACAAATTTCTAATTCTAATCTAATATCTTTAGATGCATTTATAAAACATAAAGCGATTAAAATTGTGATTGATTCTGGATCGGAGATATCGCTAATCAATAAAAACTTAGTAAAAGAATTACATTGAACAGATTTATGCATAAGATTTCTAGGGTCGGTTTAGTGGGTGCAAATAATAAACAATTGACGACAATAAACGGAGGTTTGGGAGTACGGATCAGAGTGGGAGACAAATTCCATATTATGAAATGTGTGGTGATTGAAGATTTAAATCATGATATGATAGCGGGAATTCATAAATTGAGGGAAAAACATATCACCATAAATTTTTCGGAAAATAAACTGGAAATCATAGCAGAACCAGACAACACAGAAGAAGAAAAGGAAACAGGTAGAAAAACAAATTCTGAAAGGATCAATGCACAGGAAAAACGTAAAGAAATCAATATGACTGTAGAGGATAAACCGAAAGTACAAAAAAAAAATCAAACAGAAGAGAAAAGGAGAAGGAAGAAAAAGAAGAAGAGTTCGAAAAGAAAGCAGGAAAACGAGATGGACACAAGAGAACAACAGGAAATAGAAGGTACAGAAGAAATATTGGCAACCGATGATAAAACAGAAAGGAAGCAGGAAGAAAAGGAAGTTATCATCAGAGAAATGAAAGGAATAGAAACATGGTGCTCGGAATACCAAAGGGAATTAGAGGATAGAGAGAAAACAGAAGAAAAAATGGCAATGATGGACGAGAATCTAGAATTTTGTGAAGAAATATTATGGACAGTGAACACATGTGAACAAAATGAGGATGAAAGAAAAATAAATTGTGGAGAAAACAGGGGAAAGAAAATAGAGAAGATTTTAGAAAATATGGAGATCTTATTAATGAAGAAAGCCGAGTGGCTAAAAATTATGAACATTCTTTTAAGGTTAAATACTTGGAAAAATTTAAATCGAAAACATATCCAATCCCGTATAAAGACAGGCAGTATACGGGGTATTTTAACATTCACGACATCTATCAGTATCATGAGTAGATTTTAATAACATAGTGAAATAATTTGATCCTGGAAAACTTTTGTCATTTTTAAAATTTATCAAAGAGTTTTCGGCAGATCCAATGGCGGGGATTTGTTATGATATGTAAAATCAAGAAAAATATTGATTTGCTTAAAACATTTCAAAGTTCCAAAAAAAATTAAAATAATTCAGATAAGTAGGATAATAAACAACAAACATTTCGAAGAAGGAATGTCTTTTAATTTTGGATTACCTGTATTGAACAACAAGTAAGATAAGCATAAATTATTTTCTTTGTTAAAATATATTTGAGTGACCTGCATAAGCTTAAGTGAAATCCTAGACAATGGAAGCGGTTTTTTCAAATAAATGTTGTGCAGTAATTAGGACAATAGAATAGATTTTAGAAAGATATGTTTTTGTTAGTTCTTAAGAAATGGTAGGAAAAGATTATTTTGTAAATAAGTTTTAGGAAATTTTATAATTGTAGGTCAAAATTGGTATCGAAATGAAGAAATGGGAGATGTATGACGCGTTTTGATTGGATGAGAGTGAAAAAGGTGGGATGGTTGGTTTGAGAATGAGACTTTAGTTAGTTTTTGAAGAAAAAAAGAGAGTGAGTTGGTTTTCAAGGGTACAAGGTGAAGGGCCGTTGTTCTCGGGTAGTTTCCCAGAGGTAGGAAGCAGTAGCAGTGAAAGTTTGTGAGTTGTCGTGTAGTTAGTGTATCTGACAGAAGCTGATCCAGTAAAAGATTGTAAGTCATATTTTTCTACTTATATTCCAAGAGTCACTGTTCAGGCCAACGAGAGATTCAGTTTATCGTAAAGAGAAGATATTTCAAGAGTCATTTTTCACTCAGGCCAACGAGAGATTCAGTTTATCGAGAGGAGAAGAGGCTAGCATAATTTGAACGATTCGCGCATTTGAAGGAGATCATTAAGGACGATAAACTTGCAACAATTTGTTGTAAGATTGCTGATTACCTAGGGAGATGCTAAGAGTAGATAGTATAGGCTACAAGGAACAAGGATTTGGACCACGCATCATCAGAGAGAGATAGTTTTGTTTTTCTGCAGTTTTTCTTTTATTGATAACACAATTTTTACAATTACTTTGGAAAAGATATAAATATTTTGATTAGGAGATTTAGAATAATAATTGGGATTTTGAGATTTTAACTAATATTGTTTGTACCATTAATTTTGAAGGTTCACGTACGTAGAACAAAATTTTGAGAATCATTATATGAGATATGGTTTATTGAAAACATTTGAGTGTGAATTTTATTTCATTATTTATTTCAATATAGTGTTATATCATATATGTGGTTTTTTTTATTATTTCGGTATTCTTTGGACCTTACCTTTCACATGTAATGCATAGATATTGAAGCACGAATATAACCCTGAGATAAGAGAATTAAAAAGTGTGATAGAGTCATATTCATATCATTTAAATAATTTTAATTAGCTAATTAATTGCTTGGCGCACGAAGACTTTGAATATCACAATAATATATATATATATATATATATATATATATATATATATATATATATATATATATATTGTTATGATGTGTTGTTTCTGTATGAGCTATGAGTAAATTTGAATGATATATGTAAGTATAGAGTTTTTATCGCGGTTCTCAAAGAATTAGTTTGTAAGTACTTTTTTAAATTATCTTTATTATAACTATTATGAAACAAACCTATCTATCTAATATAAGCAATATCAATTTAAAACAATCTATCTAAAATTTGAAATTCTTACAGTTATTAAATTATTAACAAAATTTCTTACCTTCTTTCACTGAACGCCTAAAGTTTTTCCAAAATTGAAGTTATTATCACCACTCGATATTTTCTTACTAATCCTTGGTTATCCAACTATTTTAATGTTCCATCTTAATTATCTCCACTCACCATATAAATATATAAATTTAAATCCTTGTAATTTCCATATAATGTACTTTCAAATATACTGGATCTTGTGGTTGTATTATTGAATGCTTACTTCAATAAATTAACTTCTTTATATCACTATATTACTGTAGTAATAATTAATCTCAACTGTATTAGACTTAATAATTCATTTAACTTAATCAATCCCTTCTTCTAGCTAATAATCTCTTCATTACCTCATAAATTCTTGTTAATTATTCTTTGTAATTAATAATCACACGTAATTGACTTAATAATCCTTGAATTGTTATAACTAACTCCTCAATAATAATCTTGTAACTGATTTAATTTCTTCTAACTAACTCACTTAACTCAATTAATAATCTTCTTGTAACTAAATTCTTGAATTATAACTTTACTAACTCACTTTACTAACTGATAACTAGACTTCGGCAAATATGCATATTGCATATTTTGCATATTGTGCATATTTTATGCAAATATTTCATATTTTGGCATATTTGTATAAAAGTTTGCATAAAGTGCATAAAAGTTCAGATTTTTATACTGTATTTGAAAATTTTTAAACATACCAATTTATTTCAATTCTTGTATAAAATTTTGTAGTCATTTTAATCAAGAAATGATCTAAGTACGTAATCTCTACAGGTACAAAACATTTACGATTTCAAAGAAGATATATTTAAGTAGCCCTCAACATTCTTAGAACGTCGCGGTCACTGAGGTATTCAGTTATTGGATAATCGCTAATTGTTCGCTCATTTGCATCGTATGATCTAATCCCCAAATCTATCTACAATTTATTGTATCTTAACAGCAGGTACCTAAACATTTCTAATTTGATGCTCAGATTTGTAAATCATGTTTGTTTTGATATTCAAAGCGTAAACACTCGTTGTGCGTAACAAAAAGGAAGATTGTGATTTTATAATGCCTAAAACAACCAGTGCTTCAACTTGGATTAAACCTTATAAAGAGCTGTCAATGGATATGGGAAAAATCTACTGTTCAGTCTGTGGCAAAATTGTAAGTATCTAATATTTTCTATTAAATATCTAATATTTCATACATACAGGGTGTTTCCAAATGACACTTACAACGTTTGACTGTAGATACTTCTCGAAAAATTAAACAAAACGATATAGTTAATGAGGGGTCAAACTTATTTACTTTTCGAGATACAGGGTGTTAAAATTTTAAAAAAATAAATTCTTTTAGTTAATAACAACAATAACTTTAAAACCAATAAACGTATTTACTTGAAATTTAGTACTCGTAGGTTGTTTTTAAATGAAAAATAGCTTCCTTTAGTGAGAAAAAATTGTCCATGGTACAATACAATGTATTTAGAAAAATTTTTTACCTTTACTTTTTTTTATGAAGTCAGCTATTCTAAAACACAATTATTTTTATTGTAATTGAATTAACAAAAAAAAAAACTTTTGTTGAATTTTAAAATAAGTTATATGATGTACTAATGGTTAGTAACAAAAACTAATTTGTGGATTAATACTACATTTAAAACACTTAGAGAGTGTTTATTTTTCCAAACCAGTTATTTGATTAACCAAAAACACCTTGTATATTTTTATATTTTAAAGGTTGGGTTAAAACAAAGGTTTTTATTTTTATTTATAGATAGCATGTGAGGAGAAATTTCAGATAGACCAACATGTGAGAACTGCTTCACACATTGCAAAAAAAAGGAAAAATAGGAGGAAAACATCAAACTTCAATGGCTAAATGTTTCCAATCTACTTTAAAAAAATTAGATGAGCAAGAAACTTTTAATGAAGACTTGTGTCGCGCATTAGTGTCTGCAAACATACCGCTTTCAAAATTAGCAGATGTAAATTTTAGTTCGTTTCTAAACAAATATTGCAAACTTAATGTTCCAAGTGATCGGTCTATAAGAAGAAATAATGTGAACGGGCTATACTCGTCGGTGTTAATTAATATTAAGGGAGAAATTGCAGATAATTATTTTTACATATCTGTAGACGAAACCACTGATTCCTCAGGAAAGTATATTGCTCATTTATGGATTGGTGTTCTTAAAGAAGATACTTTACCAAAATCTCATCTTATTTCATGCCAGCAACTTGAGAAAACAAATGCTTTAACAATTTTGCGTTTTATACAAGAAACATTAGCAACTTTTTTTCTTCCGACAACTATTCCTTCTAATAAATTACTGCTTATTTTATCGGATGCTGCTCCTTATATGGTGAAAGCAGGACAAAATTTAAAAATATTTTTCCCAGATTTAATACATGTTACTTGTGGATTAAACAGAGTTGCAGAGGAAATACGAAAAAAGTTTCCTCTTGTAAATACCATGATATCCAGTGTCAAAAAAGTATGTCTTAAATCTCCTATAAGAATTCAACTTTATAAAGAAATGCTACCTAACATTCCTCTTCCACCACAACCTATTTTAAAGCGATGGGGAACATGGTTAGAAGCAGCTAATTTTTATGCAGATCATTTTGTTAAAATAAAGAACATAATTGATACGTTAACAGATGAAAGTTCCCAATCTCTTTTGGATTCTAAACAAACTTTTCAGAGTAACTTGCTTCAACAAGAACTTTCATTTATAAAATCAAATTTTAGTTTTGTTCAAAAAACAATTACTCAGTTAGAATCACCAAAACTGTCATTGTTTGAAAGTACAGCATTAATAAAAGAATTTGCCTCATGTTGTCGGAACGTTAGAGGTAATATTGGAAAAGATATTTTAAAAAAATTTGAAGCTACTATGGAAAAAAATAAAGGTTACCATATTCTTTCTGAAGTAGTCAGTGTTCGAGCTGGAAATATTTCGGAAACAATTAATTTAGAACCAAATGTTTTGGTTAGTTTGAAAAATGCTCCCGTTACATCAGTTGATGTTGAACGAAGTTTTTCCATATATAAATATATGTACTCAGACAGAAGCCACAAGTTTTTCTTAGAAAATTTTGAACACCACTTGGTCATTTATTGTTACCATAATTCTAAATAAGTTTATTCATACTTAAAAATAATGTAGTTACTTAAAATAAATGTAAATCTTAATGAATACAGAAGCCACAAGTTTTTGTTAGAAAATTTTGAACACCACTTGGTCATTTATTGTTACCATAATTCTAAATAAGTTTATTCGTACTTAAAAATAATGTAGTTACTTAAAATAAATGTAAATCTTAATGAATAATAGGAAATATTTAGTTATGTACACTTTTTTTTTTAATAAAATTGTTACTATTTTACGATTTTTTTATTTATTTGTATGCATATTTTGTAAAATATTAGCATATTTTCGGGTAAACACGTGCATGTTTATGCGCATATTTTCTCCATTTTTATTTGCATATTTGCCGAAGTCTACTGATAACTGATCATACTGATAACTGAACTGGTAACTGAACTCCTTCTCCAAATTACATGGCTTTTTATATATCCTTCCTCTTTCCAGAATAATTTAGCAATAAATAATGTTCGAATCATTCTATTTGTTCTATCTGAATATTCTGGAATCGTTTTTTGTCTGTGATGTATTATGCATATAGTCCCATTGACATTTCTAGAACTTTCTATTTACAATTTACTTGACTTTAGGCTCTCCAGATCAAAACTACACTATTATGTAACTTAAACATTTATATGAAATATATTTTTACTATTCTATATTCACAAATATATTCTAAATTAACATTCCAAAAATAAATAACTTTTTGACTTTGACTTTTGACTATTTAATATCTAATATTAAATAAAATAAAAAAAACTTCTTAAACTTAATTCTTATGCTAAATTCTTAAAAATACCCTCATATAATTATTTTTTAATAATA
Source organism: Diabrotica balteata (assembly GCA_918026665.1). NCBI lineage: Eukaryota > Metazoa > Arthropoda > Insecta > Coleoptera > Chrysomelidae > Diabrotica > Diabrotica balteata. Next base: position 66,548,204 of record OU898278.1, read on the forward strand.
TTTTCTAGTATATAACTTACAAATTATGTCTCTAACCACTATTTAAATAAATATATTACTTACCATTGAATATCTGGTTGTATATATTTCTATGTTAATTTATTGTATTTCTGTTGTATTTCTGTTCTCATTATAATATATATATATATATATATATATATATATATATATATATATATATATATATCTATATATGTTATCTATTTTTATATGGTATATACAATATGTGTGCACCCCCAATACTTTACACCAGGCTCCTCCACAATATATATTTATATATATATATATATATATATATATATATATATATATATATATATATATATATATATATAAATATATATTGTGGAGGAGCCTGGTGTAAAGTATTGGGGGTGCACACATATTGTATATACCATATAAAAATAGATAACACCATAGGCCTCCACTTCAGCCCTATTTCGGTAAGCAAAAGTTTTTTGAGTGTCGTCAAATTGTTAAAATCAAAGGATCTTATTAAGAAACTACAATAAATAATGTATTTTATTAAACTTAAAATTATAATTTAGTTTTTAAATGTTACAAGCAAGTTTTGAATTGAAAATCAAGTCGCCTGTCTTTTTTTGAGATAAATTCTTCAATAACCAATTCATTAAAATTTGGAATTTATTGAATCATTTTTTTTTTCAATTGATAACATGGCGAGGAAACATCGTTCTGCTTCTGCTGTTGTCATTGGCATCGTAACAAGTACTTGAAGAATTAAATGAATTTTAGAAAAATCTTCTTGCAAATTATTTTCAATAAAAAATTTAAGTAAGTGAACTGCTCCGGAAAGTTCTTTAAAATGGGATCTTCTATAAACAATTTCCAATTCAGTCCTTAATTTGATTTTATTTAAAAAATGAGAATTGTTAATTGCTGATTCCAATGTCAATGTAGGAAAATTTGAGCTGTATATTTCAAAATTGTCCACTGAAAATAATTTTGCTATTTCCAAATGTCCTGTAAACAAAAACCTTCTTTTAATTTCAGGTAGTATAGTATCGCAAACTTCCTTAGCTTAAATAATTGTGGAGACATAAGAATTTCTGTCATCTTTCTTCTGTCTCTTTCTGGATTGACTATCGTCAATGTCTGTTAACTCGGTTTCTCTTATAGTGTGAATATTGTCTTGAACAATTCAACAGGGGTTCCGTTTTGTAAAGTGTAACGATAAACTTTTGGAAAAAACCGTTTGAAAAATATTTGAAATGTCACTCGTTTTATCACTCACAATGGAAAAAAATTTTAAAGCAGCAATTTCTTTTTTGATATGTGCCTGACACACTGAAAGCATACAATCGAGTAAATCATTTTGAATATCTTTTGACGTTCCTTTAAACACAGTAGCTTGATGCAAACGATCTTTGACAGCTAAATCCAATTCGGCGGAAAAATTTATGAGACCTCTAAATATACCAGGGTTTATTGAATCCTTTCTTTCATCATGGCCGCGGAGCGCAAGTTCAAAAGCACCACAAAATTTGACACAGCTTATAATTTTTGATAAGACGTACCTATTATTTTTTATTTGTTCATTATGTTTTGCAATATTTAATCGGTATGCACTATTTAGTTGTTGCCGAATATCTTGTTTACCTAATAAATTAAAACCTAATTTAGCAGATATGTGTGACTTTGAATGTTGATGCTTTTTAATTTTTTCGGATAAATGAACTAAGTCTTTAATGCCATATTTTGTCCATTGTGATTCCTCATCTCCAACTAGCAAACACGGAAAACAGTAAAGAGTATTGATAGTAGCACACCCACACAACCAGACAGTTTTTTCATAAATCTCAATGTTAAATGATCGTTTATAATGCCGACTTTTGCATTTTGTTACCTTCGAAATTAACAAATTTGGTTTAGGAGGACCGGCACTTTTAATTTTTCTTCTAAAGATAGTGAAGAAAATTTAATTGATTTTTAAAGCGTAGGCGCAAATTTTAGATGGAGCGAATCGGCACCGACTGTCCTATCCCTAGTTTATCTTTCTTTACACAGCAAATTACTTGTAGTTAAATTCTCACTGGTATGAAAGCTTTAAAACTGTCGATATCTTGTTTACCCCGAATCGACTTAGCACATGTATATCTGTAAAAAGCTGTGTTGTATAGGTATTGCTCAATTATTCATAAAGACTTTATTTATTTCTTTATTTGCGTAAATTAAAATATGGGACGTTGTTACAAGAAATGTATTATTGTAAAACGAAGAAATAGACGGTTAGCTCAATTGAAATAAGTACTTTTTAAATAAATTAAATTAATTACTTTTGTATTTTTCTGTAAAACTGATTTGTAAATATATAGTAAAAATATCATTTATAAAATCGATCAGTAAACCAAGAATTTTTTCATTAAATTTTATTTTCCCTTAAAGGAATAAACTATCTGTTTGATTTTTGTGGATTGTATGTTTGTGGTTATCACTGCTAGCATTGTAGTAAAAGGTTTACATGTTAATCTACTATAAGGAAACTGTAGGTACTAAGTAAGTAATACATTAATTTGAGAGAGATATTTATTAAGTAAGCCATACTTTTTGTTTTTTTAACATGAAATTATTACGATTTTTCTATAACAGTCAATCCCGTAGTTTCGAAGAACTTGCCAATGAGAACATCTTCTTCTTCTTTGAGTGCCTCTCCTGTCGGAAATTGGATATCATTGGGGCGATTCTAATTTTATTTACTGTTGTTCTGAATAATTCGTTAGTGGTACAGCCAAATCACTCTCTTAAATTTCTCATCCAGGACATTCTTCTACGGCCTGGATTTCTGTGTTCTTGGATTTTTCCTTGCAAGGAGGAGAAGATAATAAAGGAATATTCAGCTACTACGTAAGTTTTTTTTTACCAAATATAAAATGTATTTAAAGTGCAGTAAACTTTTAAACATAAATAAATAATTTATATGTCTTTTAGACAAACTACTTCAGATTTCATATTACAAGGAAGAATTGTAGATGTGCAATATTTTATTAGGCAAATACTGCAATTCCCTCACCACAGATTGTTCAATTGCTTTTCGGAAGATATTACGGTGACTAGTGAAAAGCGAAAAGGATTTTATTCTAAATTCACTCTCTTTTGCCTAATATGTCGCATGAAACATGAAGTAGAAACTGAAAAATATAAACAACCATCCCTCAACGTCAATTCTGCAGCAATCATTGGAATAGTTAGTATTGGTGAAGGATACACACAACTAACTGAATTACCGTCCAGTCTAAATATCCCACTACTGTCAAAAAAAATAATATTTATCAATTCAAAATGATCTAATTGACTTATACCATGAAAGTTCTTGGACATCAATGCGTGAGGCTGGACAAGAAGAAATCAAATTAGCAAAAGAGCATGGAAATATTAATAAAGATGGCTATCCATTTATAACTGTTGTTTCGGACTGCTCTTGGTCAAAGATATCATATAAAACAAATTATAACGCCAATTCTGGAGCTGCAGCCATTATTGGTTACAGAACCCAAAATATTCTGTATCTTGGAGTAAATTATACGGAGAAGATAAAGAACACGTATGTTATAAAAATTGGACAAAAGCTTTGACTGCAATGGAAAGTGAAATAATTCTAGATGGATTTAAATGTAGTAAATACATGCATGGAATTACTTACAAAATTTTAATAGCCGATGGACATAGTAGTGTTTATCAAAAAATTTTAGAAAATTGAGCATATGGTAATAATTTTGTTGAAAAAATTGAATGTTGTAACCACCTCCTAAGAAACTATTAAACAAGATTAAAAGAGTTATCAAGAAGACGATATAGTTCCAATGGAAAACTAGTACCAATTTTCTTAGGAAAGCTTTTAAAAAATAACATATTAAGATTAAGAACTGCTGTTACAAAAGCAACTGACAGTCAGATAAACCAAGTGACTTAAGAATAAAGTTTTTGAAAAACGATATATCTAATAGCAATCTTCATGTATTTGGAAATCATTCGAATTGCGCAGATTATTTTTGTCACAGAAAATCATCAGAAACAGATTATACAATACCAATGAAAGAATGCAGCCTCTTGAAAGATATTAGCCCATGTGCAGCAAGAATAAAATTCCATGCAAATAGTCTTATAAAAAATATGAGTAACAATTATGCTAAACAATATAATAATGTAATAGCAAAGTTTCTAGGAGGTAAAACAATAAATTATAGCTCTCGGGGGTCCTATGAAATGAGATGCCACACTGCTGCTTTGTCGTACAACTCTAAAGGTCAATATCACCAAGCCCTTCATAAAAGCATAAAAGTAAGAAGTCCTGGCGTATATTCAAAGAAATTTATTTCAGTATGTACCAAAAATACATTGCGAAGAAAAATATATTACAAAAATTTGCAAAAATCAAAAAAAATATATAACAAAAAACCCAGATGAAGACTATGGACCACAAGCACAAAAAAAGTTAAAAATTGATCATAACGAATTAGAGAAAATCAAAGAAAACTTTCTATCGGAACTTCGTAAGAATAATGAGCAATGTATTCAATTGTTTATCAGGAATATCCTTTTTTAGCTGCAATACCTGATGGACTCATAGGTAATAATATGATTGTCTAAAGATGTTCTAAAGATGCAATAGATAGGAAGATACTAAAGTATATGGAAGTGAAAGATGATATACAGAGTGGCCCAAAAGTCTGGAAACGGCCAATTATCTCGTAAATTGCTAGTTATATTTGTACACAATTTATGGTACACCTATTTTGGGATACGGAGATTCCATATTTAATATTTACAATGTTGCCAAATTTGCCGTTTATCTTAAATTATTAGTAACTTTGGTTTTTCAAATTCATCACCCTGTATATTCAGTCATTATTGGAATCGCTTATTCAATACAAGTTTAACCATATGCAACACTTATGATTTTATGTAGTTTGGAAGATGTTAAATACATAAAACAAAAAGTCTGGCAAAGCCTAATTGTCTCAATAAATTTTTTAATACTAACTATTTTTAACTACATTAAAATGTAACAATTGATAGATTACAACATTTTTTAATATAATGGTTACCTTATCAAATGTTCAAAATATACTTCATGTGAGTTGACAGTACCCTAATCGATGGTAGAATGCGTCTACCACATTTTTCCATGATTGTCTAGAAATTATTCGAGATTCATTGATATTTCGTTGCTTTAGTTCTGCAGGACTTGCTGGTTTAGTTTTGTAAACTGAATTTTTCAAGGATCCCCAATAAAAATATTCTTTAGGATTGAAATCAGGTAAACGTGGAGACCATTCAATTCTACCTCGTCTACCAATTCATCGTCCGGGAAATACCTCTTCTAAATAACGTCAAACATTTACACCAAGTTTTGTAAAATTATGACAAGCAATTTACAATTTATGAATTACGAATTACGAATTTACTAGATAGATACCGATCAGTTAAACTGAAAAGAGTTATGAATGACAACAAAACTAGATATAATGCAAAGTTTTGTTGAAGATCCACATACATCCTCACGCAGGGTTGCACAAGTACATGATGTAGGTCGTTCTTCAGTCTTAAGTGTATTACATAAAAATATTTTTAACCGATACAAAATTCTTCTTCTTAGGGTGCCTGTCCGTTCCGAACGTTGGCGATTATTCTGGCTATGATGATTTTGTTGGTTGCTATACGAAATATTTGTGTTGAGGTCTTTCTATACCATGCTCTCAGGTTAGTAAGCAAGGATATTCTTCTTCGTCCTGGGGCTCTTTTTCCTTCAATTTTACCCTGCAAAATGCATTGGAGTAGCTCGTATCTGCCTTGATTTCTCATTATATGTCCCAAGTACTCCAGCTTACGGCTCTTCACAGTGTTGATCAAATCCGCGGTTGTGTTCATCCTCCGCAGTACTTCTTTATTGGTGACTTTGTCTGTCCATGGTATCTTCAGGATTCTTCTTCCTCTTCTTCTTCTTCAAGTGCCCTGTCCGTTCTGAATAGTTCGACCGATGTGAGCCCGAACGACTTCCGCAGATTTTGGAGCCACTTCTGGAGTGTCTTCTCCTGCCTGGCCCTCGCTTACTGTCTATTTTTCCCTGGACAATCAATTGTAGCAGACGGTACTTATCGTGTCTCAATATGTGGCCTAGATATTCAAGCTTTCTTTGTTTAATTGTATTCACGATTTCTTTCTCTTTTCCGATTCTTTGGAGTACCTCTATGTTGGTGACATGTTCGGTCCAGGATACACGAAGAATGTGTCGGTACACCCACATTTCGAATGCTTCTAGTCTTCTCGCTAGCGTCTCCGTCAGCGTCCAGGCTTCCACGCCATACAGGATTCTTCTGTATAACCATAATTTAAACGCCTGAAGTTTTGATAGAGTTTCCGCCTTCAATGTCTGTTTGTTTGTTTGTTTGTTTATTTAACGGGATGAACCCTTTTTCCTTACAAAAATTACAATATACACATATAATTAACATATAAACTGTAGTCATATATTACAATTTTAAAAAGTATTAATAACATTAATGTCTCAATTTCTTTAAACTGTTCTTGAACGAAAACACGGATAAATTAAACAATTCAACACTATCTTGCAAATTATTGGCAGTTCTCAACATCCTTGTGATTGACTCACTTTTACCATAATTAGTGTGATGAAACTTTAGTCTAAACAGGTCAGGAGAGCGTGTTCTTCTAGAATTTACATTAAAAACAATTAATTCCAGCAGTTCCGGACAATCAACATAACCATTGAGAATTTTATGCAAAAAACGCAATTCACACTCAGATTCTCTATTTTCTAAAGTTTTCATATTAAGTTGACAAAGAATATAGTTATAATCACAGTTAGTTCTATTAAAACCCATTTTATACCTGCAAATTCTTAGGAATTTATTTTGAACTCGTTCCAACTGATCAATATACATACTATAATATGGATACCAAATAATATTACAATATTCCAAAATGGACCGAACTAGAGAACAATACAAAATTTTAAAAGTAAATATTGAAAATTCTCGGGAGTTCCTTTGAACAAAGCCGAGCATTCTATAAGCCCGCGATGTAATATTATTAATATGCCTATCAAACATTAGTCTTTGGTCAAATGTAATTCCAAGGTCTCTAATTTGATTTACTTCTGTAATCGATACTCCCTTAAGTATGTATGTTCTATATAACTGATGTTTAGTATTTCTGGAAAACGTAATTTTATAGCACTTTTTTATATTTAAATATAAGGCATTAATGTCACACCAACGAAATAAATTATTTAAGTCAGACTGAAGAGCATCCATATCAGAGGTATTTTTAATTGCTTTAAAGATCTTTATGTCATCAGCAAACAATAGAAATTCACTATTATTAATTACTGATGATATATCATTCACAAACAGATTAAATAGAAGTGGGCCTAAGTGAGAACCTTGAGGTACACCCGAAGTAACATTAATCGCTTCAGAAACAAAATTACCATATTTTACTATTTGTGAACGATCTGTTAAATAACTCGTGATCCAATCCAATAAATTATCTCCAATTCCGTATCCACGAAGTTTAGCAATTAATATTTCGTGATTTACCCTGTCAAATGCTTTGGCAAAATCAGCATATATGGAGTCAACTTGGTTTCCCGATTCCATAGAATCAACAATGAAGTTTGAATACAAAATAAGATTTGTACAAGTAGATTTCTTTTGATAGAAACCATGTTGTTGACCGAGAATTAAATTTTTACAATCGTAGGTTAACATATGGTTAACAAAAAAATCAAGCAATTTTGGTAGTTCAGACTGCAAACAAACAGCCCTGTAATTTTCAACATTATTATTTTGACCAGATTTAAAAATGGGTTTTAAAAAACTCACTTTCCAAAAATCAGGAAATGTAGAAGAAGTTAAGGACTTATTAAATAATAACTGAATAGGTTTAGCAAGAGTGAATACACATTTTTTAATAAAATACATTGGTATACCATCTGGACCCGCTGTCAGTTTCCACGGATTATTCTGTATCTTATCAATAATATCCTTAACATTAATTAAATAATTATTAGCATTAACATAATTTTCGTACTTAAAATTAGGAATCTGATTTATTTTTTCTTTATTATAGACAGTCGAAAAGAACCCAGCAAATAAATTCACAATATCTGAACCATTTTCACTACCTTCATTACCATAACTCATACTCGATGGTAGAATATGAGATTTGCGTTTATTATTAATATATTTCCAGAAAGAACTAGAATTATGAAAAATGCTAGCCTCAATTTCATTCACATGACGCCTTTGTAAATACTTGCTAAGCTCTTTACATTGTTCCCTGAGATCGGAAAAAAGACAATAGTTCTCATCACCACCAGTCATTTTAAATTTTTTATGTGCTTTTTTCTTCTCATAAAGTAAATGTTTTAACTCTGATGTAAACGATTTGGGATATGTAGATGTTTTACATTTTTTTAATGGTATAAACAATTCGATTAAATAAAATAAAATATCATAAAAATCTTTAACTACGTCATTAATGCTTTTGTTAAGAAATAATAAATTCCAGTCAACTTCTGCTAAATAATAATTTAAAGCAACATATGTAGATGTTTTAAATTTTTTTAATGGTATAAACAATTCGATTAAATAAAATAAAATATCATAAAAATCTTTAACTACGTCATTAATGCTTTTGTTAAGAAATAATAAATTCCAGTCAACTTCTGCTAAATAATAATTTAAAGCAACATAATCACCATTTTTAAAGTCAAAATAGTATTCTTCATAATTAAGGACAGATTCTTTTATATCAACAATTACGTCAAAATTGACTGGTGTATGATGAAATCCCTCCTCAAATAACGGATCCAGAGGTACAGAAACAGATATATCAGGAAAGCTAGAAAAAATTAAATCAAGAAAAACATTTCTCCGGTTGGATATCGTATTCACCTGGTATAAGTCACAAATATTAATGATATTACATATATCGTTAGCTGGTGAGTTTTGGTTAGCCTGTACCGTGGTACCATAAAGACTGTTAACCCAAACTACATCAGGTAAATTATAATCCCCACAAATTATTAATTTACAATCCGGAATCTTATTATATATATATATATATATATATATATATATATATATATATATATATATATATATATATATATATTCAATACTATCACAGTGTTCTATATATACATGCCTATCAGATGCAGGAGGTAAATAAACACCACCAAATACGACAGTTTGACTTTGACACTTAAGTGAAACAAACATTTGCTCAACACTATTTTGAGGAACAAAAACCTCACACACTTCCAAATGTTTGGCCACAGCTACTAATACTCCACCACCACGTTGTTTGACACTAGTATTATAATTTCTATCACTTCTAAAAATGTTGAAGTCTTCTAACCCCAATTCTGCATCATGGAATTCAAAATTTAACCAAGTTTCGACTAAAACAATCACATTGTAATCGGCGCATGACACTGTCTGGCTTAAATCCTTAAGTTTTGTTCTTAAACCACCCACATTTTAAAAATAAACATTTAGTACAGTTCTACCATTATGATCATTAACGCTTCTTTTTGATTGCTATCTTTGATAATTTATCTTCTCTTTGTTTTTATTAATTTGTCGGAGATAGCTAGGACAGTTTGTATCAAATACGTGATGACCTGTATCAACACCATCTATTTTCATTACATCCTTCGCATAATTACAATTAGAACAAGAATAATTAGTACTGTTGCATTGATTTTTTTTATGCTTACCTGCACATAAAGGACATGTATCTTGTTTGGCTTGACATTTGTCAATAAAATGTCCGAATTTCCAACAACAAAAACATCGCATTACACTTACAAATTCAAAAAATTTGTAACTGTTCCACCCGATATGAACTCTATCTTTTTTTGAAATTAAATATTGAAATTCTCTAGAGGACAGTTCAACAATTACATTCACAGAATCGTTTCTACTTTTTTCTGATTTAAATTTATGTATAATTTTAGCTTCTGAAATTAAATCCTTAGGTAAATTTTGGGATTTAAATTTATTTATAAAATCGTTAGAGTCCACATCGTCTGAGGATACATTAATTATTTTAATTTTGGGATTAACTAATTTTCCAATTTTAATATCATATTCATCACCAAGTTGCTGTTCCACAGTAGTTTTAAGATTTTCCAAGGATTGTTTATCTTGACAGTGAATCATCAGTTTGCCTTGGGTGCCTTGTTTTACTTCAGTTAAAGCGACATTAATATTATTTGGATCCAGTTTTTGCGAAAGAACGCTTTTTGTTACAGAACTATTTTGATTCAAGTTTTTTGGTTTTATTATTAATGGTTCAATTTTATTATTTTTCACTACATCTGACCATGAATTATAATTATGTTTATTGGTAGGTATTGAATTCGATAATTCCAACAAATTAATTAACTTACTTACTAGTTTTTTCCAATAATTCGTCGTGTTTATTATCAGATAAATCATTTCTGCCACTGGTAAAAACTTGAACTCTGGGCAAACAATTGTTACAAAACCACATAAAATTGGCAGCATCCTGTTTAAACTTAAGAAATTGATCTTTAACTTTAGCACAGTTCGAGTGATAATATTTACAGCAGAAATCGCACGTTATAAGCTTAGTATTCACTATAAAATTATCAGAGCATACCACACACGACCGACCTCCACTAGCCATGACTACCAACTTACTCCACGTTTCTACTACATACAGAAGCACTGAGTACACGTAACATTTAAGGAGCCTTATTTTTGTTTTCAGGGTGAGGTCATGGCTTTTGAACACAGAGCTCATAGCCAAGAATGCACTTTTGGCCTTTCCGATGCGACATTTAATCTCTTGGGTATTGTCCCACGACTCATTGATTATAGTTCCCAAGTAATTGTATTGTGAGACGCGTTCAATTCTCATTTGGTTCACATACAGATTTGCTCCAGTTATGTTTTCCTTGCTGATGATCATTAGCTTGGTTTTGCTGGTGTTTATATCCAGTCCATAGGTTCTACTTGTTTCTGTTATTTTGTTCATTTTTGCAAGTTTTGCAGCCCTTCTATGGTATTGGAAAACACTATTGTATCATCTGCATACCGCAGGTTATTAAGCTTGACTCTATTTATTGAGATGTCTTCATCAATATCTTTTAGAGCCTCTTCAAAAATGTGCTCCGAGTACAGATTGAATATCAGTGGTGAAATTATGCACCCCTGTCTCACTCCTCTTAAGATTTTGACCTGTTCTGTATATTCTCCATCTATTCGGAGTACCGCTGATTGATTCCAATACAGATTAGCTATAATTTTTAAGTCTCCTCCATCAATCCCTGTCCTCTTCAGCACTTCCATCATTTGGTCATGCCTGACTCTATCGAAGGCCTTCTTGTAGTCAATCAGGCATGCAAAAACATTACAGCTGACATCTCTACATTTCTAAAACAAGATCTGCACGCTAAATAAAGCTTCCCTCCTACCAACGGCGTTCACAAATCCAAACTGATTGGACGCAATTTGTTCCTCCCATTTCTGGTAAATTCTTTTGGGGATGACCTTTAAAAACAGCTGCAGCAGGTGGCTCATTAAGCCTATGGTCCTATAATCTTCACAAACTTTTGCTCCTGTTTTTTTGGGCAATGGTACGAACTCCGATTTGAGTCACTCTACTGGTATTTTTCCTGCCTTGTATATTTCATTAAATATATCAGTTAATATTTTTATTTGTTCTGTATCTAATAGCTTTAGCAGTTCTGTAGGAATTTCATCAAGTCCCGGTATCTTTCCATCCTTTATTTGTCTGACGGCTGCCGTTATTTCTTCTGGTAGGATTTCGGGACCTGAATTTTCTTCAACGGTGGGCTCTTGTACTATTCTAAGGTCATGGAAAAGTTTCCCCAAGTATTCTTCCCATACTTTTTTTTATCTTCTTTGGTTATGGCAAGATTGCCTTCATTATCTGTTATTTTTCCGCTGTTGCGTATTCGAAACTTTCCAGCTATTTCCTACAGATACAAAATTAACTTGCAAGAATTAAGATAAGATGACTTTGATCGTAGATTAGAGTACTGAGGTAATGATGGATAAAATGGAAAAGAAAAAAATTTCGTTAACAGAATACGTTTTTCCAATGAAGCAACCTTTACACTGTGTGAAAGTGTAAATCGACACAATTCAAGGTACTAAAGTGACGTAAACCCACACTGGATGCGTGAAAACCAAACTCAAAGACCACAAAAATTAAATGTATGGTCAGGTATAGTAGGTACTCAGTTAATTGGGCCATTTTTTATCGAAGGAAATTTAACTTCAGATAATTACGAAATGTTACTTAGAAATGAAACTGTACCTACACTGATAAACTTGTTGGTGCCAATTTTAATTAGATATGGGCAAGATGGAGCTACAACTCATTTTGGTGTAAATGCTCGGAGTTATTTAAAAGAGATATTTCCAGGACGATGGATCGGTAGACGAGGTAGAATTGAATGGTCCCCACGTTCACCTGATTTCAATCCTAAAGTATATTTTTATTACTTGAAAAGTAATAAAGTTTAATACTTGAAAAATTCAGTTTACAAAACTAAACCAGCAAGTCTTGCAAAACTAAGGCAACGAAAAATCTATGAATCTCGAATAAATTTTAGACAATCATGGAAAAATGTAGTAGACGCATTCTACCATCGATTAGGGTACTGTCAACTCACAAATGGAACACATTTTAAACACTTGATAAAGTAACCATTGTGTTAAAAAATGTTGTAATCTATCAATTGTTACGTTTTAATGTAGTTAAAAAAAGTTAAATTAAAAAATTTATTGAGACAATTAGGCGTTGCCAGACTTCTGTTTTATATATTTAAGACCTTCCAGACTACATAAAATCATAAGTGTTACATATGGTTAAACTCGTATTGAAAAGGAAATTTCAATAATAAGTGAATATACAGGGTGATGAATTTGAAAAACCAAAGTTACTAATATTATAAGAAAAACGGCAAATCTGGCAACATTGCAAATATCAAATATGGAATCTCCATATCCCAAAATAGGTGTACCCGAAATTTTATATAATTATGTCTGGTAATTTAAGAGATAATTGGCCGTTTCCAGACTTTAAAGTAATAATTCACCGAAAAAGTACCGCCCCATCGCACTCTTAAGTATGGTGTACAAATTGTTCGAAAGACTGTTATATAATAGAATCAGCAAAACCATATTCCTACACTTGCCAGTGGAACAGGCAGGATTTCGGCCAAACCGCAGCTGCACAGACCAGGTACTCGCCCTGACCAATTATGTGGAATCAAACTTTCAAAAGCAATCAAAAACAACCGCTGTCTTCATCGATCTATCTGCTGCTTATGACACTGTGTGGCGACAAGGGGCAATATATAAATTAATGCGAATAATCCCATGCAGAAAGACCACTGAGGTTATTAACGCCATGCTATCCAACATATGCTTTAAAGTTATATTGGGAGACAAGACTAGTACCCAAAGAAAACTGAATAATGGACTTCCACAAGGATCCGTGCTGGCTTCCATGCTTTTCAGCCTCTACATAGCAGACATGCCAGAAACCACATCAAAAAAGTTTGGATACGCAGACGACTGGACGCTTGCCGCAAGTCATAAAGAATTCGAGGTCACTGAACGCATTCTAACAAACGATTTAAATGCCCTAGGGAATTATTTCCGCAAATGGAGATTGCAACCCAATCCAACTAAGACAGAAGTGTCCTGCTTCCATTTGAACAACAAGATGGCCAACTATCAACCTCAAATCAAATTTGGGGATAGACTCCTTAAATATAATAAACACCCAAAATACTTAGGTGTTATACTTGACAGAACGCTGAACTTTAAAGAGCATCTTACTAAGACTGCTGCAAAACTCCGAACTCGTAACAACATCCTGCAAAAGCTCTGCGGTACTACATGGGGCTCCTCAGCACCCACACTTAGATCGACAGCATTAGGACTGGTATACCCCGTAGCGGAATACTGTGCACCAGTATGGATAAACAGTCCACACACTCACCGTGTTGATGTTCAACTCAACCAAGCCATGCGAACTATATCGGGCACAATCAAGGCCACGCCCACTTACTGGTTACCAGCTTTGAGTCCTATAGTTCCACCACCCATCCGCCGGGAACATGCCCTTGTCAGAGAATTTACAAAAATCAATACTGATCCTGAGCTCCGCTCCCATGTCGGAACTTCCGCCAGAGACATAAATAGGCTCCGTTCAAGACACCTGCCTCTAAAAACAGCAAAAAGGCTAGTAGATCAAAACTTTAATGTAACTGAACGGTGGAGAGAACAATATATATATATATATATATATATATATATATATATATATATATATATATATATATATATATATATATTGTTCTCTCCACCGTTCAGTTATTAATATTATTTTAATATTAATAACTGAACACAGTTATTAATATTATTTTAATTGTGACGTCTAATTGTTAACACCAAATCTTTACATGCTTGGTAAGTCAAAAGTTTATTTTTTAAACCATATTATGTCTGTCATAGAATGTTTTTTTTAGTCAATATATATTCTTGAAAAAGGCATGGATTTCCTGCCGAAACGTCGGAAAAAATATATATAAAAATGTCTTAGTATCAAACTAAATTTTTTTTTTATGAACCTAAGCCCAAGAGAATCCACTAAAATATATATATATATATATATATATATATATATATATATATGTATATATATATATATATATATATATATATATATATATATATATATATATATATATATATGAACCTGTGATGTAGCCATACGCTAAATAAATAAATGGGCCACTCTGTATATATTTTAAAGAGAAATCATGCAATCACCCAAAGGGCAGCTATTTGTAGCAAATAAAAACGTTTGTTACTTTTGCGTGTGGACCCCGAAAGGATGGATATTCCAGCTTATTGAAACAGATTAGCAATTACGGGAGCAAATGGTAAAAAATTATTAAGAGAATTTTATTTTAACAATTATCTTCCTCTATTAATACAAGAAATAATTGACGGAAAGTAAGGTTAAAAAATGATATACCTAAAATAGAATTAACTTTAGTATACAACAAACAAGGTGGAGTTTTAAGGAAATAATGGATTTTCTGACTAAAGCCTACTCAGAATTTCGTAAAAATATAGCACGTTGGTACATTTAAAACACATAATAATAAACAATCAGAATGCTCACTCTCAGATGCCGCCTTTAAAGTTTGTCAGCACGCGAACGCCATGTTTTAGACGGAAACATAGACTCGAATACGACAGAACTGTAATTTAAATTTTTAGAGATTAATAATTTAGTCTATTAATAAACTCTGAAATAATTTAATATATTCTTCAACTAAAAGTACGAATAATATGTGAAAGTGCATATTATTATGTCTGTAGTTGCCGTAAATAAATTAAACCGGGTTGATTTGTCTATGCAGACCCGATAAAATGTCACTGAACAGCACCGGTTCCGACTAAAATATGGCTGATTCCTTCTGCGCGAAGGAGATGCGCGTACATATATTTTTAAGCAGATTGGGCATTCTGATTGTTTATTATTCTGTGCTTAAGATATCCTAAATATTGTCCAAACGATAATATTGTTAAACTATAGTCATACGTTCATATACAAAGTGTTCTAAATAAGGAAAAATAATCTTATTCTTCATGTAACATTGTCCTTTCAGAACGTTGGTTATTATCTTAATTTTATTCACTGCCACGCTAAATAGCATGCTTGTATCAACACCATACCAATCTCGCAAGTTATTTAACCATGAGGTTCTTCTTCGTCCTTGACTGGATTTGCCTGTTATTTTTCCCTGCATGATATTTTGTAGCAACCTATATTTGGGACCTCTCATTACATGTCCAAAATACTCCAGTTTTCTCTGTTTGGTGTTTTTTATGATCTCAGTAGTCGTGCTGAGACGTTCTAGTATTGTGGAGTTTAGAATCTTCTTCACCCAGGAAACTTAGTATATACATGTCTAACAACACAAATATGATAAAAATGTAATACTAGCTAACTGGAGATAATGCTGAAACCGTAGACGCGCCTTGGGCAATGTCCTCCTTGCATACACTGCTGGTTATTCACTATAACTCCTTTCCCCTTAAAATGAAGCTCCTTCAGGAAGTTGAATTTTGTTTTCTTTTTGTTTTGATGTTCTTGCTGCTTAACTCTGTTGTTTTCTTTTGTAAATAAAATATAAGAAGGATAGGATAATACCAATATACAGTAGAATGGCCCACAGGCTTGGAATGTGGTATTTTGTATTTTTTGTCAGAATAGGAAATGGTCCATTGGTATGTGTAGTATATTGTAATAGAGAACAGAAGAAGAAGATATAACAAATCTCATGTCAATTGTCTATGTAAAAGAAAGGTTATAATTGTGATCACTGTTCGACTGTTAGTTAAAAATATAAGTAAAATAAAACCATGTTTAATCTTTTATATTTTTCCTCCACATCACACTAGTATGCATTTCTTTAAGTTCCAGTGATTTAAGATTAATTTCCATTGTTACAATGTTGGTGGGATTAAATTGAATTTTTGGTTTTTTTATTATAAGTGGTTGTTCATGTTTTTTCTAAAAAGACTAATTCTTGATTTCTAAATGGTATTTTGCAATTTGAATTTTCTATAAGATTATTCCGGTTAATGTTTTAATCTCTGTTCTTTGTGGACAATTTATTGTTAATTTTTCTGGCGAAGGAAATATAGCTAAAAATTGGTTTATTTCTGGGATGATTTCTATATGATTTTTTGAAATTTCGACTTTGATATATTGGCATTCAGAAGAATTTCCATTGGTTATTACTTGTTCTTCACATTTAAAATTATTATGGTTTTGAAGGTGCCCAGGGCATTGGAATATTTTACCTTTAGTACATATGTCGTTTAGAGGTTTTATTATATCTTAGATTTCAGCAAAAATTTTGTGTTTGGTATTATTGTTAAAAATTCTGATTCATGTTCTGTGGGAATAGGTAGTAAATAAAAAAGTTCAAATTCTAATTCGAAATCAATAGGTATAGAAAGAAAATAGGTTATTTTGTTTTTGTCTATTTTACAGTTAACTTCTAATAGGGATTCAAAATTTAATATATTTTCATATTTGACTTCAAAAGGAAGTTGGGATTGGTAATGGGAGAAGATTTTTCTTATTTCTAATAGTAAGTCTCGGGATTTTATAATACTTGGGTGTAAGGTTTTGAGTTTACAGAATGTGAGGGAGTTTTCGATGTTTTCTAAAACATTTAGTATTGAATTAAAAATAATTAGCATTTCATTGAACAAATCTTTTAAATGGACAACATTTTCAAGATTTCCTTGGAAGTCAATAATATCTTTGATTTCTAGTATTTTAGACTTAAGATTTAATTCGTTATTTGGAATATCGACTCCAGTTTGATTAAAATTTTTAATTATTTCGTGGCTCACGGAGTATTGCATTTGAAGTTAGTTTTGTAAATTAATTTGGTTTACTTTTAAATGTTCTAACATTGAATTTATTCGTTCTCCGTCTTTTGAGTCTAAGTTACCAGTAATAGCTTTAGCTATCGATCCAAGACCATTTATCAACCCTCTTCTATTTCTTATACTAGTAGAATGAATATTAAAATTATCTAACTTATCATTTATACTATTCTTAACATACTGAATTAAATTAATAAAATTTTCGGTTTCTGACCTAAAAAAGGTATCGTTCGAAATATTAGTTTTAATATGGCTGTACTGAATATTTAGATTATTGTATTCATCTAATAATGGATTAAGATCATAAAAGTGGATAAAAGTATGACTTGCTTTTTGTAATTTGGCAGGTCCAAGATTAATGGGTAGAATGCCTATATTGTTGCTAATATCCTTTATGTTGATCACTGCGTGTTCGACTGCGATGCACTTGTAATAAAATTATAAGGTTTTTGTTTAGGACATTTAATATTAGATAAGTGTATGTCTTCAGTTGTATTTTTATGTCGAGTAATGATTTTGGCTGTTTTTCTTTCGCGATTGGTATTCTTTATTTCTTCCTTTTGATATTTATTCTTTGTTTTTCCTTTAATTTGTTTGTTATGCACAAATATCTTGGGGGATTATTTCAGGTAATTCTTCACGATTTAAGTTTGCTTTTCCAATTATTTTTTCTTTATTTTCTTGTATAGTTTTATTTATTTCTGACTAAAGTAACTTCATTTTTCATTATGGTTTATTATATAATTATTATTAAGTTGCTTTTCAAGCTCTAAGTCAAATATAGAGGTATTTTCTAAATGTCCATTTAATATTTCGTAAGGTTTTAATTTAGTCACTAAATGTATACTACTATTATAAGCTAATAGGGCGTAATTGACTTTTTGTTCTATTGGTTCATCTTTAAATTCGTCGCGGTTATTAAATAATCTAATATGTTCGATAATTGTGCTATGGAACTTTCGGCAATTCCGTTAGATTCTGTGTGTTGTGAGGATATAAAATGGATCTTGATTTTGTGAATAGAAAGAAGTTCTTGGACAAGAGAATTTTTAACTTCGGTACCATTGTCCGAGATTATTTGGTCGGGTATATTATGATGAGAGAAGTACTTTATTAGGGCGTTTACAACCTCTATTCCTTGGGCGGAGTTTAATTTGTACAGTTGACCATATTTGGAAAATGAATCGATTAACGTTAGAAATTTAGTATTTTCTAGTGTGACTGTATCGAGATGTAATATTTGGAAAGGTTTGATTGCTGTGGGGGTAATATTATAAAATGGTTTGATTGGTTTTCTGCCGTATTTAGTTTGTTGGCATATTTCGGCACTCATTTATATAAGTTTGAATCGAAGCCCTTTGGTTGGGCCACTAATATATATTTTTTATACGTGACTCGGTCTCGTCCAGTCCTCTATGGTTTTGTTTTCCTTCATGGTAGTTTCTAATTATTTCTTTTATTTCATCGAATGAAACATCGATAAGTTTTTTTAAACAGTTAATGAAGGATATTTGGGAATTTTTAAAGAATTTTTGAAGAACTACACTAAACTTTTCGTATATAGGATTTTCAAAATATAAATGATATATTGTTCTTGGAATAATATATTCTTTGACTAATTTTATAGCATCTTTTTCAAAATTGTTTTTCGAAAATTGCACTAGAATTCTTAACTTATTATTAAATAATTTAATGATACCTACTGGGTGTTGCTGGTTCGAAGTTTACTTCGGAAATTATTATTTGGTTTTTTCCTACATTTACGGCATATTCTGCGATAGGGATGCCGATAGTTGGATTTTCTTGGTTGGTGTGTATTGTGTTATCCTTGTCATCTGGGTCTTCATTTCTTTCTTCGCATTCAACTATGAGTGATTCATTTTCTATATCATTTTTTGGAGTATTAAGAAGTTTTTCGTCAAAATTTATTACATATTCAATTTCTTCTTCGGTATTTAGTTGTGCATCATTTGTTTCATTTACGTTTAATTCTATCCTGGATAGAAAATCACTATTAGTGTTTAATGCACCCTTTTTGTATATGATATTGTAATCATATTCCTCCAATTTAAGGCGCCATCTAACTAACTTGGAGTTAGGGTCCTTTAAAGAAAATAGCCATTGTAATGGCTTATGGTCAGTTACAATTGTAAACTTACGACCAAAAAAAATAGGGGCGAAAGTATTTTGCTGCCCAAACAATTGCAAGAAGTTCCTTCTCAATTGTTGAGTAGTTGGTTTCGCATTTATTTAGAGTTTGACTAGCAAACGCTATAGGTAAGTCAGATCTGATTTTTCCTTGGCTCAATACAGCTCCTAATGTAAAGTTGCTTGCATCTGTGGTTAAGTTAAATGGTTTAGAAAAATCAGGGTACTGCAGTATTGGGTCATTAATAAGAAGATTTTTACACATTTCAAAGCACTGAGAATAATCTGAATCGTTTACATTTATTATTGCATCTTTTTTTAGACGAGAAGTTAAAGGCTTAGTTAATTTTGAAAAATCTTTTATAAACTTTCTATAGTATCCCAGTAATCCTAAGAAACCTTTTAGTTGTTTAGTATTTTTTGGAATGGGAAAGTTCACTATAGCTTTAATTTTATCTGGATTGGGTTTTACGCCATCTGGTGTAACAATGTGTCTCTTTTAGTCTTTTAAAAACTTCTTTTAGATTTGTAAGGTGTTCTTGGAGACTAGTACTAAACACTATAATATCGACTAAGTACACAAGACACTTTTCATTTTGTATTCCTCGAAGTATATTATCCATTACTCTTTGGAAGGTCGCCGGGGCGATACGCAATCCAAAGGGCATTCTAGGGAATTCGTAGTGACCGTTTTCGGCGTTTAAATCTGTTTTAGGTATATCTTCTTCGGTCATTTCAATTTGATGAAATCCCGAAGCAAGATCTAAAGTTGTGAAATACTGACAACGACCTAGTTTGTCAAGTAAATCGCAAATATTAGGTAGTGGATATCGATCTCCTAAAGTATATATATATATATAAGCGAGGTTCCTACAGCCTCTGCCGTTTCTCGCATTTCGACCGCCATCGCTTTCTGTCCATCCATTCGTCTTCTCTGATGGCTCTATCTCTCATTATGTGCCGTACATTATCTTCCCAGGCAACTGAAGGCCTTCCCCTTCTTCTTCTTTGTAGTGGTATGTAATTTAAAGCTTTCTTTGGCCATCTATCTTCATTCATTCGTTTCACGTGACCATACCACACTAGTTGCCTCGTTTCAATTCTATCTACACTGGAATATACAGTATTTGTCCTCCTTCTAATATCTTCATTCCTGATGTGATCTTTTTTGGATATACCACACGCTCTCCTTAGAAAATCCATTTCTACTACTTCTATTCTTTTTCTATCCTTCTGCGTTATCTGCCAAACCTCTGCCCCATAAGTCATAATAGGCTCTACCAAGGTTCGATAGATTGTCAATTTCGTTTCTTGTCTAATATCTTTAGACCAAAGTAGAGAGTTTAGAATGTTTACCACTTTTTTTCCCTGCTGTGTTCTGTTTTCGATGTCTCTTTTGGTAGTGCCTTCTTTAGATATTATAGATCCGAGATATTTATATTCATTGCATGTTTTTGTGTTTCTAATTTCTCCTAAAGTAATTTATTTAATTTTCTATAGTCAACTACGATCCTATATTTAGGTACTTGGGAGTTGTCCAACTTTTTTGAACATACCCAAATTGAAGATGACCATGGTAAGTATGAGGGGCAGATAATATTTTGATCCAGCATACTTTAAATCTGATTCTGTACATCTTTTCTATAGATTTCAGGATATCTATAGGACTTCGAGTAAATAGATATATCGTTACCTGTTTTAATATTATGTTTTACTTTACCAGTAAAGGATAGCATATTGCTTGTTACATGAAATATATCTGAAAATTCTTTGATTAGCTTTAATATTTTTCCTCTTTCCTCGATATTCATGTGTTCGGTACGAACTATGGAAATATCGAATTTAAATTTGTCTGCATATATATTATTTACATTTGGATAAACTGTGTTATACTTTTCTGAGAATCTTTCAGCTTCGATAGGTGAAGTAAAAGTAATTCTACAGGCATTCTCAGAAGAGTTCAAAATATTGCAAATGGCTTTATTATTTTGAACTTTTGTTAAACATTGTGGAATTTCTAAATTCCCAATTTTGGTATATGGGATTATTACATCACCATTATTGACATTTTTTATGTCTACCGAAATTATTTGTTCGGTTCTAGGAGGCACTACTATGCAATTCATGGTTTTCTTGTTAATATTGTGATAAAAAATTTTAATTTGACTATTTTTTGTAATTAAAACAATATTTGTAAGGTCTATTTTGGCATTAGGTTTCTTAAGATTGTCTAATCCTAATAAACAATCAAAGTAGTCATGAAATTTAAATATACAATAATTTAATTTCATCGGATTTTTGGTTTGAAATATTTGAGAACTAGGAATTACAGTACAAAAATTTTGTTCTGTCATGCCTAGTGCTGTTGAAACTTGAAAAGGTTTCCGAAAAATGGAATTTTTAAAATATTTTTCCGCTACAGATTATTTTCAGGAAAAATTATATATGGTAGTTCACTTTCTTTATTGGTTAAATTTAATAATTCTATTCTATTTGGTCCGAGGCAAGTTGCTCTAAAAAATTGTCATTTACTTCAGAAGTATTTATTTCGTCTATATTATGTAGTTCTTCTGAAATTATATTTTGTGGCTCGTTTGAAAAATAGTTTTGATTACGAGGTTTATATCGGTTTTGATAATTTTGGTTCGGTCTCGAAGTATTAGTTGTTGAAATAGACATTGGAGTTGGGTTTGAAAGATTTCGGTTTTGATTTGGTCTAAAAACGTTATTATCTCTGCTACTGCCAGGTTGGTTTTGATTATTGTTAAAAGTTCGGGTTTGCGCGTTTTGATAGTGACTTTTTGGGTATTGAGAATAATTCTGATTTCTTTGGTAATTTAATTATGATGGAAGTTAAATTTATTTGGTGGAACATAATTGGATGAGTTTAATTTGTTTTTATGCGAAAAGTTATTTGATGATGAGGGGTTTTGATTTTTTGTAGAATTATTTTGTCCCATATAAATTTGGAAATTATTTGTTAGAACGTTTAAAGCTGTGTTCATAACCATAGGATTTTTAGTACGCATAAAAGTACCTAGGGGTTCCTTAAGACCACGTAGCAATACTCTCAAAGCTAGATTTCTGAAATAACTACCAAGTATTTCTTGTTCATTAATATTAGAACCCGTGGTCGGTCTTAGCTTGCATGGAGGAGGAACTCTGAACTGAGTAGGGGTTCTTCTGTACTTCACGGAAGACAGACTGGGCGGGGGATGTCCTCAACCTCGACACGGCACGTCCCATATGGCTGATAGGGAAAGTCCCTGCAGATATGCAGGACAGGTACGAATAAGGCATTGCCAAATAAGTACCCGCGGATCAACTGAGGAAATGACAGTAGGCAGCAATAATGTTATTACTGGATTAAGGCTATGGGAAGTAAAAATTTTGTAGGCTTAATTCCAGATACTTACAGGTGTCACTCACATTATGAGTTAAGCGGCTGTGATACTGCGACAACAGTAGCGTCTGACCCAGACTGGGCGGCTGCAAACAGCGTCTGTTCCCAGAGTGGGCGGCTGAAACACACTTACCAACCCGTCTGGCCAGCGTGGTGAGTTCACGGCCAATCTACCCCCCCTCTTATGACAGATTCACGTAAGAATTGGCCCTCTGTCCCCAGCAGCTTCGGAGTCACCTTCCAAGGCAATGGTAGGATCGAGGAAAGAACAGTGGGTGCTAAGAATCCCTGGGTTTTAGAAGATTGCCATAAACAACGAAAACAAGCAACGAAACTGGATATTGCAACTTATAATGTCAGATCACTGATGAGAGATGAAAAGCTAGCCGAACTGGAAGAAGAAGTAAAAAAGATGGAATGGGATATGTTAGGATTAAGTGAGATAAAAAGAAAAGGGGAAGCCTGTATGAAATTGGAATCCAGGAACGTACTATACTATAAAGGAACTGAAGAAGAATCATTAGCTAGTGTCGGTTTTCTTATTTCTAATCAGCATGTCCATAAGATTCGACAATATATTGGAATTTCAGAAAGGATCGCGGCTCTAATAATGGACATAAATAAAAATATAAGTTTAAAGATCATACAAATTTACGCCCCTACATCATCACATGCGGATGAAGAAGTGGAGATATTCTACGACTCATTGACACAAACAGTGAACAAATGCAAAAGCACCTACACAATCATTATAGGCGACGTCATTGCCAAATTAGGGAGAAAACTAGAAGAGTCAGAAAATAAAATCGGCAACTTTGGATATGGAACACGAAACGAGAGAGGAGAAACATTGATGAACTATATGGAAACAAACGGTCTATATGCGATGAATACCTTTTTCAATAAAAAACCACATTGGACGTGGGTCGCGCCCAATGGTTTAACAAAAAATGAGATTGATTACATCCTATCCAAAGAAACGAACATAGTACAAGACGTTACGGTCATAAACATGATTTCCGTAGGAAGTGATCACAGAATTGTTAGAGCCAAAATCTGTAGCGTTATAACTGCTACATTGCCTGCTTTCTTTCTTATGTTAATATATTTCGTTAATTATATTCTCCAATTTCCATATCTTCTGTCATAATTCATATTCTTCTATATCCTCCATTGTATCTCTTATTTTTCTATATATTTTCTCGGATATAGATTGTATCAGAATTATGTCGTTACTTAATTGATTCATTATTCTCTTTTCATTTTTACTGGTATTTGGTATAAAAACCAGTTGGCGTCCAAATCTATCTTCTTTATATATATATATATATATATATATATATATATATATATATATATATATATATATATATATATATATTTTAGTATCTACCTTTCCTATTTTCTTAATAATCATCATTTTTATCTTTTACTCAAGTTTCTAAAGAGTGAATTTTATTTTCATCTCTATTTCTGTTACTTTGGAACGAGAGGTCCCATCTTTATTCTTTGTCGACATTGCTCCTTCCCATTCGATTCAAAAGTCGATATAAAGACTTCTATTTTCTAAAAATGTCGATTTTCTTCATGACTTCTCTAAGAATAGAATAATCAATTGTTGTGTCGTCTCCAGATTTGGAGTCAACCTCCGGGATACATTTCTCAGGTGCGGGTCAAATTTTATTACCATCCAGAAGACCAACCGGCCTGAGAATGGAACCATTATTCCAATAGGAGAGTTGACTCCGAGACAAGGAAATCCAAAACTAACAATATGGCTTGCTAACAACCAGAGCAGAAAAGACCAGGATAAAACTTAGGATTTGGTGACAAACATTGTTCTTTCATATACCTAATGTAACACTGTAGCAAGAAATCGAATAATTTTTATTTAAATTCAATACGATATTTAACATTTATTTTTCTGTTTTTTTTATATTTCAATAAACATGTGTTAATTTAACTGTGTATTGTTTCTTCTTTTTACTTGTTTGTGTGTGTTGCTCCAGAGTAGGCCATATTCACGTCCTGAGTGAGCTAGCCAGGGAGTGTTTCGTATAACGTCTAATGTAGCAATTTTGTAATTGATACATTAGGGGTTATGACGTTAAAAATTGGTCCCAACGGGAAACGATTTGTCACTCCAACGTTGTTAGTGATGTTAGTCAGGTTGTAGCAGCAAACTAAGGTTTGTGGTTACAGGCTGACAACAGCAGCTCAACGTTGGGATGTTACAAATTGAGCCTCGAAGGGTTACAAATTGGCACCCAATGAATATTTGTTGGCACGTCATAGATTGACGTTCAATGAATGTTCGTTGGAACGTTACAAATTGGCGCACCAACGTAATATACTCTGAGTAATGCATACATTCTTGTATTTAGTTGAAACAATACTATTATATTTTCTTGCTATTATTATCTTTAACATTTTTCTTCCTTTTTGGAGTAATAAATTTATTAAATTTCAGTAAAAATATCTACTTTCTATCTTACTTACTTTTTGTACTTAGTTTTTTATCTAATTTTTACTGATAGTTTTTTTTTGATCACCAACCTTTTTTGTCTGCTGGTTATCATTAACCTTGACAAGTTCATGTGTTGTTGGGTAGTGTTAAAACTTAATTAAATATAAAATAGTAGTTTTATATTATTTTCTTAAAAAATTTAATTATCTTTATCTTTAAAGTTAATTTGGTTACTTGGTTTATATAAATTATTGTTTGTTTAAATAATCTTACAAAATGGCTACCATCAACCCTAAGCATTTAAAAACTGATGAGTTAATTATTAGAGATATTGAGGTTCTTTCTACAGTCGATGAGAAAAGAAAAGTCCTTAGTGGAATTTTGTCTCAGGAAGCAGCAGACAGAAGCTTCTCTGAAACAGCTGTCTCTCTTGATTTTGATCAAGACCATAATCAGGCCTTGGCTACTCTTAATGATTTATCAAGTATCATCGATGAATTTTCAGGTAGTAAGTCCGATTATAGGTACAAATGTATTTGTTCTCGTTTAACTCATTTGTCTGGCCGTGTATCTCGTCTGAAAACCACTTCTTCGACGCAGGAAAAAATCAAAAGACAGTTACGGAGTAAACTATTGTCAATTGAGGGTGTGCTTGTGGAAAAACTTAATGTTTCTTCAGAATCTACTCCAGTTAGGTTGGAACCACATACTGCATCTTCAGCAGTGAAGTCTGTGCCCATTTATAAATGGGGAATTCAAAAGTTTTCCGGCAAACAACCTTTGATTCCTTTTCTTGAACAAATTGAAACGCTTAAAATCTCTAGGAATTGTTCTGATGATGACCTGTTTCTTTCTGCAGGAGATCTGTTTGATGGCAATGCTTTCACTTGGTGGCATAATCATCTTCTTAAAAAGACATTTCAGTCATGGTCTGACTTAATTGCCGCTTTAAAGGAAACTTATCTTCCGGCAGATTATGAGAGGAATTTGTGGGAACAAATTCGTTCTACAAGGCAATCTTTTCGAGAACCTGTATCTACATTTATCTCTAATTTTGAAGCTCTTTTCTTCCGTTTACCTTTTGTCGTTTTAGAGAAAGATAAAGTATCTGAAATTAGACGTGGTCTTTTGCCAGACTACATCAAAGCTTTGGCTTTGCACGATATAGACACTGTATCTGATCTTACCTCTTACTGTAAAAGAATTGAGTCTGCGTTATCTATACCCCACTTTAATAATAAGAAGTTTTCATATGAAACAAATTCGCTTGATGAAATTTGTTGGAATTGCAACAAACGAGGTCATGTGTATCCTCAGTGCAAGTACCAGAAAAATAAATTTTGTTATGGTTGCGGTTTTAAGAACGTTATTAAGGCACATTGCCCCAAATGTTCAAAAAACGAAGCGCGAGGTTGTTCGATAGCGGACAGGAATCAACCTCATTGCAGTCAAATGTCTGCATCAAACCTAAAAGGGAAGAACATACCAGGGAAAAATTTGAAGAAAACTTCAAACAAAGGACAAGCAGAGTAACATTTCAACTACAACCTATTATTACAACGCGAGCTGAAACTTCTGATTCTAATTGTGATTTTAATCCTTTACCTATAGACAAAACTCCCATAGATACAACACATAATGTTTCTTTAAATCCTGCGAGTATTTCTTTTCCGTTGATTTCAACGTCTGATACTTTATGTAGAACTAATCCTCTTCTCGATATTCGTAAACAGGATAATCCACCATATATTTCAATAAATATTGGCAGTGAAACAATATCTGCACTTGTAGACTCTGGTAGTAATGTCTCTATTATTGGCTCTCCAGCTTTATTTCTTCTTAAGAAGCTGAATTTGCATCTTCACTATGATGTTTCAGTACAGCTAACTACTGCTGATGGTAATGTTCAAAATACCTTAGGTTATGTGTTTTTACCTGTTACCTTATCTGATAGCACACAAAAGTTAAAAGTTTTAGTGGTTCCTTCTATCTCACATAAAATGATTTTAGGTATGGATTTTATGAAATTGTTTAGAATTTCTTTAGATTTCTCAAATTTTTCGTATAGTACAGCTAAACTGTCAACTTGTGTTGTTAATACTATAGTAAGTTCAGAGGATTTGACTTACTCACAATCAATTTAATTTAACTATCCGACGACCGGTTTCGCTTTCTACAATATGCAAAGCATCTTCAGGTCTCGGTACAAAGTTAAACAAATGCTGAAATGATAAAAACCCATATTAGGGTGTTGTCTAATAAAGATAAACAAATTAGATGTTATAAATTACAATAATTATGCCAATATTACCTGTCTGTGGTTTTATTTAAATGATTGAGTTGAATGTTCAAAAAACGAAGCGCGAGGTTGTTCGATAGCGGACAGGAATCAACCTCATTGCAGTCAAATGTCTGCATCAAACCTAAAAGGGAAGAACATACCAGGGAAAAATTTGAAGAAAACTTCAAACAAAGGACAAGCAGAGTAACATTTCAACTACCACCTATTATTACAATGCGAGCTGAAACTTCTGATTCTAATTGTGATTTTAATCCTTTACCTATAGACAAAACTCCCATAGATACAACACATAATGTTTCTTTAAATCCTGCGAGTATTTCTTTTCCGTTGATTTCAACGTCTGATACTTTATGTAGAACTAATCCTCTTCTCGATATTCGTAAACAGGATAATCGACCATATATTTCAATAAATATTGGCAGTGAAACAATATCTGCACTTGTAGACTCTGGTAGTAATGTCTCTATTATTGGCTCTCCAGCTTTATTTCTTCTTAAGAAGCTGAATTTGCATCTTCACTATGATGTTTCAGTACAGCTAACTACTGCTGATGGTAATGTTCAAAATACCTTAGGTTATGTGTTTTCACCTGTTACCTTATATGATAGCACACAAAAGTTAAAAGTTTTAGTGGTTCCTTCTATCTCACATAAAATGATTTTAGGTATGGATTTTATGAAGTTGTTTAGAATTTCTTTAGATTTCTCAAATTTTTCGTATAGTACAGCTAAACTGTCAACTTGTGTTGTTAATACTATAGTAAGTTCAGAGGATTTGACTTACTCACAATCAATTTAATTTAACTATCCGACGACCGGTTTCGCTTTCTAAAATATGCAAAGCATCTTCAGGTCTCGGTACAAAGTTAAACAAATGCTGAAATGATAAAAACCCATATTAGGGTGTTGTCTAATAAAGATAAACAAATTAGATGTTATAAATTACAATAATTATGCCAATATTACCTGTCTGTGGTTTTATTTAAATGATTGAGTTGAATAAAAGGTATAAATATTTTTTAAAAAAGTTAAAAGGACAAGGTAAGGCCCACAAGTTGTCATAAAATCTCTTCTATTGGAATAAATTAATGAATGAGCAAATAAATAAATGAAATAAAATAAAATTACTTACATGCCGGTACTCTATTAATAGATGGATGGTAGAACATGTTTGAAACTACTGTATATTGTTGAATGGAGAACTCAATACTATTATTGCAGTTGTTTGACAGTAAACGGGAAGTTATTGAGGAGGTAGATTTGATCCAATGAATTTGAGATGTGTGTGAGATTGTTTGTAAAATGTAAGTGGTGTAAATCAAATTACTTTGATAAAGTTCTATTGGCAATGTGTTAATTATTGGAATGGTCAAGAGAATAAAATGGTAAAAAAAATGGTAAAATACAAACACTTAAGGATAATTTAAACACACTAAAAACAGAAAACACTTAGAAGGGACGAAACAAACATTGAATTTAAAAGGGGAAGGACTTTAAAGTACTACATCATAGTCTTTGGCACAATGAGTTTTTTGTTGTTGTGTCTATTAGATTTTAGTGGTAAATTTTGACAGATGTAGGTTAGCATGTGACAGTTCTTCTTCTGTTTCTCAATACTGTAAGTTAAGTTATCTAGTTTCATAAAATATGCTGTTATTAATAATGAATGTCTATAAGCCTGTTTCAATTTAGATATATCAAAAGTAAATTGATGTGTTTAATATTGGCATACTTTAACAATCTTTAATTAATCAAATTTAGTGTAAAAATATGGTTAATTGAAATACATCCTACAAAATAACTAACTAAGTCTAATGTTTAACTTAATGATCCATTTAAAATAAATTCTCTGGTAACTGAACATGTACATTTAATAATCAAATGTATAATAAGTTTGCAAGGTTTTTATTTTTAATTTGAAATTGATATAGGTATGAGTTATCTGTCCGGGTATTTTTTAATTATTAAGAGATATTTTCCAAAATCTGATATATTAATATCTAATATACTAATATGTATCCAAAGCAACAAATGGATAATTATTGTTGGTAAATAATTTGTGAGTTCAAGAAATTGACTGAATTATAAACAACAAATTATTTACCAACAATAATTATCCATTTGTTGCTTTGGATACATATTAGTATATTAGATATTAATATATCAGATTTTGAAAAATATCTCTTAATAATTAAAAAATACCCGGACAGATAACTCATACATATATCAATTTCAAATTAAAAATAAAAACCTTGCAAACTTATTATACATTTGATTATTAAATGTACATGTTCAGTTACCAGAGTGTGTTGTTAGCTTAGATTAAGATATAGGCGCCGGAGTTAGGCAACACGGATGACAGGGATGTCAGGTGAACGTAGCCGAAGCTCGGGCAAGCATGTATGTTTGAGGGTTGAGAATAAACTGATGTTGTGAAGTAACGATTATTATTTGTAACCCCTCTTTGATAACACGACATGGTGGCAGCTGGTGCTTTGTTTTGTTAACATTAAACAAGCAAAGAGTGGTCGAACGTGACAACAGTGCAAATCTTATGCATAACCTATAAATCAGAGGGGACCTAAAATCCTTAAAATGGATGCACCTATCCAAATAAATAAAGAAGTGTTTGCGAACATTTCGGCTCCAAGCGAATTTGATTTTACACAGCCCCAGACATGGCCCCAATGGAAGAAAAGAGTAGAGAGATATATGTCTGTAAGTGGATTTGGACAAAAATCTGACAAGGATAAATTAGACCTACTGTTGTATTTAATGGGAAATGAAGCAGAAGATATTTTACTTCAAAATCAACCAGTGGAGAATGCATCCTTTCAAGATGTAATGCAGATTTTCGACAATCATTTTATTCCCCGAAGAAATACAATCTTTGAGAGATTTCAATTTAATTCAAGGGTACAAAGGCCAGGAGAACCTGTGGGAAACTTTATTTCAAGTCTACATACTCTTGCAGAGCACTGTAGCTATGGAGCTCTTAAAGATGAGTTAATTCGTGACAGGATAGTTATCGGAATAGCTGATAAAAAGGTGAGCGAAAGAATGCAACTAAATGATGGTTTGACACTAGAGAAGGCAATACAAATAGCACGCCAAGCTGAACTTCAAGATAGTCAAAATAGAATTATGAGACAGGAGCAGTCAGTTAGTGCAGTTAAACAGGACTACAGGGAGCGTAGTGATAAAAGACATCAAGGTAAGAGTTTTGCTAAACAAGAAACAACTCATGAGAAAGTTAAGGAAGGTTACAGATGTGGATACTGTGGCATACCTACATGTAAAAATAGGGAGAAATGTCCAGCCAAGTTCTCTGAATGCAGATCTTGTTCACGTAGAGGTCATTGGAGTGTGATGTGCAGGAAGAAAGCTGTCAGAGCTGTTAAGTGTTCAAGGTCCACCAGTAGCAGTAGTACAGATGACGAAGGAAGGGATTCAGTAAATCAAGTGGTACATACAGATTCCTTTATTGGCCAAGTGTACCTAGACAAGAAGGATCGTTGGTATGTAGACATCTTATTGGATGACAAATTTAAGGTACCTTTTTTTGTGGATACAGGAGCAGATGTTAACTGCTTTCCCTATGAAAAATTACCTCCAGAATATGTGGGTAAAATTGTGGCATGTGATGCAATTGGTGCAGCGGACGATCATAAATTGGACACAGTGGGTAAGCTACATATAAAATTTACTTATGACGGTTTTACAAATGATGAAACAATATATTGTATTAGGAAGTTGAGACAACCTATATTAAGCAGAGAATCAATCATTAAGTTTAATGTTCTAAATTTTTCTAATTGTAAGCTTAAACAGGTAAATCAAATCAGTTGCAGTGTTGTTCATTGTAATCAATCTGAGAGTACTAATATGTTTTCAAAATTTAATTTAGAGTCTGTTGCTAAAACATTTCCTGGTATTTTTAGTGATATAGGTGAATTTAAAATGGAAATGTCAATTAGAATTAAGCCAGATGCTAAACCTTATGTACAGAGCGTTCCCAGAACTGTTCCTTTACCTCTGTTACCAAAATTAAGAATTGAAATTGATAGATTGCTAAAATTAGGGATAATTGAACCCATTGAAGATCCTACTTCTTGGGTCAGCCCAATTGTTTGTGTGGACAAGGGAGATTGTGTACGGCTTTGTGGTGACTATACTAAACTTAATGAAAACGTGTTACGGTCACATTTTCCTCTCGGGAAAATATCTCATACACTAGCACAGTTGAAAGGGTCTAAATTCTTCTCAAAATTGGATACCACAAGTGGGTTTTACCAAATAAAATTGAATAAGGAAAGTCAGTTGTTAACAACTTTTATAACACCTTTTGGCAGATTTTTCTTTAAAAGGCTTCCATTTGGTATATCTTGTGCCCCAGAGTATTTTACTATGAGATTTTCAAAAATCTTAACTGGCATTGAAGGCTGTGTTGTCCATATAGATGACATTCTTATTCATGCAAGGACAATAGAGGAACATGACAATATTTTGAACACAGTCCTAACAAAACTTCATAAGGAAGGTATTACACTAAATAAAAACAAATGCTCTATAGCAACAAAAACAGCTAAATACTTGGGTCATATGGTCTCTGAGCAAGGGATATTAATTGATCCAGATAGGGTTAAAGCTATCCGTGATTTTCCTGAACCAAAAAATAAGACTGAGCTGTCAAGATGGCTGGGTATGATTAATTTTGCTGCAAAATACATTCATAATAAATCTGAGATTCTTGAACCATTAACACACTTACTAAAAAAAAATATTAACTTTTTGTGGGGTCCAGCACAAGATAAAGCTTTCAGCACTTTAAAACAAAAGTTAGAGAGCCCTCCAAATCTAGCGTTTTTTGATGCTAATAAAACCATAATTGTTAGTGCAGACTCAAGTTGTTTTGGTATAGGTGCATGTCTATTTCAAGAAAATGTAGATCATACTCGGGAAATAGTGGCTTTTACATCTAGGCTTCTGAACTCAGCTGAAACACGATACGCTCAGATTGAGAAAGAAGCTCTTGCACTTACATGGGCAGCAGAATATTTTTATGATTTTATTTCAGGAGTTCCTAACCTAATTTTTGAAACAGACCATAAACCTTTACTACAAATTCTGCAAACTAAAAATTTAGATGAGTTAACGCCACGTTTGCAAAGATTTCGAATGCGTTTAATGCGATACAAGTATACTGTAATCTACACGCCGGGAAAAAATTTAATTGTAGCAGATACTTTAAGTCGGGCCCCTTTACAAACAGATACGTTAGCTAATAAAGAACTAACTGCTGAAACTGCAGCATATGTGCAGTCAATTATTCATAATTTACCAATTAAAGATTATTTTTTGAATTTAATAAAAACAGAACAAGAAAATGAATATATTTGTAAAAAACTAAAAGAATATTCTTTGTCTTCTTGGCCTGAAAGATCTAAATTGCCATTTGAATTGTTGCCATACTATCAATATAGATATGAAATTTCCTATTCGGAACAATTACTTTTAAAAGGGTCTCGCATAATCATTCCTAAGAGTCTTCAACTCAAGGTGTTGGAATTTATTCATACAGGCCATATGGGAATTGTAAAATGTCGAGATCGTGCCAAACAGAGCGTTTGGTGGCTGGGTTTGTCATCCCAGATTAATAACCTTGTCACACATTGTCCCCAATGTGTTGAACACAGAGTAAATCATAGAGAAACATTTCATAAAGACAATACTGTACAAAGGCCGTGGCAAAAACTGGGGGTTGATTTGTTTAAATGTTATGATAAGTGGTATTTGATTGCCACTGACTACTTTTCACATTGGTTTGAAATTTTTACTTTAACCAATATGACAGAAGATGCCATTATTCCTAAGCTTAAAGATATTTTCTCTCGTTATGGTATCCCAGAGGAAGTTAGATCCGACTGTGGTACTCAATTTTCATCAAAATTTATAAAGTTTTCAAAAGAATATAATTTTGTTCATACGACGAGCAGTCCGCACTGGCCTCAGAGCAACGGTGGAGTGGAACGCACTGTACAAATTGCAAAAAGATTAATTCAGAAAAATAAAAAAGAGGACCTAAGTTTGGCATTGTTAGCATATAGATGTACACCCCTAGAATGTGGTGTTTCACCTTCTGAATTATTAATGAATAGAAAATTAAGATCTAACTTACCCCAGCTTCCAAGCTTATTAAACTTTTCAAAAGAACCAAACACTAAAAATAAAAAGAATGAAATAAAGGATAAACAAGTGAAAAACTACAATAAGCGACACAATGCCAAGGATTTAGATCCTCTTAAGGTTGGTGATTCTGTGTGGGTGGTTGATATCAGGAAATATGGGCGAGTTGTTGCGATCTGTCAGGAACCCAGGTCCTATATAATTGAAACTGAAACCGGGAAATTTAGAAGAAATAGATGGCATTTGATTCATGCACCCTACTGTTTCCCTGTATTGAGCACCCAACCAGAATCCTCAAATGATTATGTTCCGCCAATTTCTAGTAACACAAAGCTAATGCCTTGCTCTAATCAAAGCAATGGTGACATACAGGGTAAAATAATGGAGGAAAGTAGTAGGGGGGAACCCAGTGTATTTCAGGACAAAATCGAACAAAGTGGAAATCATGTTTTACCTCCATCGGGTCAGGATAAAAGCGATAGTGTATCGGACTTTGAGTGCGTAAAGCCTAGCAGGCCAAAAAGACTTGTGAAGAAACCGGTTCATTTAACAGATTATGTTTGTAGTAGTTTAAGTTAGTTTAGGTATAAGATCATTAATGACACAGGGATCTTTTATAAAAAAAAGGAGATGTGTTGTTAGCTTAGATTAAGATATAGGCGCCGGAGTTAGGCAACACGGATGACAGGGATGTCAGGTGAACGTAGCCGAAGCTCGGGCAAGCATGTATGTTTGAGGGTTGAGAATAAACTGATGTTGTGAAGTAACGATTATTATTTGTAACCCCTCTTTGATAACACGACACAGAGAATTTATTTTAAATGGATCATTAAGTTAAACATTAGACTTAGTTAGTTATTTTGTAGGATGTATTTCAATTAACCATATTTTTACACTAAATTTGATTAATTAAAGATTGTTAAAGTATGTCAATATTAAACACATCAATTTACTTTTGATATATCTAAATTGAAACAGGCTTATAGACATTCATTATTAATAACAGCATATTTTATGAAACTAGATAACTTAACTTACAGTATTGAGAAACAGAAGAAGAACTGTCACATGCTAACCTACATCTGTCAAAATTTACCACTAAAATCTAATAGACACAACAACAAAAAACTCATTGTGCCAAAGACTATGATGTAGTACTTTAAAGTCCTTCCCCTTTTAAATTCAATGTTTGTTTCGTCCCTTCTAAGTGTTTTCTGTTTTTAGTGTGTTTAAATTATCCTTAAGTGTTTGTATTTTACCATTTTTTTTACCATTTTATTCTCTTGACCATTCCAATAATTAACACATTGCCAATAGAAATTTATCAAAGTAATTTGATAACTACAAGTATAAATAACTTTTAATAACACAATAATATATTACACCACTTACATTTAACAAACAATCTCACACACATCTCAAATTCATTGGATCAAATCTACCTCCTCAAGAACTTCCCGTTTACTGTCAAACAACTGCAATAATAGTATTGAGTTCTCCATTCAACAATATACAGTAGTTTCAAACATGTTCTACCATCCATCTATTAATAGAGTACCGGCATGTAAGTAATTTTATTTTATTTCATTTATTTATTTGCTCATTCATTAATTTATTCCAATAGAAGAGATTTTATGACAACTTGTGGGCCTTACCTTGTCCTTTTAACTTTTTTTAAAAAATATTTATACCTTTTATTCAACTCAATCATTTAAATAAAACCACAGACAGGTAATATTGGCATAATTATTGTAATTTATAACATCTAATTTGTTTATCTTTATTAGACAACACCCTAATATGGGTTTTTATCATTTCAGCATTTGTTTAAGGTTGATCTGCACCCCCCAAAAAATAAATTCCAAATTCAAAAAATTTGAAAAAATTTGAAAAGGTGTATGAAATGACTAGAAGTATTTTGACAACTTTTAAGCAAACTTCATGTTTTCGTTTAAAAAAAAAACTCAAAAAACTACTTTTTTCCAAGTATAAAGCGGGAAAACCAGAAATATAATTTTGTTCATTTTTTTACAGCATCAAGATATAATTATAAGAAATACTTTGGAATAATTTTGAAAATTTTTGAATTTACAGTTTTGTCCCAATAGGAAAAAATAATATGTTTCTGCTTATAATACAGCTTCCGGTAAAAAACCAAATTTTTTTTTAATAACAACATATATAAAACTGTAAAAGTGGAAAATATTTGCAATAAAACTTTAAATATTTTTTCCTAAACATATGAAAAATCTCGTTAAACAAGAATTATATCTTGAACCGCCGCCTTCAAATGTGCAATGTAGGGAGATGGCTCCATCTGAAACAGTGGTAGTATTTATCATCGATAGATAGCAGTACGTTCGGCTGCGAAACGCTTCAAACGAAACGACATAGTAACAGGGTTGCCGTATCAATTACTTTGTACAACAATTTGGCAGATTATAACAAAACTTAGTAGGAATGTTATGGGTTTGAATTTTGAACTGGTCACGCTGAAACTTACAGAGTTACAAAATAGTAGATACTGCAACCGGATATCATAAAATTTACACTCTATAAGTAATATATCTATAAAAAACTTATTTAGTTTTAAAAACCTATTTAGGCGTTTTTAGTAAATTATTTTAGTATTTATAAACAATAGTGTTCCTTGCATAACGTATTAGTGGTAATTTTTATATTAGTATTAGCTTTAGTTTTAGTGTTTCAGTTTCTGGTAGATAACTACTATTACAATGTTATTCTCACTCAAAGATTTTTTTTTGGACTGCCCTGTTGAATGTCCTAGTACTTAATTGTTATAACGGTTAACTCGAACTAATAAAATTTAAAAAGTGATTCTCACTTGCTAAGATTATGAAAGTTTATCTTCTTTTAATTTTCTTCAACTTTCGCAAGAAATAATATAGGCATAATAGCCAATAAGTAATACAACTGTCTAAATATTAATTTGTCACTTCTAGAGAAATGTGTATTATTATACTCTTTGTATATATCATTTTACCATTTTATAGGATTTTCAATTACGGTTCTAATGATATAAATATGTGTGTAGGTTTTTAGTTCGTTTTTAAATAATATTAGGATATGATTCAAAAGGAGATCGAATCTGGTCGGTGTTTATATTGCTGCGTAAAATTCACATAAAAAGAGTTGCTTAATTAATTTTAAAATATTCAAAAGTGGTAAGTGATAACAAACGCATATTAGAGTTAAAGGGTGTATGGTTTTTCAATTATTTACTACTAACTGTTTAAATATTAAGTGTTAAAAAAATCAATAATTATTGTATTATTATCCGTACTTTTACCTGTAGCTTATAGAGCCGAAATGTGAAAAGTCATTAGCAGCAATAAAATATTGGGCTAGTCAAGTTTCAGCAACTCAATAAAAGATGAACAAATGTCCAAATTGTAAGTTGTCGATTGTTAACATTAAAAATTCCCTTAGTTGTATGTCATACAATTTACCGATTCATATACAATGTCTTCTGTCTTCTTTAATCAGTGCGTGTTGCCAGTACTTACATATGGTGCAGATACATTAACACTAACCAAGAAAGTAAGAAATAAAATTTGTGTTACCCAAAGAGCCGTGGAACGATCGATGTTAGGCATTTCTCGTAGGGATCGGATCACGAACAAGGAAATAAGACGGAGAACAGGAGTGACAGATGCCATAGAAAGAATTATGACCCTTAAGTGGAACTGGGCGGGGCACATAGCTAGAATTTCGGATAAAAAATGGACACAGCAAATAATACAGTGGAGACCGAGACAAAAAGCACATCGAAGTAGAGGTCGTCCACCAACAAGATGGTCTGATGACATAAAACGGATCGACAAAAATTGGATGCAAACAGCACAAAACAGAAATACATGGAAAAGACTGAGGGAGACCTATATCCAGCAGTAGATAGATCCGGGTTAAATGATAATGATGATGATTCAATGTCTAGATATTGCACAAGAAAAAGTTATACGAATAAATAGGACAAAATCGGAGTCACTAAGACTCGTATGTAATAGTTGCTGTACATTCGAAGATAAGTTCAATAAATTAACTGACCTGATTTCTAAGTTATCACATAGACTCACATCGATTGAGGATGGTCTCGAGGCCATGGAACAACCTTCTCAAACTAAGTCAATGGAGTTGGAGGATTGTATACAAGAAGCAAATATTCGTTATCAGTTTCAGCGTTTTTCGTGGATTGGAAAGATTATCAATAGTATTAAACCTAGGCTATTAAAGGTTAAATTTGCAGATAATGATAGTCCATTATTTATGTTGCGCAATAATATGAGGTTGTTAGGAACCAAATTTTCTAGAATTCAATTGAAGGATGACTTAACTAAATATCAAATAAACTATTTGAATAAAGTGCGAGAGGAACTGGAAAAACGTAATCTACTTACTAATATTTTTGGACTGATATTGCTTCTTTACATGCTAAGTTTTCTGACTTTTTGTCA
Organism: Diabrotica balteata; assembly: GCA_918026665.1. Lineage (NCBI taxonomy): Eukaryota > Metazoa > Arthropoda > Insecta > Coleoptera > Chrysomelidae > Diabrotica > Diabrotica balteata. The sequence goes on from OU898278.1 coordinate 66,586,718, forward strand.
TTTACATCTTCTAATTCCGATATACATATTTTTGGGATGGAGTTCCTCTGAAATCGGTACGGGAAATTAATAATTTTAGTGTTACGGTCAATCAAACAATAAGTCGGTCTACTCAAACACCAAAAGTAGTTAGTGAAGCGAACTCTGCTTTATTATTTATCACAAAAGCTTTTCATAGAATATCTCAAGACTTGTTTTTGAAATTCTACAAAAGTTATGTCAGACCTCACCTAGAATTGGTAGTGTCAGTTTGGTCACCTCATTTGCAAAAAGACATTAATTTATTAGAAGGAGTACAACGAAGAGCTACCTAGCTACCTTTTAATTATGGAAGATTAGACTATGAAACCCGACTAAGAAAGCTTAAGTTGTCTCCATTAACTCTTAGACGAGAAAGATATGATGTCATATCTACTTATAGAATTCTTAGTGGGGAATTTTGGAGGGGGGTGGTCGACTAAGAGGTCATAACTATAAATTGAAAAAGGAGTATTTTAAAACCACCTTAGGGCAAAACTTTTTAGTTAACCGAGTTTTTGATAAATTAAACGGTTTAAGTGATGACATAGTAGAAGCTACTAGTTTAAATAGTTTCAAAAACAAGTTTGATGAAAACGAACAAAATATTGTACCTAGTCTTATGTTAATTATATTGGTTGTATTTTTTTTCTTTTGAAAACTTATGTATACTTGGTAATATTTGTATTTTTGTAATTTGCTATTGCCAGAACTTTTTGTAAGTACTAATTATTTTAGTAAGTTTTCTTATAAGTTATAGTTTTCTTATAGTTTTCTCATAAGCTCTGCTTTGGCTCGATATCATTAAATAATAATAATAATAATAATAATAATAAAACATCTTTATAAGGCCATGCAGAAAGCTGTACTCCTCGCGACCTCCAGATGTGTACGAAAATTTCTGGGAGATACTCCGACATACCAAGTCACCTAGGGCTCGATAACACGGAAAGAGTCCCACCAGAGCTCAATCCTTTTGATACCGTAGGTATCTGGGATGAGTGAATTTTCCCCTTAGAGGGAGTGTGAGCCGTATGGCTAAATCTGAGATAATAATAATAATAATAATAACTGAACTAACTTCGGAGTTCGTGCGAAGAATAAGACAACTAAATCGGTCATATCTTAATAGTAAAAATTTGTTTAAGGCATTAAATACGTACGCCTGTTCCGCGCTGAGCTACTCATTTGGTATTATAAAGTGGTCAAAAACGGATATAGAGGGTCTTCAGCGGAAAGTAAGAACACTTCTCACAAAGGCGCAAAAACATCATCCACGCAGTGCAGTAGAGAGAACAACATTACCGCGGTCTCAAGGAGGAAGAGGACTTATGGATATAGGTGAGCAATTAGATAAACAAATTGCTAATTTAAGATCTTATTTTCAGGTACAGGCTGAGACATCTACTTTACATCGAGCAATTTGCGCAGTAGATGACACAACGCCGCTTAAACTGAGGGAACAAGAAATGCGCACAAACCATCTGACTAAGCAAGAAAAAATGCGCACCTGGATGAGTAAACCTCTGCATGGGCGACATCTCAATGAGATCAACCAAGAATATGTCGACAATACAGCGTCGAACTATTGGTTGACATCAGGAAAGATGTTTCCCGAGACTGAAGGTTTCCTACTTGCCATTCAGGATCAGGTTATTCCAACTAAAAATTACCTGAAATATATTGTTAAAGATCCTCAAGTCCAAAATGACAAATGCCGATATGGATGCCAAGCCCAAGAAACCATCCAACATCTTACCGGTGGCTGCCAGGCATTTGTCGGTACTGATTATAAAGAACGCCATGACTCAGTAGGAAAGATTATCCACCAAGAACTAGCTGACAAACTGGGACTTCTCCAAACCGACCATCTTCCTTATTATCAATATGTCCCTGACAGAATGCTTGAAAATGACAACTACAAGCTATACTGGGACCGCACTGTGCTCACAGACCAACCAGTGGCCCATAATAGACCGGATCTCATACTAGTGAATAAAATTACCAGGCAAACAACACTTATTGATGTGGCGATACCTAACACTAACAATTTGCTTATTAAATACAACGAAAAGATCGCCAAGTATAGAGATCTGGAAATACAAATCAAGAGACAATGGAGAATAGAAAGTACCCAGACAGTACCTATTGTTCTATCTACTACTGGTGTTATTCCCAAAAACCTCCTAGCGAACATAAAACAGCTGGGACTAAATGAACATCTTTATAAGGCCATGCAGAAAGCTGTACTCCTCGCGACCTCCAGATGTGTACGAAAATTTCTGGGAGATACTCCGACATACCAAGTCACCTAGGGCTCGATAACACGGAAAGAGTCCCACCAGAGCTCAATCCTTTTGATACCGTAGGTATCTGGGATGAGTGAATTTTCCCCTTAGAGGGAGTGTGAGCCGTATGGCTAAATCTGGGATAATAATAATAATAATATCAATACGTTCCTGAGAGTATGCTGGAGAATGACAACTACAAGCTATAATGGGATCGCACTGTGCTCATAGACCAAACTGTAGCACATAATAGACCAGATCTAGTGCTAGTTAATAAACTAACAAGACAAACAACTCTAATCGATGTGGCGATACCTAACAACAATAATCTGGGTGTTAATTACAACGAAAAGATCGCCAAGTACAGAGATCTGGAAATACAAATAAGAAGACAATGGAGAATGAAGACAAATTATATTTTCTACCACTGGAGTCATTCCGAAGAACCTCCTAGAAAACATAAAAAAGCTGGGTCTAAATGAACATCTATAAGGGGTCATGCAGAAAGCTGTGCTACTTTCGACGTCCAGATGCGTGGAAAAATTTTTAGGAGATACACCGACATATCAAGTCACCTAGGACTCGATAACATGGAAAGAGTCCCACCAGAGCTCAATCCTTTTGATACCGTAGGTATCTGGGATGAGTGAATTTCCCCCTTAGAGGGAGTGTGAGCCGTATGGCTAAATCTGGATAATACTCATGTTACTCGTGTTATTCCCAAAAATTACCTAGCGAACATAAAACAGCTGGGTCTAAATGAACATCTTTATAAAGCCATACATAAAGTTATATTCCCCGCGACGTCCAGATATGTACGAAAATTTTTGGGAGATACTCCAGCATACCAAGTCACCTAGGGCTCAACAACACAGAAAGAGTCCCACCAGAGCTCAATCCTTTTGATACCGTAGGTATCTGGAATGAGTGAATTTTCCTCTAAGAGGGAGTGTGAGCCGTATGGCTAAATCTGGATAATACTCAAAAGCAAACTTAATTCCAAGCACATAATAAAAGCAATAAACACATACGCAATGACACCTTTCACATAGTCCTCATTTGGCGTTATAAAATTGTCGAATACGGAAACTGAAGAACTAAATAGACCAAATAGAACCGTAATAACTATATACGCATCAACCATTCAATAATACATCCAACGTATGACTATATAACACACACACACACACACAAGGCGGGAGAAGAACGGGGTGTTTTGGAAATATCACCCACTACTTAATAATAAAAAAAACAGCAAAAAAAAAAACAAAGACAAAAATACATATAGCAGCGATTAGACCGATGATAGCATAAGCGGCGGAAGTAATGTGTCTTACGAAAAAAGAATAAAATAAAAGAATAAAAAAATTATAAGAATAAACAGACCAATAAAGCCAGAACAATGAAGCATGAAATAAAAAATATAAATATAACCGAAGAAGAAGACATAGTAAAATTTATTAATCAATAAAGACTAAGATAGTAATAGATTTAAATAACATTTTTGTTATTTCCCACTAAAATATTACATAATCATAATACCAGAACATTTAATTTTTAACTATCAACAAAAATGTAATATAATATGATGTACGAATTTAATGGTAATATGATATTGACAAAGAAAGCCGCAACATACATAATTTCTTTGTCGGTAACATTGTTTAGATAATGAATGAATTTGGTATATTATATTCCGACTGACATAGCAGAACAGTAAAGTATTATACATAAAGATGTTGTCATAAGATATCTTTGCTTAGTTGGTCTACTAGTAACCATATAAGTTATAGCATATATTTGATAAAATTACTGTCTACACAACTTGGCAACTCAGCCAATTGATATAATGACAGAAAACTGCAATTTATGTTAGGATTTGAAAATATTACAGAGTCATCATGTAGAAATCTACAATTAAGTTAAAAAATTTACCACAGTAGCGTGCCGCAGTAGAGCCATCTCTAGGATCAGAAACAAATTAATCGAGGGTGAAGATCAACCTTAACTTTGTACCGAGACCTGAAGATGCTTTGCATATTGTAGAAAGCGAAACCGGTCGTCGGATAGTTAAATTAAATTGATTGTGAGTAAGTCTGATTTATTATTTCTTTACCTATTTAAAATGGACTCACACAAGCAACAAATTCATGATTTGAATAATGCAAGACTAGCTTTTTTGCTACACCGGTACAAAGAACTTAACATCAAGAAAATGCTACAAAAATCGAAGATATTTTTCAACAACCAATGTCTTAAGTTCAATTTATTACCTAGTTATGTCAAAGGTAGACTCAGAGAATTCAATTTCAATACTGCAACAGTAAAACAAATAAACATTTTGGGAAGATCCATCATCAGAGACGAGATCAGGAAGATATACCAGACAATTTATACCATAGATTTACAACTGAAGGTAACATATGACAATTTACATCAAAAACTGACCCCACAGGAGTTCGATGAGTGGATGTGCAATCTGCATGGTACATTGGATTATCTTAGAAGTAGACAGTACAGAAAATCACGTACAAAAATCAATAATTTAAAATACAAAACTAACCAATTCAATAATAGTAGAGTATTAAACATACATACTAACAATGACCAAATATCAAATAATTTTGATCATAGTTCTTCACATACACTTAGTTCTCATAATGATTCTACAAATGTTTCAGAACAATTAATCAATAATTTTTCTTCAAACATCAAACCAACCTCCTAGTCCAAATACATCTTTTGCTTCTGACCCAGGCAACTATTCAAATACTTCTGCACAACATACTTTTTACAAACCGCTAATTAATTATTCAACAACTGTGTTTTCAACTAATGAGACCAACCTGCTCCAAAAGGGATTTAAATTCAACCCCCCCCCCTAGATTCTAGAAAACAACACCTAAAAAATCTAGAGTTAATTGGAGCAGAATGTGAAAGCATCTTATCATCAGTGCCAAATGCCGTAATTATTGTAATTTATAACATCTAATTTGTTTATCTTTATTAGACAACACCCTAATATGGGTTTTTATCATTTCAGCATTTGTTTAACTTTGTACCGAGACCTGAAGATGCTTTGCATATTGTAGAAAGCGAAACTGGTCGTCGGATAGTTAAATTAAATTGATTGTGAGTAAGTCTGATTTATTATTTCTTTACCTATTTGAAATGGACTCACACAAGCAACAAATTCATGATTTTTCAGAGGATTTATCCACCTATCAGCTTTCACAGCTACATTCGGTAGTCAAACTGTTTAAGGAAATAGGCCCAACAGATTCTATTGGTAGAACCCACTTGTATACTCACCATATAGACACTGGTGATGCGAAACCAATCAGGCAAAGACAATATCCTCTTTCGCCTGCTATGCAGAAAATTCTCAACGAAGGAGTTGATGAGATGCTTAAGTTGAAAGTCATCGAACCATTAACAACCAGTACACCTTGGTTGTCTCCTTTGTGGTTGGTTCCGAAGAAAGATAGTTCCTATAGAGTTTGTTTTGATGGTCGAAAACTTAATTCGATAACAGTTCCTGATAGTTACCCCATGCCTTTAATAGATTCAATCATATCTAAAGTAAGAGATGCTAAATTTATTTCGTCAATCGATTTAAAACAAGCTTTTTATCAGATACCTTTGGATGATCAATCCAAATTAAAGACTGCATTTTCAGTTCAAAATAGAGGTTTGTTCTGTTTTAATGTATTACCTTTTGGCTTAAATAATAGTGCACAAGCTATGTGCAGAGTTATGGATTCAGTTATAGGTCCTTTACTGGAGCCTTATGTTTTCTATTATCTTGATGATATTATTGTTGTTACTCCTGACTTTGATTGTCATATCAAAATTCTTAAAATGTTGTTTAAGAGACTTAAAGATGCAAATCTTACAGTCAATTTTGAAAAGTGTCAGTTTTGTAGACCTTCTCTTAAATTTCTTGGTTTTGTTGTAGATCACCAAGGGTTAAGAACTGACCCAGCTAAAGTAGAAGCTATTTTGGAATATCCAGTTCCAAAAACTACTACTCAAATTCGTAGACTTATCGGATTGATAGGTTATTACCGTCGATTTTTGAATAATTTTGTATCCATTTGTACTCCCATTTCTGATTTACTCAAGGGTAAAAAGAAAGGACAGTCTATTGTTTGGACTCCAGAAGCTAACTTGGCTTTCAGTCAGATTAAACAGGCACTAACATCTGCTCCTGTTCTTGCTAGTCCAGACTTTCACAAGCATTTTTATCTTGCTTGTGATGCAAGTGACACTGGTGTTGGAGGTGTATTATTTCAAAAAGAATATGGTTTAGAGCATCCTATAGCTTTCTTTAGTAAAACTCTTTCTAAAGCTCAACGTAAGTACACTAGTACTGAGAAAGAACTGCTGGCTATTTTATTATCTATTGAAAAATTTAGGTGTTATATTGAAGGAAGTGAAAACTTCACTGTGATTACTGATCACTCATCCTTACAGTGGTTATATTCCATGAAAAACCCTTCTCCTAGAATTGCCAGATGGATAATGAAATTATCCTGTCACAAGTTCACTGTCATTCACCGTAGTGGTTCTTTAAATGTTGTGGCAGATTCTCTTTCTAGAATACCTGAACAAAATCCTGAAATTTCTCTTTTAGATTTATCTAATCTTAAAACAGATTCTTGGTATGATAATATGGTACAAAAAGTACAAAATAATCCAGATCAATTTCCTGCTTTTAAAGTTCATGGTAATGTTCTTTACAAGCATATCTTTTCAAGGAATAAGTTTTCAGATCCTTCCCCAGAATGGAAAATTTTCGTTCCGTCCTCACAGAAAAGAGGTTTTGAAACTCTTTCATGATGATCCTACTGCCGCTCACCTAGGAGTATATAAAACTCTCTCTAGAATCACGGAATTGTATTACTGGCCTAGAATGAGACTTTATGTCGCAAACTATATCAGTAAGTGCAAAATCTGTGCTGCTAGTAAACCAGGAAATGTACCTCCTGCTGGTTTAATGGGAAAGTACAGGGATATTAATTCTCCATTTCAGTTCTTATCTGCTGACTTATTAGGTCCTTATCCTAGATCTAAAAATGGAAATCGTTTTCTTTTAGTTGTTGTCGACTGGTTCACGAAATTTGTTTTTGTCCATCCAATGGCAAATGCTACCTCTACAGCTATTGTTAAATTTATTGAAAATCAAGTTTTTCTTATCTTTGGGGTACCACAAATTTTCGCAGTTGACAATGGGAAACAGTTCGTTTCCAATGATTTCAAAAATTTAATGAATAAATATAAGGTACAAAAAATTTGGTATAATGCGAGATATTTTCCTCAAATAAATCCTACTGAGAGAGTTAACAAAAATATCGTAACATTCTTTTATACATGATAATCATAAAGATTGGGACAAAGAAATCTTTAAGATTGCCCAGGCTATTCGCCTTGCCAAACACGAAGTTACACAATTTAGTCCTTCGTTTCTAACTTTTGCCAGAAATATCCCTTTGGACGGTTCCTTCTTTGGTGCAATAGAAGACAAAGCAAGCAATGTCATTAATATTAATAACAAGCTATTCGATCCAAGACCACTAGAAAATATGTCTTCTATTTTCAAAGAAGTGCAAAGGAGAATACGTCACTCTTAGGCGACGAATTCTAGCAGGTATAACCTTCGTAGACGTGATGTCAAATATCACGTTGGTGATAAAGTCTGGAAGAAAAATTTTGTCCTATCAAAAGCTGTCGATGATTTCTCTGCAAAACTAGCACCAAAATTTGTCCCTTGTATTGTCAATAAAGTTTTGTCTAAATTAGTCTACAATTTAAAGGATATAGATGGAAATGATCTTGGAAATTTTCATGTCAGGGATATCAAATTAGATGTCACTGATTCTAGTGACGATGAAAATCAGTAATGTATATTAAAAATATATCTTTTGAGTAAAACTTGCAGTTATACTATTATATCTTACCTTTAAGTGTAATTTAAACTTACATATATCTTGTATTGCATATATTTTAAATTATCTTCTTATCTTTTTTGTTAAGCTTATACATATTTTTTATTACCAGCGTTAACAAATATCTTCGTTATTTATGGACTTTTCAATAAAATATTTCGTTATGAGAACCTTTGCTAGAAATTTTATCTACTACCTTTCACAAGTTTGATTGTTATTTACTTTTCTTTATCTTCGTTTAATAACACATTATCTATTACCTTTGCAAGTTAGCTACTTGTATTACATTTATGGTGTTATTAAAACTATTGCGGTAATAACTTATGTCTAATTTTCATACCTAGTGCAAGTGTCTTGTTTTTCCGTTAAATGGGTTCAAATATGAGATTTGTTCGGACAAGCACATAAAAATTGCCTAGGATGATTTATCTTCGCGGGACTTGAGGTCACTGCAGGAAAACTATTAACAAGGGCGTTAATATTTTCGATTTACCCTTTAGGGGTGTTGCGTTAGGCATAATTCTTCATGTTTTGGAGTGAAAGTAATCTTATGCAAATATCTTCTTTTAATAGAAATCTCTGGTGTAAGATTATGAAGCTTTGAAGTTTTTGATGACATTTGAATTGTCTTTAACATTTTAAATACATACGTCTATATTTATGCAGTTCTAGTTCTATTTCTTTTGTGTAGATCCCTGGATAGTGTTTAGTGTTATAGCAATTTTATATGATATTACCACAACTTGTCTTATCTTTGCTTTGTATTTTCCTTTATCATAAGTAAGCCAAATTTTATGCAGTATCTTTAATGTCTTTTGTGTAGAACTTTGACTTACTAGGTATTGTGAAGAATATACTTATCTTTATCTAACAATCAAAATTACTTGTGTTACTTAATTATCTTGATATTTACCTATCTTTAATTTTTGATACTATTTGGTACAAAAATTACTTTATCTTATACTAGCTTAATGTTAATTTGCTGTTTTATTGACTTGCCTTAGTCCATAAATATGCATATGCAATATGCCGAGAATTCATTCTCATTATCTTATCTTTAATAAACAATGTAATTGTTTCCAGACCATACTGACCATATTGAAGTTTAGTCATAATAAGTTTCTCTGATTTAGTTCACAATGATTGCCCTCATCAATGCATAACTATAATGAATTTTCTTTTTCTTGAGTGTTATATTTTAATGAAATTTTTTTTATTGCATTTACAAGGTAGATTTAACCTTATGCATACTACTATTTAGAAATCTGGTGTAGGGTTGCGTCTCTTTGAAATGACAATGGAAAGGTTTTGTTTTTTATACCCTCTTGTATAACTTTGCTCTATACAATTTTTCTGTATAGATTACTTTATTATTCCAACAGGTGCATAACGTTTGGATATAAATCAAAGTATATTTATGACTAATTTTTCTTCTTCAGTTCAACTGAGTATAATTTTGCGCAGTTTTCTTTTCATCTTGTGTAAATTTTATACTTAGTAGATGTCTAGATTGGTCCTACTAAATTTTTACTTATTTCTTTTATATTTTGACGTTTACCTTATCTTTCTTAACTGCTTATAATGTTCTACTCATACTATCTCATGCAATATATGCAACTAAAATCTAGATTAGTATTATGATAACTAATATTTGGATTTATATACCTACTGCATTACTGATGATTATGATATCTTATCTTTTATAACTTAATGATTATATGCATATCTAGTAATATTGCTAATATCATAATTACCTATGTTTAAAATTAGCTTCTTTTAAGAATTAACATTCTTGAAAGAATGTCTTTCTAACGATGTTTATCTACATGAGTGATAGATACATCGTCCCCATATTAGTTGTTTTTGTATGATATATATGTAATTACATATATATGGGACCGAACTGTGGTGGAGATGTACATTTATACCACTGGATCTTCCTTTAATGGTAAGGTTGTCTTTAGGGTATGGCGTCGGGGGGTTCATAGTACACAGGACTGTCGTCTCTGAGGAGCGTTTTCGAGGTTTAACCATGGATTATGGGCTACTGCGTTCATACCAACATGATTTCAGTCGACCCAGTGTATAATCGATGTACAGTACCAAAGGTTGCGGATAACCCTTAATGTAGCTTTTCTCCCTCTTGGTCTACGACCAATTTTAGTGTGACGAATACTATAATTCGTTGGGATAAAATATTTCCCTGAGTATTAACTCTAAAGCCTTGTAAGGAATTGCTATAAGGTATAGCATAGGATTATTTACCTTACAATTTTAGTGTGACGAATACTATAATTCGTTCTGGATGAAATAATACCCAGAGTTCTCACTCTAAAGTCATTTAGTGTCTATAGTATTACAATACTGTAATACATAGTTTATAATTATGTAGTTAAAATTTTAGTTTAACGGATATTATAATTCGTTGGGTGATAGTCATTTATTTTTTGACTTAGGTTAATATAAGTATAGTAATTTTTATATCTTATCACAAGTTAACCATTTTCACTTTATTTTGTTTAGATAATAGTATCTAAACTTACAAGTTATTATACCTATATCTAGGTATCTAGATAACTTTATTATTTGGTAAAGATTACCTTTATTATTATTTTGATGATCATAACATATAATGAGTTTAGTGATGAGAAAAATTTCTCAAGGTACTTTCGAAATTTTTCTACTGGGTGGTGGAAGTGTGTAGCGTTATAACTGCTACATTGCCTGCTTTCTTTCTTATGTTAATATATTTCGTTAATTATATTCTCCAATTTCCATATCTTCTGTCATAATTCATATTCTTCTATATCTTCCATTGTATCTCTTATTTTTCTATATATTTTCTCGGATATAGATTGTATCAGAATTATGTCGTTACTTAATTGATTCATTATTCTCTTTTCATTTTTACTGGTATTTGGTATAAAAACCAGTTGGCGTCCAAATCTATCTTCTTTATATATATATATATATATATATATATATATATATATATATATATATATATATATATATATATATATATATATATATATATATATATATATATTTTAGTATCTACCTTTCCTATTTTCTTAATAATCATCATTTTTATCTTTTACTCAAGTTTCTAAAGAGTGAATTTTATTTTCATCTCTATTTCTGTTACTTTGGAACGAGAGGTCCCATTTTTATTCTTTGTCGACATTGCTCCTTCCCATTCGATTCAAAAGTCGATATAAAGACTTCTATTTTCTAAAAATGTCGATTTTCTTTATGACTTCTCTAAGAATAGAATAATCAATTGTTGTGTCGTCTCCAGATTTGGAGTCAACCTCCGGGATACATTTCTCAGGTGCGGGTCAAATTTTATTACCATCCAGAAGACCAACCGGCCTGAGAATGGAACCATTATTCCAATAGGAGAGTTGACTCCGAGACAAGGAAATCCAAAACTAACAATATGGCTTGCTAACAACCAGAGCAGAAAAGACCAGGATAAAACTTAAGATTTGGTGACAAACATTGTTCTTTCATATACCTAATGTAACACTGTAGCAAGAAGTCGAATAATTTTTATTTAAATTCAATACGATATTTAACATTTATTTTTCTGTTTTTTTTATATTTCAATAAACATGTGTTAATTTAACTGTGTATTGTTTCTTCTTTTTACTTGTTTGTGTGTGTTGCTCCAGAGTAGGCCATATTCACGTCCTGAGTGAGCTAGCCAGGGAGTGTTTCGTATAACGTCTAATGTAGCAATTTTGTAATTGATACATTAGGGGTTATGACGTTAAAAATTGGTCCCAACGGGAAACGATTTGTCACTCCAACGTTGTTAGTGATGTTAGTCAGGTTGTAGCAGCAAACTAAGGTTTGTGGTTACAGGCTGACAACAGCAGCTCAACGTTGGGATGTTACAAATTGAGCCTCGAAGGGTTACAAATTGGCACCCAATGAATATTTGTTGGCACGTCATAGATTGACGTTCAATGAATGTTCGTTGGAACGTTACAAATCAAAATTTGGTCTGCCACAGCAGACAGACAAAAATTTAAACCATCTAAAAAAGAGATAGGTACAGAACTTCTTAAAGAACGCAACGAACAATACATAAACCAGCTAAAAAGAAGTGACATATCAGAGCTAAAGGGTTTACAACTAGACGAATTAAACGATAAAATAACAACATAACTACTAGAAGCAGGCTTGAAGATTGCTAATAAACAAAAGCGAAAACAACAAAAAATTAGCGCTAAATCACAAGATATGCTTAAAATCGACGACAACTCCTGAATGATAACAAAAGAAATACAGTGGAGTTTACTGAACTGAACAAAACCATAAGAAAACAGATAAAGGAAGATTTAAAGAAATACCAAGAAGATCGCATTAAGAAAATTATAGAGAAGAACAAAAGTTTAAAAACAATAAGGACAAATATAGGAAAAAGAAAACTAATCATGCTTAAAGCTGACAACAATGAAGAAAGAGATCTAGGAGAAATAGTAAAAATCACAGAAAGATATTACACAGACCTATGCAGTTCTAAAAATGACCCACCACTATCATCTAAACAGAATCTCTCGAGGAAAATACAAAATGTTGGCTCAGAGGTATTACCAGAAATAACTGAAGATGAAATCGAAAAGTCCATAAACGACATGAAAAGAAATAAAGCGGCCGGTAAGGACAAAATACTGGCGGAACTGCTAAAAGAAGGAGGGGACACGATAAAAAAAATGCTAAAAATACTGTTCAACAAATGTCTGTTTAAAGGTAAAACACCTAAACAATGGAGAAATGCCAACACAATCTTAATACATGAGAAAGGAGACCGAACAGACCTAAACAACTACCGTCCTATTTCCTAATGAACTTCATGAAAAATCACTGCAAAAAGGCCTAAAAATTAACTTCAACAAAACAAAAGTAATGACAAACACGGAAGACCAAGAGGCAATAAAAATACAAACAGAAAAAATAGAACAGGTAAATGAGTATATCTATCTAGGACAAGCAATCAGAGCTAACAGAGAAAATCAAACAGCCGAAATATCGAGACGAGTAAGAATGGGATGGACAGCGTTCGGCAAACTTTCTTACGTTCTAAAAAATCAAACAATCCCTCTATACTTACGAAGCAAGGTATATAGCTCCTGTATAATACCGGTGCTCACCTACGGAGCACAGACATGGACATTTACACTGGCCAATTTGGATAGGATAAGGAAGGCACAAAGAGCGATGGAGAGACAAATGTTGGGTATATCACTTAAAGATAGAAAACGTAACCAGTGGATCAGAACCAGAACGAAAACAGTAGACGCGATAGAACAAGCAGCAAAACTAAAATGGAAATGGGCTCTACACAATGAGCGTCTCCAAGACGGACGATGGAACAATGCCATCGGAAAGGGGCGTCCATACAATGCAAAGAGATTAAGAGGCAGACCACAGATGAGGTGGAAAGATGACATCAGGAAACAAGGAGGTCCCACATGGCAGGGAACAGCTCAAGATAGGGAAGGATGGAGAGAACTGGGGGAGACCTATATCCAACAATAGAAGGATAGAGAATAGGTTCAAAAAAATATTAAAACGAGTTTGCAGCAAGGATATTTGGAGATTTAAGAGATGCTGTATTTTTTGAAAAAACTCAAATGGGCGACAACAAGGCGATTCATTGCCTTGTTTAAGATGCGTGATTTCTAAGTTTATATACTATATTTCTTATATAAGTGTATATACGTCTCTTTTATCTGCATAAGTGTTTGATAGAGCATCTTTTAAATTTTCCCAAGTTGTTATAGTACATGAAAAAATATTTATGGCGGCATCACCTTTAATTTTTGCTAAAATGCTAGAAGTCAAATATTCATTTTGAAAATCGGTTGGATCGGTTATATTATAAAATTTATTGACTAATTTTTCGCAAATCTCTATGAAGCGTGGAAGTAACGCAACATCTCCATGGAGTTCTGGGATCATGTCCAGGTATTCCTTTTTTAGTTGAGGTAAAGCCATAGCTAATTTGGATTTTGATAAAATAATTTTAGGAAAAATATTAGAAGTATTTGGTTGAGTATTAAATGAAAGTTTATTGTTGTTTGAGTCAGAATCTGAGTCAGAATTACTTGAACTGTTTGAATTAATGAAAAATTTTTGCTCTTTATACGACATAAATAAAGGTACTTACAGTAAGAATAGTTTCCAGCCCATCTGTGTTCTAAGTCCAACAACGGCACGGCAGGAACAGGACCTTCACAGGAACTTCAACATTCACTTTTCCTTTACACTATTCTTCAAGTCAGGCTACTCAATTCACCTAACTAAGAGTTTTTATTCGCGGTTCCAGTTATTTGTTGTTCGATAGATTATCAAATCATTAATACGAACCGGGATTTATATTCACTAAAGTCCGTTTTATCTATCCTACTGACTGCGCCACTAAACTTGGAACACTCTGTATATAGTTTTTTAAAAAGATTTATTTAACAATTTTTGACAAGACAACTTTCATTGAAGAGAACAGATTCTAAACTGAATTATAAAAGTAATGTTTTAATGTCTAACAACACAAATATGATAAAAATGTAATACTAGCTAAACGGAGATAATGCTGAAACCTTAGACGCGCCTTGGGCAATGTCCTGTAACTATTTGCATACACTGCTGGTTATTCACTATAACTTGATTTATAATTAAATTGATAGCATCATCAGTTCATCTAAAAAGAACAATATGAAAAACCTAACATCCAATGAAAAGCTATTAAGTATGTTACCTCAAAAAGATATGTAGCAGTCAAAGATATTCACAATTATTGTAAAGAAGCTAACGACAATGGACATTGTATAATTATGTTGTATAAACAATCATCATCATCAACTAGCCTCTAACGTTCACTGCTGAACATAGGCCTCTCGCATGCTTTTCCACTTAGTCCGATTTTGCGCCATCTGAATCCAATTTGTAGTCACTCTTTTTATGTCATCTGTCCATCTCGTTGGGGGTCGACCTCTATTTCTGTAAGCTTGTATTCGGGGTCTCCATTCCAAAATTCTTTTTGTCCACCGGTCACGGCCGGTGTTAAGATAAACGGTGTATAAACAATAAATTGAACTAAATATAGCTAACAATTTTCATAAAATTAGCACGGTAAAAAAACATGTGGTAGTTGTACATGTATGTTAAAAAAAGATATGGGTAAAAACTTTATCATGTATAAAAAACAAAATTGGTGTAGAAAAGAACTAAAAGGTCCAAGAATGCACTTCCAACAGTAATTAAATAATTAAGATTTCATTTTAACTTTAGGTGGCATTATTCTAATGTTTAATTAAAAATTTTAGTAATTTAAAAGTAATAATGAAGTTACCACTAAGAGCTTGTCGAGTGCTGCCGGTGAAATGAAGGCAACAGGTGTTAAACTTTAACAACGTGAAAAGACAGATGCCAAGAGGTCAACTAGTGACAGATCAACAAGGCGTATTACTACCAACTCCAGTAAAATAGAGCGGTTTATTTAAAAAATATGACAAAATTTGGACAAACTGTCTGTAAAAACCAAAAAACTGAAAGAAAAAGGTGGTTAAGAACTCCTTTTTTCTCTCCAGTAATCGGTTGAGATGAAATAAAGAACAAACAAGAGAAGTCAATCCAAAAAATCATATGTTAATAGTCTACGTTGTGACTGGTTTGCCAGCCACAGGGGAAGGATGATCAAACTTCCAACAGTCCAAGTTTCATCACATCTAGAACTGAATTTACTAAGATTCTATGAATCAATTTATGATAATAAAGTTGTATTAAACTATTTGTATGGAAACAATTGATACAATTGTACAAAAGCAACGTTGACATGACAATTCTACTTCTGAAGAAGAATTTCTGAAGACAGAATTCTTCAACAATGTATATCTGAATGTATCAGATGCATTGCCCCTTTGTTATTATTATTTTTTGTTATTATGGGCCTGAGCTTTGATGCAGATGTACGTTCGTACCACTGGATCTTACTAAAATGGTAAATGGTTAACCAAGGGCTATGGGCTACTGCGTTCATACCATGGACGTATAAATAAAGATAGACCGGTATGTTTACATCTATACTTGAAGTCATGAGATTTTCACAGTCATGGGCACAAATCCCTAATTTGACGTTGTCATATTATTTTTTTTCCGAGTCAATCTTCGAAATAATTTTCGATTTTTAGTGTAATTTATTTTTAATCTATAAGTAAAAATGTATTATCTAGTTAGTATAAACTATTTTTAGATATACTCATTTCGCAACCAAGGAATTAAAAGAAAAACATTAATTTTTTAATTTATTAAAAGAAAATATATTCTGATAATCTTAACTTTTGTAAAACTTGGCATCATTGGTAATATCAACCAATCCTATCGATTTGACGCAAAGGAATATGGCGTTGTATTGTTTACCTTTGAGTTGATAATTTCCTTGTTTGTGACATTTTAGTGAATTTGTTAATATATTTTAAATTAGTAGTAAAGAATAGTTGATAGTTAAGTGTAATAATGGTGCGTAACTGTGTTGTATGCAGGAAAACTTCATATTTACATCCAGAACTGTCATTTCATTAGTAAGTATTAAAAGCATTGTAATTATGTCCAGAGGCGTAGTACAGGGATGTGATATTACTTAATGCTTGACATGAATTGAAGTTTAATTTTGTAGTATTATAAATACATTTATTTATTTTTTCTAATCTACACTATAATTGCTATAAATATATTAATTTCAATCAAATATATACATATCTATAGGTTATGTTCATTGTACGAAAATTAAATTTAACCAAATATAATGCATACTCGTAGCATATTCCATAATATTGATAGCATGTCTTTTTTTTTTAATAATTCAATGTTTTAGTTCTACAAACGATATGGAAAATAAAGCAACAGCTTCCAGTAGTATTGATAAGGATGATTTTTTATGGACCTTCAAAAGGGTGGGTTTGTATCGAATTTGTTTATTAAAGTTACAAATAAAATCTAAATGTGGATTTTGATTACTTATTTTATTTTAATATTAAAATATTTTAGAAGTTTTATTGATACTGAAGAACGTAATATGGAGACAGACTTGGGCTTTAACGTAAAATCTAATTCATCTAAACTAATATAAAGGAGGTGAGTTTTGGCTATATTTTGTATGAGATTATTTCAATCTTAAACCAATTTTAATACTCTTCTTTAATGTACATAAATTGAATATTCTAGATGTTTAAATGACAATGAAGATAACAAGGAAAATATAGATATAGAAAACGCATCTTCGAGCACCATTACAGCATCAGAAACTGAGACTGTAGAGTTGTTACTTGGTGATAATACTTTTTCACATGTTCCACGTAATATTTATAAAAAGTGAGTTTTTAGTTTAATTTATAAAAACAAGGATTGTGATTATCTAATTAAGAGTATGTTTTAGAAATAAAACCGTTGAAGACATGTCTAGCAGTGATGAATTTTTCTTTCTGCTGATGATACCAGTATTACCTAGAGGAACTCTAATATTGCAACTCTTCATGCAATTATAACTTCTGATCAACTTAAAATAAATACCTGAGTTACAATCTTTTAACGTGAATAAGACAGTAGCATTATCCTATAAAGGAGCTCTTCAACCCTTGCTTCTTAATAATAGCCGGATCAGTATCGTTGATTCTGTAAAATTTCATGGTATTTTTTACAGACAACCTTAAATGGTTCCTTAATATCAATTTGTTAAGTAATAAACTAGTCTCAGCCTGCTATGCAATAAGATCTGTTTTAGAGGAAATCAATTTAGCATCTTCCAATAACATGTTTTTCTTCGTTCGAGTCTCATCTTCGATATGGCCTTCCTTTTTGCAGTTCTAGTACAGCTGCCCAATCTAATGTTATTTTTAAATTTCAAAAAAGAGCAATACGGTATCTTCTTGGACTCAGAAGAATAACACATTGTAGAAGCTACTTCAAATATCACGGGATTTTTACTCTTCCCTCTTTGTATATTCTAGAAACTATTTTCTTAATTGGTAAATACCTACATGTTTTCTAACAAGACCCAATCATGACTACTCCACCAGAAATTCAACCTTTGATGTGTAATTATCGATCCCGTTCACTGACTTAGTAAAGAAATCTATATTATATTCTGCAAAAAAATTATACAATTATCCCCCTCTGCAACTTGCAAATTCTATCCTTAAGTTCCGTAAAATGACAAAAACCTATCTATCTCAAAGACCATATTATTCAGTATTCAGAAGAGTATTCTGGAAGATTGGTAACTAAGGATGAGTTATTCATCTGACCGCGGAAATCTATACGAACACACACACACACATATATATATATATATATATATATATATATATATATATATATATATATACTTCTAGCGGTTAATATGGGCTCCGTACTAAAACGGTATTATACTAACTCCAGGAGAATATACGCCGTGTATATTATTATCTGAGTAGCGCTTTATGTAGACTCCGACCAATACGTCGGATCAAGTGGACTCCGTAATAGGATCAAACATTTTTGGGATCCGTATATAACTTTTCCCGTACACTTCTTAACTCCTGCGATGTTGCCAATAATTGTATTAGTAGTAGATTTTTAAATTTTATAGGTGGTACATTTTGGAACCTATTAATATGAACATCGAGTAGCGTAATCGTCTAACAGTTTAAGAAACTCTTCTGTAAGATCTTTATAATTTTTCAATTACTGCAGTTTATGGCGTGTAATATTTATTTCATAAAGTAGTTAAAATTAGACTATAATAATTTATAAATTAATCTTTAATATTATAATTTTTTGCTGTCTAATTTCAATATGTTGATTTTTAATTAACAAAATATTTCTCTAAATAAGTCTAAAAAAAAGTATAAAAATCTAAGGAATTTAATATGGATACACACGTCAGTGTGCTTTTCTCAAGTCTCAAGTTTCTCGAATCCATCAATCATTCATTGTATTTCTTATACTTTCATTTTAATCCTCTCCAGTCAAGATTTTAAAGCAGGTTTGCTCCATTAGTCCATTTTTATTACTTTTTGTCACTATTTCTCCTTTTTCATTATCATCATCATTACGTGGCGCTACAACACTGGGTGGGTCTTCGCTAACTACAAATTTTCTCCAAGTTGATCGATTTTCCACGAATCTGTAATCAAATGAAATGTTAATATTTTGAGATATAATTGGATGTTTTCTCTCCATTGCTTACTGAGACGCCTAAGCGGCATTCTTTCTTCTGTGCTAACTTCCTTCCATACCAGTTTTACAAGTTTGATATATTGGCGTCTATGCATGTGTCCGATCTACCTTAAGCGATTTATTTTTCTAAACAATATCGTTATAAAAGCTTTCTTTATTCAGTATGGGTTCTTATTCTATACGGATTTGTAGCGATATGATAATGAGGTTAAAACATTTTTCTAATTATTTTTATTTCAAATATTCGTACTTCTTCCTTATTTTTTTTTAGTCAATGTCAATGATTGGCATCCATGTATTAAAATAGGTCTAAAATTTGAATTATGCTAAAAGTATTTAGTTATTGACATTATTATTAACAGTGATTATTTATCTAAGATATTTAAAGTGTTCCATATTTTTGAAATTGTAGTTGTTAACTTTAATATTTTATCTAGATTTATTAAATTGGTCTTTTCTGTTGATTCGCTTGTATTTGGTTTTCATTTCGTTAATTTTTCGTGCTCTCTTTACTTTATTGAAGATGTTTGCGGGCGGGAGAGTTTCTTATGAGCTCTATGTCATCAGCATATGCTAGGAGTGCTTTGTACCTTGGGCCTTTAATGAATTACATCTTAAATAGGCGATATTTCCATTTTAGTAAGCTGTTCATTAATTTTTTGACTATTTGAATCGACAATCTGTATTTTATGCGACTGTTATATCACAGAGTTTCTTAGCGCATTATTTTCATTCTTGGTTTTTTGTTTCCAGTATCATTATTACAAAGATTTTTCTGGAGATCGACATAGGGAACCCGGTGGTATGTATATCATGTTTTCATAACCAACATCGAAAATTTGTCTTACTGTAAAGTCATAATGATTTTACTAGGAAATATAGTGTTGTTTAATAATAATAAAGTTCAAGCAACAATTCCTATATGCAATACCTTGGTATGATATTTCTGCTCCCCGATACCAAGTAGCAGTCCCGAAAACATTAAAACTGCTACACTCATGTTTCCTATTATCCAAAAATTAGCCAGTCCAGGACTATACTGCCCTCATAAGTGAATAGAATATGTACGGAGGTTTTTCGCAGTTTAATAGGATTTTGTGTGTTAGAATATTATTTCTCCAAGAAAGTAAAGAATATTTATTTGCTATCCGAATACAATCCATAAATTAAATATTAGAATGGTATAAAATAATGCTACTAGCAGCAAAAACGGTATAATAGTCACTAATGAGAAAATCAAATAAATGTTTTTTAACATACAAAAGAAAGGATGTAGAGTAAGGCATAACGTAACAATAAAGCTATATAATTTTGAAAGTTTGCAGCGTTTTAGATATCGTAGATAACGTTGTCACATAAGAAATAAAAGGGAAAATTCAGGTAGCTAACTGATGTATATAGAACCCTTATAACACTTTTAAATCCAGAAGCCTAATATAAATCTCTAAAATCAGGATATATAAAACAGTGAACCAGTGCTAATGTGTGGATATGTAAAGAGAACGTATTAATTAGATCAGGATTGCTAGAAAAGCCATCAGAGGTATTTCCCGACTTACAAAGGTCCGAGTACTAACCAATACCGAACGAAACTAATGCCAAGGTCAAACACATATATAAAGATAGCAACGAGGTACAAGAACCTAAATCTCAACTCCAAAGTTGCGCTGGCTTTATCCAAAGGCTCTCTCATTAACTGCATTCCCAAGTTAAATTGGTAGGATGTCCTGAGAGAAAAAATGCCCTTAGGATGTCCACGGATGAAGGGCGCAGATTTAGGAATAATGAGACTACTTACCGACTCATCATATTTATCAACACCTGCTATCCTACCTACAATCAATACATATCTGTTGAGGACTATCAAATCAATTACATGTAATCAAACGAACTAGGCTTAAAAAAAGTATCCTAGGAAAGGCACTTCGGCAATATTGACATATATTTTTAAAACGCCATTTATGTGGCTGAGTTTGCAATAGGAATGAGGAGACAAAAAGGAAGAAATGGTAATAAAATCTTGTTGCGTTCCGACTATACGATGACGATGACCTCTATATAACATTTCATAACATAACTCTTTCGAGTTGGGTATGTATATGTATTACCATAGAAAAAATAAAAAAAAAACTATAATTATGAAACTCTATCTAAAATAGTAAAATCGATAAACAAATTATATAAACAAGAAGATTATATAAATCCCTAATATTTAAACAGACTGCTTTACAAAAGGTGAACGAATAAGCATAAATAAATTGTCAACAAAATAAATCAGAAGAATATGACACAGTATATTGCTTAAAAAGAATTCTTATGTGACTATGCTAAAATATGATACGATCGGGAAAACGGCAATGACTTTTACAGCTGATTGCCACATAAATATTAATGTAACGCAAATATGATGATATTGCCTCGTACTGTAGTTATGTTTTTAAAGGATAGTAAAATAACCATCTAAATAATTATGCATTAGTTAATAACGTAACCTTTGTTTCTAACCCAATTGTCAAATTCCTTTCTTACCGTGGCCTAGTGTTGTACTTCTTTTTAAAAAATGCTTTGATGGGCCCCTGGGCGAGAAGAGGGTGACCCTGTTTACCTGTCTTTTGTTTTGTATATTTATTAATATAAACTCAAACAACTATTTGTACCATGTTGAGTCTGGCTGAATGACTAAAAGTCTATGCCAAAAAAATTTCATAGAATCTAAAGACAGCTTAAGGCCTTTACTATAAATGTACTTTTTAGTAATGAAAATAAGTAAATAGAACCTAGAATATCCATGTAAAAGAATGTAATCTTTGATCTTTGGGATAAACTCATCTCCTGAACAATGGCGCCGATATATATGTAGTTAAAATTTTGTACACCTATTTTAACCTGTTTGTTTCCTTATTATCCATATATGAGTTGTGACCGATGTTACAAACTCATTTACTTTTTACAAAGAATCTATATATTAGCTACAATGGCTACAGTTATAACTATACAAATCTGACTCGAAATATCGTCTAAAAGTAACAGTATGTAAAATTTAGATGTTTAGTCAAAAGTAAATACTTTGTCATTTTTTATGGAGTTCAACGTAGAAGCCTTCACGAAAATTTAAGTACTAATAAGACCACCGCAATCGGGCGTACCTTGGGTAATAAATAATTAATTAATTGGTTAATTCTTCAATCACTCGTCCAATATGAGTTTTGTCAAATCGGTCCTTTTTAGGACCAACTATTCTATAGAGATAAAGTAAACTATATCTAGAGATAAAGACAATTCATAAGCCTGATGGAAGGTGTAATAAATAAAGCAAATACCATATTGAGTAATTATATAAGCAAAAAGTATATTAACTTTACATTAACATGAATAATATGATTGTCACTTAACTGGGTATTATACATACGTTCTACTTTACTTAAGCTTATCAGACATAAACGCTTAACACAAATGTGATGTATTTCTAGTGCAGTAAGCACATAGAGGGCCAAACCTAGGGTATTTGGTATAAAACTGATCGCAGAAATTTACATAATAAGTGCCGGCAAAGAAGCAAAGAAAAACTTAAAATGAGAGAGGACTTAAACTAGTCACTGCGGGAACCATTTAACTATGTTGAGCTTGGATCCACTATCCACGTATAAAATAAACAATATTACGGCTCCCGATTGAGGATCTGAGCACAAAACTTATAATAAAATTTTGACCAAAAATACTACAATGGCTAATATCTAAAGTCTGTAGACAAGCAAAGCAAAGACAAAGTTATCACTATGCTTTAACCTGGCAAAAACTCCAACGACCACAAAAGCTATCGGCCAATATATCTATTTATTTTGTCAGCTATACAAAATAAATCTGCACATGATCCTTAATATAAACCGATAATAGAAGAAGAACTCAAATTAAAAGACAAAAGTGGCTATATATGACAGGGAAGATCGTGTACATCACAAATACTAAATCTTGCCCAACACAGCGAAGACGGGTATAAAAAATATCAGGTATGAGGAGTCGTATTTGTCAATCTCAATGCCGCTTACGACACCTTAAATTAGAGGGCATTTTTTCAAAATCTATGTGATATCCCCTTAGGTAATAAACTCACTTGTATTATCCGTGTATGCCTACACAACATAAAATTTTTCGTATCACTCAACGGTAAGAATAGCAGATGGAGAACGTAGAAGAACGTCTTCTTTGGGGTACCGTAATCGCACCTACGCTGTATAACATTTACACAACCCATACCGGTAAATAGTAGGACTTGTATTATGTAGACGATACATCTATTGTTGCATAACCAAAAACTTTTGTTGCTAAAGTAGAGAAAAATCTAAATAATACCTTAAACAAAATAAAAATAGAATCTGAATCAATTTTAAGCCACACCCCGGAAAAAGTTAGGTATGCTCCTTCAATGTTCCTAACAAAGACGCTTTCACAAATCTGAACATATACCTGAACCAATATTGTCAAGAAATCCTTAAACTCTGCACTTGCTATAAATACCTTGAAGATAGTTTCTATCACACTTTATTATTCACAGAACTTTGTTTAAAACTAAATGAAAACCTAATACTACTATAAGAATGAAATGAGAACCAAAAAAATAATATTCTCCGCAAACTTGTCAGCTAAAAATAGGGAGCACATTCTTCCACCCTTAAAACGTAGACTTGAACTCTATGCTTCTGCCGAATATACCTTGCTAGTATGGGTGACATCAACACATACTTAATACGTAGATTTAGCTATAAATTATTCAGTCAAATTCAGAGTACCTATATTAAGACTCACATCCATACATAAGCTCTACAATATCGTAGCTATCAATCCACCTAATATCCGAAGATAAGTAGCTAGAGAACGAAAGAAACAAAGTCTAGATTCGTAACATCAACTCCACGTATACCAGCCCATTTTATGACTAGAATCGAAGAAAAAACTGGCCAGATCAACACATCTGCAGGATATACAAAAAAAAGTAAGCTGCTCCTTGACATCTGAACCCTCGAAATAAACTTCCTGATGGTAGTTATTAAGACTTACATCCATACATAAGCTCTACAATATCGTAGCTATCAATCCACCTAATATCCGAAGATAAGTAGCTAGAGAACGAAAGAAACAAAGTCTAGATTCGTATCATCAACTCCACGCATACCAGCCCATTTTATGACTAGAATCGAAGAAAAAACTGGCCAGATCAACACATCTGCAGGATATACAAAAAAAAAGTAAGCTGCTCCTCGGCATCTGAACCCTCGAAAGAAACTTCCTGATGGTAGTTATCTTCCTTAAATCTGCCAGGAGGACTCCGGTTAACCTATGTGAATGTAGGGTGGTACAAGATTCATCACACTTTCTTAGTTGACTTTATCATCCAAATCGGTCTTTTCTGAAGGAAAAGGTTAATTTATTTGAACTAAACATGTAAAGTACAGTCAGTAAGCTATTACTTATAAAGTAAAGATCATTGCAAATTTGACACTACCTCCACTTATATTGATTACATATTACCCCTAAATACTAGATAGAATATTCAGAAATATGTAATGATCGTGAAGTGATATAATTCTTGTTAGATAAATTAAGCATTCTTCCCTTTTTAGTGCACTACTACCCATTTTTACACAAAAATATGTATTTTAACACTATATTTCGAGATAACCGTCTATCCAGAATTATATGTAATACACAGATACAACTAGAAATAAAATAATAAAAAAGCTGTATACAAGATATCATAAAACAAGAGATGAAATAAAAGAAGTTTTTATTAAGAGGGTTCTTAAATAAAACGTATAAAGACATACTCACGTTAACAAAATACATTAGGAAATTTCCGCATATGAAACAAAATCCAATCTGGTAATGAAATCCTTTTGTATCTATAAAGCTATTTTTAGAGAAGCACGTACCTACCAAAAACAGGTAGATATTAGTATACATATCTGTTACCCACTGTAATGCGTATGAATGATAACAAAAATAAGAAGTCCATATAAACATACTTTATTAAAAGAGGTAAAAGTACACTGCTAAGAAAGTACATTGTATTTCTTATACTTTCATTTTAATCCTCTCCAATCAAGATTTTAAAGCAGCTTCACTCCATTAGTCCATGTTTGTTGCTTTTTGTCACTGTTTCTCCTTTGTCTTTATCATTATCATAACGTAGCGCTACAACACTGGGTGGGTCTTCGCTAACTACAAATTTTCTTCAAGTTGATCGACTTTCCACGAATCTGTAATCAACTGAAATGTTATTTTTTTTAGATATGGCATTTTTCTGTGCTAACTTCCTTCCATACCAGTTTTATAAGTCATCCAGACATCTTGGCGTCTATGCATGTGTCTGATCTACCTTAAGGGATTTATTTTCCGGAACAATATCGTTATAAGAGCTTTCTTTATTTAGTATGTGTTCTTATTCTATGCAGATTTGTAGCGATATGATAATGAGGTTAAAAAATGTTCATTATTTTTCTTTCAAATATTCGTAATTCTTCCTTACTTGTTTTACCCATTGTCCATGATTCGCATCCATGTATTAAAATAGGTCTAAAGTTTGAATTATTCTCTGTATTTTTTTGTGGCATTATTATTAACCGTGATAATTTATCTTATAAGATATTTAAAGTGTTCCATATTTTGGAAATTGTGATTGTTAACTTTAATATTTTATCTAGATTTATTGAATTTATCTCTTTTGTTGATTCGCTTGTATCTGGTTTTCATTTCGTTGATTTTAAGTGAAAAATTTTTCGTGCTCTCTTCACTTTACTGAAGATGTTTGCGGACGAGAGAGTTTCTTATGAGATCTATATCATAAGAATATGCTAGGAGTGCTTTGTACCTTGGGCCGGTAATGGATTACGTCTTAAACAGGCGATATTTCTATTTTAGTAGGCTGTTTATTAATTTTTTGACTATTTGAAATGGTCCTGCAAGTGACAACAGTAGGTTCATTTAATTTCGCTTCGTAATAAACTTAAAATTATTCGGGAATTAAAAGTTAGAAAATTCAACCGAGTTCAAAAATAAGTATCAAAAGTTAAGTGCATACAGGTGATAGTAGTTAATAAAGAAAATACCATCAGACAAGTAAGATAGAACTATTTTAATAATTTTAACAAGTCTTTAGTAAATGAATAATTGAGTGAAAGATTAAAAAAGTGGTTTTGGCGAATGTTCGAAGGGTCGACCTGCTTAGGCATTCCTACGCGTTTTTTGTTTTTGTTTTTTTTTTGGCAGATAAAAAAGTAATTAGTGCTGACAAGAAATTAATGATCAAAATAAAAGCCACATAATTTTATTACAAAAATCCAGATCTGGCCTTTAAATAGATTTGATTAAAGTTGGGATTAGAATTAAATTAAATTAAAATAATAAATTAAAAGTAAATGTAATACAATAACTAAATCGAATAAACAGCAAAAGAAATAAGCCAGAACACGATAACTCATTCGACGAGGAGGAAGCCTTCAAAAGAAGCAAAGCCGCGTTAAGAACATCTCCAAAGGATAACATAAAAAATCGCGAAATGGAAGAACTAAAGAAACTACTAGAAGTAATAAATAAGGAGATTAAAACGGAAATAAAAGAGCTAAAAACAGAAATAAAGGAAGAAAATAAGGAGATGAGAAGATATATAAATGAAGTTAAAGAAGAGATAAAACAAAATAACAAAGAAATAAAAAGCATAAAACTGGAAATAGAAAGGGTGAAGGAAGAATGGACAAAAGAGAAAGAAGAACTGAAAAGAGAAAACGAACTAACCAAAACCGATAACAAAAAATAACGGAAGAATTAAATGATCTAAAACGCTCATTAGAAAGGTTAGACAAAGAAAAAAGAATATAATCATCAGTGGATCAAAAATAGACTCTGAAGACCCAAAAACATTGAAAGAGGGAATGACTACTATATTAGAAAATCATCTTGGAGTCAAAACCAATATTAAAAGAGCACAAAAAATAGGAACAAAAACATGCTTAATTGAACTTGAAAGCGAAGAAGAAAAAACAACAATCTTAAGAAACAAATACAAACTTAAGAATGTGAAGATCAAAAAAATATGGATTACAAAGGATCTCACAAAAGGAGAGAGAGAGAAAATGGAAGCTTTAAGAGGTAAAGCAAGAGAAATGAGGGAAAATGGAAAAATGGCCAAAATATGATATAATAAAATCACAGTGGACGGCAAGGAATGGAGATGGTGCTATAAAGAAGAAAAGGTGTTGGAAATAGCGTGTTCAAAAAACTACCAGAGCAACATAAAAAGAACCAAGGAGTGGCCAAGCAACGAGTAGAGAAAGAAGAATTACTAAATAAACCGGACAATGATGACAAATGTTTAGTTTTAAGTAGTAATAGGAATAGGATTAGAAATAATAAAAATAGATTATAAATCAATTTTAAGCCAAACCCCGGAAATGTCCCTAATAGAGACGCTTTCACAAATCTGAAGATATACCTGAACCAATAGTGTCATCAAATCCTTAAACTCTGGACTTGCTATAAATACCTTGAAGATAGTTTCTATCACAGAACTTTGTTTAAAACCAAATGGCAACCTAGAACCAGAAAAATAATATTCTACGCAAACTTGTCAGCTCAAAATAGGAAGCACATTCTTCCACCCTTAAAACGTAGACTTAAACTCTATGCTTATGCTGCCGAATATACCTTGCTAGTATGGGTGACAAAAACACATACTTAACACGTAAGTATATTTAGCTATAAATTAGTCAGTCATCAGATCATCACATCTGCAAGATATACAAAAAAAATATAAGCTGCTCCTCGCCTTCTAAACCCTCGAAAGGAACTTCCTTATGGTTGTTATCTTCCTTAAATTTGCCTGGAGGACTCTTGCCTGCAAACACCGGTTAACCTGTGTGAATGTGGGGTGGTATAAGATTCATCACACTTTCTTAGTTGACTTTTCCATTCAAATCGCTCTTTCCTGAAGGGACAAGGTTTATTTATTTGAACTAAACATGTTAAGTATAGCCAGTAAGCTTTTACTTATAAAGATCATTGCATATTTGAAACTAACTCCACTTATATTGATAACATATTACCCCTAAATAGAAAATAAAACATTCAGAAGTATGTAATATTGGAGAAGTGGTATAATGCTTGTTAGATAAATTCTTTCTTTTTTTGTGCACTACTACCCATTTTTACACAAAAATATCTATTTTAGCACTTAAATATTTATTTTGAGATAACCTTTTATCCAAACTTATATGTAGTACATAGATAAAACCAGAAATAAAATAATAAAAAACCTGTATATAAGATATCATAAAACAATGGATGAAATAAAATTATTAATCGGATTCTTAAATAAAACTTATGAAGACATATTCACGTTAACAAAATACATTAGGAAATTTCCGCATATGAAACAAAATCCAATTTGGTAATAAAATCCTTTTGTATATATAAAGCTATTTTTAGAGAACTCGTACCTACCAAAAACAGGTAGTTAATAGTATACATATCTGTTACACACTGTAATGCGTATGAATGATAACAAAGCTAAGGAGTCCATATAAACCGTCCAGACTTTACGCGAGAATTATACATCTTATAGCAGAGTTGCCAAACTATCAGAGCTTACTTAAACCGATATACTTATGGTTCCAATATACAGTGAAAAAGATCTGAACGACCCCTGTAATATATACACGTGAACTAAGCGATATACATTTATGATACAGGGATAATTATGGGCTCCAAAATTTTTTTAAAAATTATGAAACTATACATGTTGACGAATCGACAGAGCCAATATTATGGAATGGTCAAGTGAGCTCCGTATATCGGTGTCCACTTGACCACGGAGCTCACCTGAACCTGAATTTTAACATGGGCGGAGTCCACCTTATGCCGTAAATATATATATATATATATATATATATATATATATATATATATATATATATATTATATATATATATATATATTATATATACATATATACATATATATATATATATATATATATATATATATATATATATATATATATATATAGACTTCGGTAAATATGCAAATAAAAATGTAGAAAATATGCGCATAAATATGCACGTGTTTACCCGAAAATATGCAAATATTTTACAAAATATGCATACAAATAAATAAAAAAATCGTAAAATAGTAACAATTTTATTTAAAAAAAAAGTGTACATAACTAAATATTTCCTACTATTCATTAAGATTTACATTTATTTTAAGTAACTACATTATTTTTAAGTATGAATAAACTTATTTAGAATTATGGTAACAATAAATGACCAAGTGGTGTTCAAAATTTTCTAACAAAAACTTGTGGCTTCTGTCTGAGTACATATATTTATATATGGAAAAACTTCGTTCAACATCAACTGATGTAACGGGAGCATTTTTCAAAATAACCAAAACATTTGGTTCTAAATTAATTGTTTCCGAAATATTTCCAGCTCGAACACTGACTACTTCAGAAAGAATATGGTAACCTTTATTTTTTTCCATAGTAGCTTCAAATTTTTTTAAAATATCTTTTCCAATATTACCTCTAACGTTCCGACAACATGACGCAAATTCTTTTATTAATGCTGTACTTTCGAACAATGACAGTTTTGGTGATTCTAACTGAGTAATTGTTTTTTGAACAAAACTAAAATTTGATTTTATAAATGAAAGTTCTTGTTGAAGCAAGTTACTCTGAAAAGTTTGTTTAGAATCCAAAAGAGATTGGGAACTTTCATCTGTTAACGTATCAATTATGTTCTTTATTTTAACAAAATGATCTGCATAAAATTAGCTGCTTCGAACCATGTTCCCCATCGCGTTAGAATATGTTGTGGTGGAAGAGGAATGTTAGGTAGCATTTCTTTATAAAGTTGAATTCTTATAGGAGATTTAAGAAATACTTTTTTGACACTGGATATCATGGTATTTACAAGAGGAAACTTTTTTCGTATTTTTCGTTATTTTTAGTTAAAGCATTTGTTTTCTCAAGTTGCTGGCATGAAATAAGATGAGATTTTGGTAATGTATCTTCTTTAAGAACACCAATCAATAAATGAGCAATATACTTTCCTGAGCAATTAGTGGTTTCGTCTACAGATATGTAAAAATAATTATCTGCAATGTCTTCCTTAATATTAATTAACACCGACGAGTATAGTCCGTTCATATTATTTCTTTTTAGAGACCGATCACTTGGAACATTAAGTTTGCAATATTTTTTTAGAAACGAACTAAAATTTACATTTGCTAATTTTGAAAGCGGTATGTTTGCAGACACTAATGCGCGACACAAGTCTTCATTAAAAGTTTCTTGCTCATCTAATTTTTTTGAAGTAGATGGGAAACATTTAGCCATTGAAGTTTGATGTTTTCCTCCTATTTTTCCTTTTTTTTGCAATGTGTGAAGCAGTTCTCACATGTTGGTCTATCTGAAATTTCTTCTCACATGCTATCTATAAATAAAAATAAAAACCTTTATTTTAACCCAACCTTTAAAATATAAAAATATACAAGGTGTTTTTGGTTAATCAAATAACTGGTTTGGAAAAAAACACTCGCTAAGTGTTTTAAATGCAGTATTAATCCACAAATTAGTTTTTGTTACTAACCATTAGTACATCATATAACTTATTTTAAAATTCAACAAAAGTTTTTTTTTTTTTGTTAATTCAATTACAATAAAAATAATTGTGTTTTAGAATAGCTGACTTCATAAAAAAAGTAAAGGTGAAAAATTTCTCTAAATACACACCATTGTATTGTACCATGGACAATTTTTTCTCACTAAAGGAAGCTATTTTTCATTTAAAAACAACCTACGAGTACTAAGTTTCAAGTAAATACGTTTATTGGTTTTAAAGTTATTGTTGTTATTAACTAAAAGAATTTAATTTTTTTTTATTTTAACACCCTGTATCTCGAAAAGTAAATAAGTTTGACCCCTCATTAACTATATCGTTTTGTTTAATTTTTCGAGAAGTATCTACAGTCAAACGTTGTAAGTGTCATTTGGAAACACCCTGTATGAATGAAATATTAGATATTTAATAGAAAATATTAGATACTTACAATTTTGCCACAGACTGAACAGTAGATTTTTTCCATATCCATAAACAGCTCTTTATAAGGTTTAATCCAAGTTGAAGCACTGGTTGTTTTAGGCATTATAAAATCACAATCTTCCTTTTTGTTACGCACAACGAGTGTTTACGCTTTGAATATCAAAACAAAAATGATTTACAAATCTGAGCATCAAATTAGAAATGTTTAGGTACCTAATTCAATAAACTGGGAGATTTTGGAAAATCCCTAAATTAGGAACAAAACTATTAGCCGTTTACCTGCTGTTAAGATACAATAAATTGTAGATAGATTTGGGGATTAGATCATAAAATGCAAATGAGCGAACCCTTAGCGATTATCCAATAACTGAATGCCTCAGTGACCGAGACTTTCTAAGAATGTTGAGGGCTACTTAAATTGATCTTCTTTGAAATTGTAAATGTTTTGTACCTGTAGAGATTACGTACTTAGATCATTTCTTGATTAAAATAACTACAAAATTTTATACAAGAATTGAAATAAATTGGTATGTTTAAAAATTTTCAAATACAGTATAAAAATCTGAACTTTTATGCACTTTATGCAAACTTTTATACAAATATGCCAAAATATGAAATATTTGCATAAAATATGCACAATATGCAAAATATGCAATATGCATATTTGCAAAAGTATATATATATATATATATATATATATATATATATATATATATATTGGATTTGAAATTTCCGCGGGAGCTTTATGTGATTTCAGATGTTTTCCGGGTTTGACTCCGCGTTAAATAGTTTTGGTTTTTAGAGAAACCATTGTTTTGATGACGTTTCGGCAAGGTCACACTTGCCATTGTCAAGTCAGATTAGTTCTGCTTTGACTTGAAGTTTCAGGAGGAAAACATCTGAAATCATATATATATATAAAATATATATATATATATATATATATATATATATATATATATATATATTATATATTTATATATATATATATATATATATATATATATATATTATATATATATATTATATATATTTGTGTATCACATGCAGCAACTAAAACTTATTCGTAAACTATTTCGTAAGGTTTTATTATGCAATAATTAGATTTTGCAATGAATTGTATATTTTACTATCTTTTATTTTGTGATATTGACGATTTTTGTAATTTTAGTAAATTTTAATTGTTATTGTTGTTTTTTTTTTTCTTTTTGTAAGCATTGTATAATTTTCAGTGACAAGCAAGCATATTTCTATTTTAGAACCCTACCCGTTCCATAAGGTTTAATGTGTTATATATATTGTTGTATATTGTGGTTTGTTGTTTATGTTTTGTTAAACAATGGTTTATGGTTTTATTACGTTTATTAATATTTTCTTAAATACATATTGAAACGAATAAAATGTGTGAATTGACAAAGTTCAGAAGAACTGAAATAGAAGTGATGGAAAAAAAAATACTAAAAATAGGGCTAAGCTCAGAGGAACAAATTTAAATGGCCAAAGAGACACTAAATCTCAAGTGAGTGTTCGGGCTAGCTTCAATGCACTGGATTGTGGCTTTAAAGATTTAAACAGATAGCAAGGATACTGAGCTAATGAGACAAGAAACGAAATGAGACCTGGTAATATCAAACGTGATACAACTAAAGAAGGTCACTGGGAATAAATTTATAGAAAGAGAACAATAAGAAGAGAAAAGAAGGGCGCCAACTCAACGATAGTTGAGATTTTGAAGTAACAAATGAATCTGGAGATAATACTCTGAAATACAAAAATACTAAATATTAATCTTGTTTTGCTATGTTATATACTGGTTAGTAGAACTGAAATAAAACTCAAAATAGCAACAATAAATATATTTATAAACAAATGTATATAGGTATATGTGTATAAACAATTTACATATAATGCAAAGCCAAATAACAGTGGTAGTGGATGGTGTACAGATACAATAGGACCTAATAGCCCCTCAACAAATGAATAGTCACTACCACTGGCCAAATAAAATATGAAATATTAGTATACAACAAGAATAGTCCGTAGGGTAGCCAAAGTCTTAAAACAAAAAGGTAGTCATTTAAATTTAAATTAGTTCTACTAAAATGAGGTACTAATGACAATATTGTAAAGATATCAAACTTGATAAATCTCTATTACAATTATATTAAATATATATATTACATCCAAAAAATGAGTTGTTCCATACTCATTATATAATATTTAAAAACAAACCACATTAAATTTATGTCCCTCTTAATATCAAATTGTATTATATTAACAAAAATATTATATCCAAAAAAAAAAGTGAGTTTGGTCAGACTCTCTAAATCCTAGTTAAAAACCCAATAAAAACATGTAATGTATTTTCTTCTCCCCAATATTTTAGAATTAGATTATATCAAAATTAAATTATCACAAAAGGTATTCACCTTATCATATGCATATGATCAGTTAACAGTAAATATAAAGTAATACGTAATACAAAAGGTCAAATAGTTAAACGACTTATCTTTACAGCACTATAAGTCCATAGGAAAAACTCCTCTTGGCACGGCTACATCAGTTTATGGCTGTAAAGACGAATCCTGGTCACAAAAGCCACAACCAGTCACTGGTCTCTGGGTGACAGCAAAATCCACGGGTTGTTAACTATTTAAGGATTCAAAGTCTAGTATCCTTGAGGGAATATTCTCAAGAGAATATCCTCAAGTAACGTGAAATTAATATTTTCACGTGACGGAATCTAAAATGATTATTTAATTTAATGAATATGTAATTCAATAGGTGTAGCAACATGGATTGACTGCACCAAAACAAAACATCAAAACATTTGGTATTAGGTTAAGTCAACATCATGTCAAATTTATGAAGTTACTTTCGTAGGCATGGCAAGCTTGCGCCATGAAAAGAACATGCGCAGAATATAGAAGGCTGTACCACATTTGTAGAACCTTTTATATTCCACCAAAAAAGTTAGGTAAAAAAGAACCAAAAAAACTTAATGATAACGACGTGGAATAAAACAGAATTTAAGTTTAACTATATAAAAAAAATGACCTTCTGTTCTTTGTAAGTAAATCAAGGAAATTTTATATTTAAATTATTTCGGAACTCAAAAATAAATCTCTAAAGAAATACTAAATACAATGATAAATTTGATTATATGATAAAGAGATAATACGTATAAAATGATTTACTTACATGGAGCTCGCAGCACGCCCAAAAAAACTCTTCCTTTTTATGTGGAACTCATAAATGAATATTGATTTTAAAATTAATTATTACTATTATTATAAATGAATTATATTTTTCCCCAAATTATCTTCCTTGCTCCAATTCCGTCACTTTGAATGTGAACAATTTCACCGGTTGGCGTGTCTGCGTTGACGAGTTCAGACCAAAACTAACCGCTTCGTTTCCGCACAAAATCGATCTTCCTTTCAAAACGATAACAGCGCGTGTGGGGGAAAATGTCGATTCAAAATCGATCGTAGGCGGGTAATAAAAATTTCTTGAGGGGTTTAAATTGGACTAGTCAGTAGCGTAAACGCTACATTCTCCCTCATCTCCAGCAAAAAAAAAAGGAACCTTTTTTTTTTTTTTTTGTGGCAGAACGATCTAACGCTGGGTCGACAATGAACGTTGATACGTTAAAATTGAACATTTTCCTCACCAGTCAACCATTTGCTCAGGAATTGGAACAAAATCAAGGACGAAATAAAAATATGGAACGAAGAATATGAGACGAAGTCATACATTTTTTTTTTAATGCGATAATGTATGTTAATTTAGTATAAACCAAAGATTAAAAAAAAAATATACATTTTAAGTTTAATTCTATAACATTACAGATCAAGTTAACTTTTAACACTACTTATCTACATTCTCAAGTATTAGTAAAAACAACCATCGTTAAAACTACATTATAGGTGTGTATTAACAACCCCTAACACAATATCTCCAAGAACCATTCATAACAACGAAATTCAAACAAAGTCCTATGAACTTTACCCAGCGTTGACACTAGAGCGACCAGATTCTATTCGTCACCATAGAGTTCAATGAGGGCCTAATTACTCAGAACTAGTTGAAACTACAAACCTAAACATATATATGGTTCGGGATATCAACAACAAGGTAAAAGATAATTCAATACACCTACTTGATTTAGCAGCGGTAGGAAAACACACAATCGGTAAAGGCACAAGCCTAGATACTAGCAAGCCCACTATACTCATGGTATAGGGTATGCTAAAAAAAAGGTAAGTAAGATAAATGCAATCCCAACTCATAGTAAAGGATATGCACAAAAGGTAAAAGATAATTGCACGTCCAGATCTACTCATGGTAGAGGATATGCACAAAACTCACTTCTACCAGCTATACACTTGGTAGAAGGAAAGATAAAAGAGATCCTAACTGTAATACCTAAACTGTACTATTGACGTGTTCCAATTCTATACTCACGACAAGAACAGTAAAGGACAGATTTTTAGGACTCTATAATCAAGATAAAGATAAGGTATATATTCATAAGATATAGATAAGAAAGAAACTTATCCAGGTAAAGGTAAAGATAATTAACTTCAGGTAAAGGTACGAGATAAACTCAATTAAGGTAAAGATAAAGATACACTCAAGGTAAAGGTACGAGATAAACTCAGTCAAGGTACGAGATAAACTCACGGTAAAGGTACGAGATAAACTCAGTCAAGGTACGAGACAAACTGAAGGTAAAGATACGAAATAAACTCCATTACAGGTATGAGATAAACTCCATAAAGGTAAAGATAAACTCAATTAAGATACAGATAAAGATAACTCACATCTACCAATCCATATCACTAGTAGAGAGACAGGTAACCAAACAGTATACAATAAGATATGTTAAAACTCAAATACTTTGAGAAGGTAATAACATAGGAGATAACAAACCAAGTTAAACAGACTTACATACTGCTGAATATCAGAACGATCCAATTCTAAATGACACATTCTAATTTCAACCTAAGAGACACTCAAGGAACAACTAATATGTATTGATATACTTCTGAGCCAAGTGAGGGCACACATCCAGGGTGATCAATCCTGAACCCACGCTAAAACACCGACACAGTAAGTGAATGTGAATGCATAAGCTTTATGGTCATGATCCACAAAACCATACAATACTATTAAAGAAAATCTTTGGAATGTTTTCCGAATTATCCCTGTAAATATCTATTCAACTCAGAACTCAAGATGGGGAGATTCCCATATATCCATCCTGTACTCCTATGATATGCAGTTGGACTTTTAAGAGAAAACAAACAACAAAATTAACAAGTCCATAAACCAAGATAATAACCAACATTAAGATAAGATAAAAAAAATAGAAGGCAAAATAACACAACTTATGGTTTTTGCCAGGTAAACAAAATTGATAACAGATCTTAAAAACCAAACTGGTACAGAAGTGATAAGGGACTAATGAGATCTAATGATATAAGTAGAAATGGAAAATCAATCCGTCGATAACTATCCATTAAACCTGGTTGGGGAAGATTTGTCGGTTTGCATGTAGCACAGATTTGCATTAAGCGATATAGCTACGTACAGTTTGACGCATCTTCAGCCAGTAATAAAGTTCAGATATTCGACGGAAAGTTTTGTAGAAACCAAAATGAGCTGCAGTAGGATGGTCATGAAAAGTGGCCAAAACCTCTGCTCTATTAGGAGTTGGAAAAACTATCTTCCAATCCGACATTCCAGTAAGGGAATCTATGGAACTTAAGACATGTTTATACAAAACACCATGTTCAACTTTAAAATCAGGAAATTTACCTGGTACATTCTGTACATCATACAACATTTTTTAACAATGGACTGGTTAGAATACAGACTCTCAACTCATACTCTAATTCAGGAGCTAACAGATGCTCTACCTTGAAAGCAGACATATTACACAACTGAGAAATATACAAGAGAATGAGTAAAAGTAGGTAAAGTTTAACTTACTCTCTGACTCCAAATTAATATTCTGAAGGGATACCTATACCAGTAATGTTTAATTGTTTTGGTCCAGTTATGAAATCCAATGAGATATACTGCTACAACACCCTAAGGAACCTAAAATTTCAAAACTGTTATTTCAAGGTAGTGACTCAGCTTATTGACTACTCCGGACTTGTAAAATATGTGAAATAGTTAACTTTAGTTATTTAAATTTTTAATTAATATATTATTAATCTAAATTGTTATTTAATCAATCAAAAACAAAGCAATTTATTCAGTCTACACAGTATATAGCAAAAACAAGTCAATTTAAGATATAGATATAAGGTAATGTCCAAAAAAAATTGAAAAACAAAACTAAACGTTAAAATGAAAATCTAAAAGCACAACCAGTGAAAACCACAACAACCCAAGATCAAAATCAAAAGTTAAAGGAGATACATATATATTTTTTTAAGGCAGAAGTGGAAAAGAAGCCACACGTTG
The DNA here is from genome assembly GCA_918026665.1 of Diabrotica balteata. NCBI lineage: Eukaryota > Metazoa > Arthropoda > Insecta > Coleoptera > Chrysomelidae > Diabrotica > Diabrotica balteata. The sequence continues at coordinate 66,624,773 of OU898278.1, forward strand.
GGTCTAGCCAATTGAAACGAATAAAATGTGTGAATTGACAAAGTTCAGAAGAACTGAAATAGAAGTGATGGAAAAAAAAATACTAAAAATAGGGCTAAGCTCAGAGGAACAAATTTAAATGGCCAAAGAGACACTAAATCTCAAGTGAGTGTTCGGGCTAGCTTCAATGCACTGGATTGTGGCTTTAAAGATTTAAACAGATAGCAAGGATACTGAGCTAATGAGACAAGAAACGAAATGAGACCTGGTAATATCAAACGTGATACAACTAAAGAAGGTCACTGGGAATAAATTTATAGAAAGAGAACAATAAGAAGAGAAAAGAAGGGCGCCAACTCAACGATAGTTGAGATTTTGAAGTAACAAATGAATCTGGAGATAATACTCTGAAATACAAAAATACTAAATATTAATCTTGTTTTGCTATGTTATATACTGGTTAGTAGAACTGAAATAAAACTCAAAATAGCAACAATAAATATATTTATAAACAAATGTATATAGGTATATGTGTATAAACAATTTACATATAATGCAAAGCCAAATAACAGTGGTAGTGGATGGTGTACAGATACAATAGGACCTAATAGCCCCTCAACAAATGAATAGTCACTACCACTGGCCAAATAAAATATGAAATATTAGTATACAACAAGAATAGTCCGTAGGGTAGCCAAAGTCTTAAAACAAAAAGGTAGTCATTTAAATTTAAATTAGTTCTACTAAAATGAGGTACTAATGACAATATTGTAAAGATATCAAACTTGATAAATCTCTATTACAATTATATTAAATATATATATTACATCCAAAAAATGAGTTGTTCCATACTCATTATATAATATTTAAAAACAAACCACATTAAATTTATGTCCCTCTTAATATCAAATTGTATTATATTAACAAAAATATTATATCCAAAAAAAAAAAGTGAGTTTGGTCAGACTCTCTAAATCCTAGTTAAAAACCCAATAAAAACATGTAATGTATTTTCTTCTCCCCAATATTTTAGAATTAGATTATATCAAAATTAAATTATCACAAAAGGTATTCACCTTATCATATGCATATGATCAGTTAACAGTAAATATAAAGTAATACGTAATACAAAAGGTCAAATAGTTAAACGACTTATCTTTACAGCACTATAAGTCCATAGGAAAAACTCCTCTTGGCACGGCTACATCAGTTTATGGCTGTAAAGACGAATCCTGGTCACAAAAGCCACAACCAGTCACTGGTCTCTGGGTGACAGCAAAATCCACGGGTTGTTAACTATTTAAGGATTCAAAGTCTAGTATCCTTGAGGGAATATTCTCAAGAGAATATCCTCAAGTAACGTGAAATTAATATTTTCACGTGACGGAATCTAAAATGATTATTTAATTTAATGAATATGTAATTCAATAGGTGTAGCAACATGGATTGACTGCACCAAAACAAAACATCAAAACATTTGGTATTAGGTTAAGTCAACATCATGTCAAATTTATGAAGTTACTTTCGTAGGCATGGCAAGCTTGCGCCATGAAAAGAACATGCGCAGAATATAGAAGGCTGTACCACATTTGTAGAACCTTTTATATTCCACCAAAAAAGTTAGGTAAAAAAGAACCAAAAAAACTTAATGATAACGACGTGGAATAAAACAGAATTTAAGTTTAACTATATAAAAAAAATGACCTTCTGTTCTTTGTAAGTAAATCAAGGAAATTTTATATTTAAATTATTTCGGAACTCAAAAATAAATCTCTAAAGAAATACTAAATACAATGATAAATTTGATTATATGATAAAGAGATAATACGTATAAAATGATTTACTTACATGGAGCTCGCAGCACGCCCAAAAAAACTCTTCCTTTTTATGTGGAACTCATAAATGAATATTGATTTTAAAATTAATTATTACTATTATTATAAATGAATTATATTTTTCCCCAAATTATCTTCCTTGCTCCAATTCCGTCACTTTGAATGTGAACAATTTCACCGGTTGGCGTGTCTGCGTTGACGAGTTCAGACCAAAACTAACCGCTTCGTTTCCGCACAAAATCGATCTTCCTTTCAAAACGATAACAGCGCGTGTGGGGGAAAATGTCGATTCAAAATCGATCGTAGGCGGGTAATAAAAATTTCTTGAGGGGTTTAAATTGGACTAGTCAATAGCGTAAACGCTACAATATTCCTGAATTTTTATCTTTCTTCTGTCTACTGCTATGTCTAACGTGACATACTAAAGTTGCCAACTAACAATTAAGCTGGAGTTATACACCATAATTCACTATATTTTTCAACTTATCACTCACTGGATAAGAGCAGAACATACTCAATACCCTGAACAGGTTAATGTTTGGGGAAGAATTTTTTAAACTTTTTATTACTTGTGTGATATTTTAGTTTAAATAAAATATTATATAAAGTACTTTACGATTTTATTTACTCCATCTTTATTCTTTTGTGTAAATTAATTTTTATAAATATATTTCCATAAACTGAAAATTAAAATTATTCACCGTTTGTTGTTTCTCACTTATTCGAAATATTTCATATGTTTACGATACTAAAAATAAAAGCAAGCAAAAGCAAAAGTCAAACCAATAGTGATTATTTATTCAAGTAAAAAAACTGTTTCAAATAACTTTCAAATATTGAAAGGTACGCCGCTGACTTAAAAGGAAATGTCACAGTCTATCACCTCGTCTCTTTCCCCGCGCCTATAAACTTTTCGACTTCAAATTTAGGTGAACAGAGTGCAGGGCATGCCTAGTCCATCTTTATTTATACGTCCATGGTTCATACCAACATGGTTTCAATTGATCCTTTGGTAGGGTCCATATACAGTACCAAAGTCTACAGATATTCGATTAATTTAAATTAATTTTCTCCCTCATTATTAGTATGATGATAACTAAAATTCATTGGGTGATATGCATTTATATTCCCCTCAGCGTTTCTCTCGAAAACTGTATATATTATAATTATTAAATTTTTATTATAAACTTTATGATACACCATCTTACTGATTACTTTATAACAGTACTTTATTTAGTTTCAGTTTCATGAATACTGAAATTCATTGGGTAATTTTTTTGTTTTTCCAGGGATATTCTCTGTAGTAATTTATTAATGTTAAATTAATAATTTTAGTGTGATGAATACTACAATTCATTGGGTAACTTTGTTTTATTTTCCCCAGATTAAGATTTGAAAATTATGTTGTTATTTTTTTAAATATTACAAATTTTAGTTATACTCTAATTTTTTTATGAATAATGTATAATTACTTATATTCATTAATTTACTTATTTTGTTATAATATTTTTAAATATCATATAACAAATTTTAGTTTCATGAATACTACAATTGGGACGTATTCAATTTCCCTGAGTAATACTCTAAAAAATTTTATGATCAATATTTTGTTATTATATTCATTAACTTAATTGCTTTATTATAAAGTATTTATTTTTGATTTGTTACTACAGATTACTATTGCATATACTTATTCCTAGGTAGAATATTGTGTTCTTGTTTTCTTTGAGAAAAATTTCTCAGTTGTGTTCAAAATTTTTCTGATGGGTGGTAGGAGTGTGTAACGTTATAAACGTCACATTTCTATTAATTTATATTTAAATAATTATTTCATTTTAATTTCTTTATTAATTTATTAATTCTTTATATTATACCTCCAATATAATTTTATTATACCTCCTTACAATACCTCCAGCTTTGTTTTTACTATTTTTTATGTAAAAAGTAGTTGGCGCCCTCCCTTTCTCCCTGTTTTTCTTTTCTTTTTCTGTCTTTATTTTCCCTCTCTTTCTGTCCCGTGAAATAAATATTCGTCCTATCTCTTTCTGTCGGGTAGACCAAATATTCTGTTCTGTGTTGACAGACAAGCTAATGTCATAAAGATTTCAATGATGGACGATAACTTCGGAAAAACAAATCATTTTGTCATTTGATCCCTAAGCTATAAAACGTTTAATATAAATCATTTACACGTGTGTTTTGCCAAAGTAAAAGTTGGAGTACGTTCTTCAAAGTTTATTTGTTTGTGATTCGAGTTTATGCATAAGGTAATCGACCTCCAAACCTGAATAAAAATAAAATTAAATGTTTGTTTTTCTACAGTATGTCTGAAACACGGGAAGTAAAATTTACATTATCTTAATTATTTATATGGTTGCAAGATCGGCAGAGATCTTTAGTTGAGGGTGAGGCAGTTTTTGGAGGTGGCCACGTTATATTTTAAATTACGCCTTACGTTTTCTACTAATAACTCCATGAGACCGATACAGTAAATGTAAACACAGTCATGTACTTGGTTATAGGTTTGCCAATTCGCCAAATGTATTGCCAAACTTTTCTCATATTCTCGTCCAGCGAAAACTTATGTATGGATTTTTTTTTGTGAATTATAATAGGATGAACATTGAGGAACACCGCAAGAGTTTTTTGAGGTCGAAGTCATTGTTAATTACAATATAAACCGGCCGCTAATATGTATACAAAATAAGGACAATTTCAAGGTTTTCCCAAAGTGGATGCTTTTGAAATCTACCATCAGGCGTTGCCCACTTTGCGGTTACTCGCAAATAGCAACATCCTATGACATCTGTGCTAACTTCATTTGGTCTCCCACTTTCTGTCAAACAACTTTTCTAACGTAGCGGGAATATAATTTTTTGCCTGCTTTTGAAATTTAAAAAAGAAGGCAAACATTATTATAAGACTCATTTTATGGTCTACAATATTCTCTTGCGGTAAGTACTTTCTTTGTAATCTTTATTCTATAATTCTGACAGCATTTTCAATATTTGTAACCAAACTTCTTTTGAAAGCACATTTTTCCGATTATAAGCATTAGGACTCTTTAACAGAATTTAACTAAGTAGTAACAATTATATTTCACTTTATCTTTGCCATATGCTATTTGTTTAATTGTAATTTTGTAAAATGACAAGGAAGTTAAACCCCTTTTGATATGTCTCTAATGCACTGTTTCTCCTATTTTAGTTTATTGGATTTATTGCGTTTATTGAATAATTTTGAAGAATTTATTGACCACATCGATATTTTATTGACCGTATCCATTATTAACCATTTGAGGACTCAACAACTTAGTCAGGACCTAAATACACATGTTACTGCAGCTCTCCAGAAGACACATTTAATTGGAGGACCTAACATCTACAACACACAAGCCACCCATCGAAGCAATAAGTATCACAAATTAATTGTTAAGCTTTGGCAGGGTTGATGGGTTGATTGTTTTTTTATTGTTTTTAATAAATATGATTGGTTAAGATTTGTTTTATTTGCTATCAGTTAAGAACTCAGATTCAATCCCTAGTTTAAGATAAGACGAACTCACCCTTGAGATACTGAGCTAGGCAAGGTACACACGATAAGCTCCCATGGTTGATTGAGGAATTATTTTTACAATAGTACTTCAATTCTCCTTGATAGTCTTATCGTTACAGATTCACAGTCGATTTCACCTAGAATCCTGATAATGAGATTAAAAGTATTACATGATTTAGTTGTGTCGTACAAACCAGGAAAAAGCATGTACATATCTGACACACTCTCAAAGGCATTTCTAAATAAACAACAAAAGATCTGTTAATACGGAAATAGAGTTTGCCGGTCATTCAATTTTCAATGATTTACCGCTATCCGAGGAACGAAAAAATTAGTTTCGACAAATACAACACAACACAACAACGAGACAATAGTAGACCCCCAACTACAAGTTGTTTTTGACTTGATCATCAGTGGCTGGACAGAGCAAAAATATAACATTCCAGAAAATGTCAGACATTTTGACAAACTAAAGAACAATCTATACCTAATGACCTTCTTTTTCTAGACAATAAATTAGTTGTTCCCTTTTCATTAAGAAAAGAAGTTCTAGGATTACTTCATAAGGGACATTTAGGCATAGAAAAAACAAAAGCACTGTAACGACTATTTTGCTTACCACAGGGTAAGAATATGGGGGACAAGATTGGGCAAACAAAATAATCGGAACAAGTGCATTGAAACTTCAATACTCCGGGAGTATTGGATTTTAGGAAGTGTAGAACTTCCAAATTTCAGAAAAACTGAAAGAGAAGTGCTGAAAAAAATACTAAAACTAGGGCTAAGCTCAGAGGAACAAATTTAAATGGCCAAAGAGACACTAAATCTCACGTGAGTGTTCGGGCTAGCTTCAATGCACTGGATTGTGGCTTTAAAGATATAAACAACAATAACAAGAGATAATGAGCTAATGAGACAAGAAAGAAATGAGACCTGGTAATATCAAACGTGATACAACTGAAGAAGGTCACTGGGAATAAATTTATAGAAAGAGAACAATAAGAAGAGAAAAGAAGGGCGCCAAGTCAACGATAGTTGAGATTTTGAAGTAACAAATGAATCTGGAGATAATACTCTGAAATACAAAAATACTAAATAATAATCTTGTTTTGCTATGTTATATACTGGTTAGTAGAACTGAAATAAAACTCAAAATAGCAACAATAAATATATTTATAAAAAATGTATATAGGTATATGTGTATAAACAATTTACATATAATGCAAAGCCAAATAACAGTGGTAGTGGATGGTGTACACATACAATGGGACCTAATAGCCCCTTAACAAGCGAATAGTCACTACCACTGGGCAAATAAAGTTTAAAATATTAGTAACAATTCAAGTCTGTATGATAGCCAAAGTCTTACCACAAAAAGGTAGTAATTTAACTTTAAATAGTTCTACTAATATGAGATACTAATGACAATATTGTAAAGATATCAACCTTGATAAGTCTATTACAATTATTATATTACATCAAAAAAATGAGTCTTCAATACTCTTTATATAATGTTTAAAAAAAACCACATGAAATTTATTTCCCTTCCCAAAATCAAAATTGTATTATATCAAATGTATTGTATTAACAAAAATATTATATCAAAAAAAAGTGAGTTTGGTCAGACTCTGTATATCCTATTTAAAAACCCAATAAAAACATGTAATGTATTTTCTTCTCTCCAATATTTTAGAATTAGATTATATCAAAAATTAAATTATCACAAAGGTATTCACCTTATCATATGAAGAGGGTATACTACTAAATAGGAAGTAACAAAAGTTAAACAATTAAACAACTTATCTTTACAGCACTATAAGTCCATAGGAAAATTCCTCTTGGCAAGGTTACATCAGGTTGTGGCTGTAAGGACAAACCCAGGGGAGTCTAATTTAGTCAAACCAGGCACTGGTCTATCTGCTCCGAGAAATCGGTAACTCCATAACCAAGTTGTTAACTATTCAATAAAGAGAATAACTATTCCTTGAGGGAATATTCTGAAGAGAATATCCTCAAGTGAAGTGACGGAATCTAAAATGATTATTTAATTTAATAAATGCAATTCAATAGGTGTAGCAGCATGGATTGACTGCACCAAAACAAAACATCAAAACATTAGGTTATGTCAACATGTCAGAACTTCCGAATTTACTTCGTAGACATGACAGGCTTGCGCCATGAAAAGAACATGCGCAGAATATAGAAGGCTGTCCAATATTTGTCGAACCTTTTTATATTCCACCAAAAAAGTTAGATACAAAATGGGAACCAAAAAAAACTTAATGATAACGACATGGACTAAAACAGAATTTAAGTTTAACTATATAAAAAAAATGACCTTCTGTTCTTTGCAAGTAAATCAAGGAAATTTTATATTTAAATTATTTCGGAACTCAAAAATAAATCTCTAAAGAAATACTAAACTACAATGATAAATTTGATTGTATGATGAAGAGATAATACGTATGAAATTATTTACTTACATGGAGCCGCAGCACGCCAAAAAAAATCTTCCTTTTTATGTGGAACTCTTATAAATTACTCTTGATTTTAAAAATTTACTTATTATTATTATTATATCTATTTTATTTATGAATTAATTTATTCTTCCCCAAATTATCTTCCTTGCTCCAATTCCGTCACTTTGAAGGTGAAAAAATTTCACCGGTTGACGTGGCTGCGTTAACGAGTTCTGACCAAAACTGATCGTTCCGCTTCCGCATAAAATCGATCTTCCTTTCCAAGCGCTAACAGCGCGTGGGTGGGGAAATGTCGATTTAAAATCGATCGTAGGCGGGTAATAAGAAATTTCTTGAGGGGTTTAAATTGGACTAGTCAGTAGCGTAAACGCTACAGCATACGACACTCAGTTGGTTGTTGGAGAGCTGGGTCGTGGATAAGTTGAAGATATTGGGGGTTGGATTGGGCAACTACAAAAAAAAAGAAATAAAGGGGTACTTATACAAATCTCTTGAGACAAACAGAATGAAAATAAACGGAAACACCTCAAGAAATTTAATATAGGGCGCCACTTGAGGTGCCCAATTATACCTATTACAACCACTAGTTGTAACTAGGGAAATAATTGTATAACATCAAAAATATAGAAAAAAAATATCGTTTTCAAATAAAACTCAAAATAGATCAGAGAAACAAATTAAACATTTATTCTTGTCTCAAACAAAACAGATCAAAAATACATATTATAAAAGAAACATATCATATAACATAATACAAATAACAAAAACTTACATGTTCTTTGTTTACTATATTATGGCCAATTAGATTATCAAAAATTAAGGATCCTTGTTAATGAAAACATATAAATTTAACCTTATATATGAAATATCGTTTCTACATAATAATCAAATTAAAATTGTCATAACAAAAAAACAAATTAAGCTTGCTGTCAGGTATCACATTTAATTTTGATGACAAAGAATGAAAGCAATTATTACTTTAGCAAAAAATATCTGTCTTTACTTTGAAAAATTAATATATTGAATTGTTACCTTAATGTTTTTTTTTTTATACAAACACTTTGAAACTTTACATCTCTGGGGAAGCTACTCGGACAAAACTTTCAAAACTGGAAGGCAGCAACCATCAGGAACTAGTTCTACACTCCAGGACAAAACGATTGGAACAGGAACTTAGTGGACGAAATAAGCCGACTACAGGGACATCCTATATCATACTTCTTAGAAGCTTCCGGTATTCATTCAAATATGATAGTATTATCATTGACCGGTCCTAAGACATTTCAAAAGAAATTGAATCCTCTTTGATTCAAAAATGGCCCAACATTCCACATCCGCAAAAAGCGTCTACCACCGTTTCAAATAGGTTCTTGGACTCACATTGTAGCACGTCTGCTCTGCTTCAAATCTAGTCGTCGACTCTATTGTCACATGTCTGCCCTGTTTGAAATCTCTCAGTCGACTCTTTTTGCTTCGTTACATTTTACCAGAATCTCGCCAAAAATTTCCCTTCCGTCTTGCAGCCTGTCGCCGACCCACTTAAAACCAAAACAAATATTCCCTCCTCTTATCGACAAAAAAAAACAACTTTTAAATGTTCCTTTATTGCCTAAACAAACAAATATTCTTTTTTTTTTTGACCCTCGTCTAATAACGAAAACCAACTTTAATATTAGGGGAATTCATGTTTCATAATACCTCTTTGGCGACAAAAAAATCTTGTTATTTCACCTAACATTGCAACACAGAGATAAAAACATATTTCCAGCGTTAATACGCATTTAAAAATCTCGTCAAAAAAAACTTGAAATATTATTTCGATTGTTTTCTTTGGTAAAAACAACAGGAGCGTAACACAGAAATCTTTTCTATACACTTTAAATAAAAAACGCTACAGCACTAGCCCGCCAAATTTATCATTGGCCTTGTATGGCGATGGATATTGAATCATACATAAGGGCATGTAAGAGTTGTGAAAAATTTGCTAAAAATACTCAAAACAAACTCTATTATCATATCCACTACCTAAGAGGCCATGGGAGTGGGTTGGGTACGACATTTTCACATATACTGGAAAAAGTTACGCAGTTTTATTTGACTCATATTCTAACTGGTTAGAGGTATTACCCATTAAAGACAAAAGTGCTGATTCAGTAATTGCTAAAATTAACACAGTTTTTACACGATTTGGATCACCTGATTTTCTTGTAACTGACAACGTACCCTATAATAGTGAAAAATTTAGAAAGTTTAATAGAAATTGGAACTTTACTTTAATCTTTCGTAGTCCTAATTATCCACGTTCAAATGGATTAGCAGAAAAAGCAATGTCAATTGCAAAAAAACATGTTAAGGAAAACCTTAGATGAAAGAAAGCATGCAGACCTTCAGTCAGCATTAATAAATTATAGAAATTATCCATTAAAAGGTATGGGATACTCCCCATCACAACTTCTTAATAGCAGAAGATGTAAAACAAAAGTTCCAATTTTAGTTGATTTGTTGCATCCATGTTTGTGTGAAAATGATGAAATGAAAGCTAAAAAAGAATTTAATGAGACAAATTTTAATAAAAATGCGACAATATTGAAGCCATTGAACAGGGACATGGCTGTAACAGTCCTTGATCACTGTAATAACACCTGGAAGTCTACAAAAATCTTGAATCAACATGAGTCGCCTACAGCTGCCAACATAATCAGATATTTGAAACATCAAATCATAATAATACTTACTGTACTCAGGGAGACAAATTAAAAAACCTTGTACGCTAAGCTCATGATACTATGACTAACAAGATAGGATCTTCCCGTAGCACAAAATCGGTCGTGTTCGCGCATGCCGTCATTGTAGAGTAAAATTTGAATTCTTTTTTTTATTTTACAAAATAGTCGCATCAACCTCTGAGGTTATTAGCGACATATATACATATACATATGATCATTTATTTACAATAAATGTTAGATTTTGTTAAATACATTGATATCTTTAAGGAATTTTAACAAATGTTCAATTTTACAATTATCTCCTAAGATTTTACTTGTTGATCCGATGATGTGGTTGTTCTGTCCCTGCAACTGGTATCTTGGGCACTCTACAAGTACATGTTTAACACTTAGTGGGATATTACAGTTTTCACATAAAATGGGATTAGTATTAGTGTGACCAATTTTGTGTCCGTGGGTAAGTCGGGTATGTCCTAGACGAAGACGAGTAACAATGACTTGGTGAGTTCTGTTGGGAATTTGAGATTTCCACGGTTTTACAAACGTTTTCACTTCGCGAAGTTTTGAAGTTAAACTGTCCTACTGGTTTTGCTACAGATTTTCGACTTTCTCTTTAATAAATTATTTTAGATCGTTAAGAACTACATCTCTCACTTCACTCGCGGTTTCACTGTTCCTGGCTTGTTGGGCTGTACGATCAGCTTCTTCATTTCCTTGAAGACCAATGTGTGAAGGAACCCATAGGAATTGTACAGTATAGTTATTGTTTTGAATGATAGCTAGTTCTTTTTTTATTAGGAGAGCAATTGGATGTTTTGTTTACAGTTGGTTAATGGTATTGATGGAACTGACGGAATCGGTAATTATAAGAACATTAGATATATTACTGGAGTTAATATGAACAAGAGCTTGATAGATGGCGTATAGTTCGCCAGTATGTATACAGCTTAAAGATGGTAGTTTATAGGTACTCAAGTGTAATATTTGGAGTAATGACAGCTGCTCCAACTCCAGTAGATATTTTAGAAGCGTGTGTGTATATATGATAGGATTTAGAAAATTTTGTTAGTTTATTGATGAAAGTATTTTTTATTAAGGAGTGTGGAGAATCGTTCTTTCTGAAGATATTTAAGGATGTATCGGATTGCGGAATCATTAATGTCCAAGGAGGAGGAATTTGTATGGAGTTGGAATATAGGTATTTGGTATTGGAATTTGTAAAGTTCTAAGGGTTTGCCTAACTTATTCGTAAAATGGCGGTTTCATGTTCCTATTTTCTGTATATAGGTTTTTAAAACGATCGGTAAATATGTTACTTCTAGATGAATTGTTTGGATTAGCAGCAAATGCGTATGTGAGAGATAAGTGCATCCTTCTATATTTAAGTGATGGCTCTCCAGTTTCTGCTCGTAAACTTTCTATTGGGCTGGTCCGAAATGCTCCTGTAGCTGTTCTTAATGCCGTATTTTGAATTACGTCAAGATGGTGTAATAGGTATTCTTTAGCAGATGCATATACTATGGAACCGTAATCTAATTTGGATCTAATTAGGGTTTTATAAACATGGATTAAGCAGTTATAGTCAGCTCCATAGTTTTTATTAGATAGAGTTTTTATAAGATTAATTCCATTTTGGCACGTTTTTTTTTATTTGTAGAATGTGTTTTTTCCATGTGAGTTTCGTATCAAAAATCATCCCTAAGAACCTAATGTCATCGGCATAATCCAGGATTTGGTTACATAATTTTAGTTGCGGTTTAATCGGATCACGTTTCTTTCAAAATAACAAACACTTTGATTTGCTGAGTGAAAACTGCAATCCTGTTTTCTTCGACCAGTTTTCGAGTTCATAAAGTGAGGTTTGTAAGTGACGCTGTACTGATGAGATGTTTTTTTCCCGAAGATACCAATACCAGATCATCCGCATTTAATCTGCCACGAATTAAGCTGGAGTTTGATGGTATAATATTATTCATGTCAATTAAAAATAACGTTGCGCTGATTACAGACCCCTGAGGGGTGCCATTAGCTAGACGTCTTGTTAAAGATGTGCAGTGGTTGACTCTTACTTGAAAACTGCGTTGTTTAAGGAAATTTGAAATGAAATTGATTACATTACCTCTAATATTCCAAGTGTGTAATGATCTGATAATATCGTAACGCCATGCTGTGTCAAATGCTTTTTCTAATGTCTATGAATACTGCAATAGTTTCCTGCTTGTTCGCGAAAGATTCAAGAATATCAGATTCTAAATCAATGAGGTTATCAGTAGTAGTTCGATTTTGTCGAAATCCACTTTGCTCGTTAACCAGAAGGTGATTTTCTTCTAATATCCATAGCAATCTTTTATTAATTATTTTTTCCATGACTTTGCACATTACATTGGTGAGAGAGATGGGTCTATATGAGGAAATTTTAGTTCGTGCATTGTTAGGATTGAGAATAGGTATAATTATTGAATCACACCAGGAAGTTGGAAAGACATTATTTAACCATATTCGATTGAAAATTTTTAGAAGAGTACACTTAGCATGGTCTGGCAGTTTTTCCAAGAATACTAAAGGTATATTATCTATAGGCAGTATAGGATTTTATATTGTATAAACTCTTCGGAATAGTTGCTATTGCTGGAGTTTTTTTCGAAGTATGTAGCAAAAGCATCAGCTATTTCGTTAGGTTTTGTTATTACATTAGTAATATGAGTAATAAAAGGTACTTGGTAAAATTTATTTTTGCCTGATATTTTTCTAATATTGGACCAGACTGTAAATAAAGATGTTGTACTGTTTATATTTGAGACACATTTTCTCCAGTTGGTTTTTCGAGCATTTTTTGGTATATATCGAGCATGTGCTCTCTGTTTTTTGTATTCAGTTATGTTAGTTGTGTTACTATGTTTTTCATTCTATTAAAAGATGCTTTATATTGCTTGATTGCATTTTGACATTCTGTATTCCACCATGGTAGAGGTCTGTGTTTCCTTAATATTTTAGTTTTTCCTATATGTGTTTCTGCCGCGTATGTAATAATATTTGTAAAAATGTTGATTGTTTCATTTATATCAGTGTTTTCAAAACTAGATTTTTGTGATTCTATGTCTGTTTCTATGGCATCAGTGTACTTGTCCTAATTAGCGTTTTTCAGGTTCCATTTTCGGACTGGTTGGTATTCAGAGATAGTGTCATCAGAAAATACAGAAATTTTTATTGGGTAATAGTCGGTCTAATATAAAAAGGGTAGGGGATCCCAATTAAGAGCCATTAAAAGAGTTGGGTCACAAATCGATAGATCAATTGCCGATGTTGTACCAGTATGTACATTAAATCTGGTTGGTCTTCCATCATTGGGAATGTTTAAATTTTCTTCAGTTAACAAGTCTTCGATTAGTCTGCCTTTGATATTAAAATTTGTTGAGCCCCACATTGGGTTGTGACTATTGAAATCTCCTAAGATTAGTCTGGGCATAGGTATTTGTGAAATATGTACTTTTAAGTCGGTTAAGGTGAGAAGTGCATTTGGGGGAGTATAGATGCAACATACAGTAATGCATTGGGAAGCTTTAATTGAGACGACTACAGCTTCGATGTCTGTTTTTAGAGGAATCGTTTGTGCTTCAAAAGTATTTTTAACATAAATGGCCACTCCACCACTTGCTTTTTCCTGCTTGTTTCTATTTTTATAAAATGTTGAAAATTTTTTAAATGTGTGGCAATATTGGTCTTTGAAATTCGTTTCTTGGAGACAAATGATAGAGGGGGTAATATCATTAATTAACAGTTTCAGCATTTCATAATGGGTATAAAACCCATTTATATTCCACTGTAATAAATTGAATGTTATAGTTATAATTATTGAATGTTTAGCTCTTGGGATAATTCTGTTTATGTATCCGTGTCAGGTTCTTCATCCTCGTAGTTGTCTTTTGAGAGCTGTCTCGTATTTTTTTTTTGTTTAGCTTTGTACATTTCAATTTTAATGAGCGCTCGGATGTATATAAATGAATTTTGCTTAAGAGTTGTCTAAATTCTGGAATGTCTACTGTATATTTATTTATAACGCTGATAACATCTTTTGTTCGATGAGTGTTTTCAAATAAATCAACTGTTTCCTCAAAAGTTAATATTTGTTTTTCGGAATTGAATAATTCTTTAATTGGTTTCATTATCGTTTCTAAAGGCATCGTTGGTATTTTTGTTTTTATTCTTTTTGGTTTCTGAGTTGGCTTTGAAAATACATCGTCACTAGCTGATGTCTCAATCGGGGGTGATATTGCTTCAGATAGAGTTCGTTTGGTGGACGATTTAGATGTATTTTCCTCGTTGGACACACTAAATTCTTTTGGCGCGATTCTCTTTATTTTCATTAACCGAGAAAGAATTATTATTTAGACTGGAAGGTCAAGGCTGGTTAGTTATGATTATGTGAGATGATAGGGCTGATGAGGTGGGTATATTTGGTTTGGATATCAATGGCATTGTATTATCTCTAGTTGATATGTCAATAGATGTTAGGTTGGATGTAGATAATATTTTTGTTAGTGACGTTGAATTATTTGATATGTTTGTAGAGGTGCATGTTGTTGAAGGTGTAATAGCAGTCGTTTCTGTTAAAGTCACTGCAGTATATTTGTTTCTGTTTAAAGGTGTAGCAGTTGGGACGACTGTGTCTGAGTGATTTACATTTACTGAGCAACTACTGGAAATATGGCCATGTTGTTTGCGAAGGAAACATAAGTTGTCTAGAGTCAAAAAAATTTGATTGGTAGTATCTTCATGAGATATTAAAATGGAATGGGGAATTGGGCCTGTGGGTGGAGATACGTAAATATGTCGACGGAAACTGAGTACATGTTTGTATTCAGGATTGTTGGTTCCTATTCGCAAAAATGACATTGATGAAGTAGGTTTTAGCCCTAAGATCAGTACTTCCTTTTCTATTACCTTATGCGGGATAGTGGGAGAAACATTGGATATTAGGAGTTTTTCACTTGGAGTAATTAATCTACGGGCTTGAATTTGTGTATTGTTTACAGTGATGAAACCTCTGCCGTTTGAAAAAAATTCTCTACGACTTGTTTGGTTGAGAAATAAATACAGATGCGATTGTTGGTGATTCTTGATGAAAAAAGAATGTGTTTTGGACTAACTAGAGATCCTACCGCTAACAAGTATTCTTCTAATTTAACATCATTGAGAGAATTATAAACTACTGCTTGTAGCTTGGATGGATAGATCGGTTCTTATTATTTGCTGGCTGCAGCTGAGTAAGATAAAGGTTTTTGTGATGTGAATTGCGATAATAATTCATGGCTATGATTATTGACGTTAAATTCCTTTTCTCAACACCATTAAATTTTCCAACTACGGACCTGTTCCGCTTCAGGTTTTGGTAATTGTGTTTAACGGCAAAAAACTGGTGTCGATTAATGGCTGTTATTTATTGACGGTTTTATAAAATTCTTTGGTTATGAATTACGTATTTATATAAAAATATGTACTCACAGAAAATGTTTTTCTATACACACTGAACTAACACTATTATACTTGATGTTAGACTCCGACAAACTTAAGTTTGGGAATGTGACGTCGTGTTTCGCGCAGAAAGGCGGACCGTTTCTACCAGTGGCGGACGGAAACCAGTAGCTTTAAAATAAATTTTTATAAGTATATTCAATTAAAGTGAGAATGAATTTGTCAATTTTAATTTTTATAGTTTTTAATATTTATGAAGTTTATAGTCAGGAATTCAATAAAACAATGAGTAAACTATTAAGAGTACTTTAATAAATAACAAATTCCTCAATACTTACAATTTATTAACATTGCCAGGAAGGAAGAAAGGGTTTCAACAACTCAAAAAAAAATAAGTAATTTATTTTAACAAATTAAATAATGTATTTATTTTATAAAAAAATATGGATTTTAAAGACTTCTATATTTTGTTATATGACAAAGGAATATCACACAAAAACACGTCTATTCCGAAATTTTAATTATAGTCCGTCTAGAAAGTATCCGGAAAAAAGAAAGCAGAATTATAATTTTACGGTATTTATTTCTATCACTCGAAATATAAAATTTCAACAAATAATTCATCTCATTTACTTATACAACCTCCATTTAAATCTAAACCCTTAACCAAACGTCCAAGTACAACCAAAACTAGGCCAAGGCCATAATTTTTGGTAATGGTGTTCCAGGCATGTAAAGCTGACCGAATCAAATCTTTATCTCGTGGCGCTGCTCGTTCCACTTCAATCTTCATCAGTCCCTATATGTTTTCAATAGGGCTAAAATCTGGAGATGGTGCTGGCCACGGAATTGTTGTCAATTCGTGTTTCAAGTTTCAAGAAGAAAACCATTTACGATGTCACAATATTTCGCATTATCAACAGTACCATTAACTATACAGAAAGGTGTAGCACTACGCTGAGACATTGCTCCCCAAAACATTATTTTAGTGGGAAATTTGGAAATTTGAGCGGTAACATTTTCTCTTGATAGGACTTTTAGATGATTTGAACCAAGCTGAAAACAACTTTCATCAGATATAAAGACATTATTAAAATTAAATTGCACTTTTTTTTTAAGGTTTCGGATACAAATTTCTATATAAATATTCCACCACTTTTCTTTTTTCTACTTGCGACATTATTTCACAAATCTTAAGTCTGTTTACAAACAACAATATTTGACAGATGGTGTTGTCATGCGATTTTGTCCATAACCTACTATCGGCACAACCTACTTGATGCATTACTTTTGTCTTAACACGTTGATGGACAGAGACGCTGTGCAGCGTCTTTTTCTAAAATTGTGTTGTGACAGAACGCTGTGAAGCGTCCTTAACAAAATCTAATATCGTGGCAGAACGCTGTACCGCGTTATATTTATAATATAAATACATGGTAACACGTAATCCACTGTCGTAGAATACCTATCTATATCTTCCAATCTGTTACCCATCTGGTAAATTATCGTAATATATTATGGTAATAATATCGACAAAAAGGACACTGTACAAATTGACTATTTTTAAATAACTTAGGTGTCCGTCAATGTTACAAAAAGGAAATCTATTAAAATTAGGAAAAATATAAAATTCCGGATACTTTCTAGACGGACTATACTATCTTCATCATCAGAAAAGCTTTCTTCGGATGAACCAGTATTAATAAAAAAATTTAAGTGGTCCAGCGTAGAGTCTAATAAATGTTCTTTTGCGATTTGAGTGTTTTCATATTCTTTTACGTGTTTACATAGTATTATGTTAGCCCACTCTTCTATCAACACTTCTGAAAATTTTGCTCTTGTTATATTTTCAACATCATTTATATTAAATGTTATATTATGAGTGGCCACTCTACCTTTTACCAAAGCCCATATTTTTTCAATAGGGTTTAACTCTGGATGATAAGAAGGCAAGCGAAGTACTTGATGGCCATGTCGTTCAAGCTTATAATCTAACACATAAACTGGTGGAAAACGTGGTTTATTGGCTTGAATAAATTTATATAATTCTGGTTTGGTCAGATTTTCTTGAAAGGGAATACTTTTTTCTTGTAACCATTTTACCATAATATCCGTACGGCTACGTCACATTTTTTTCGATTAGTACATTATGGTAGGATGCGTTATCAACCACTAAGATCGAATATTTAAGTAAGTTAGGTATAAGCTGACTTCTGACCCACTTCATAAAATTAAGATGGTTCATATCGTCACGTAAAAGTCATATATAATATTTTTGATGATTTCTTGTTCTCCTTGGTCCAATTGAGTTTTTTTAACACGAGAACGTTTTCTTTTTCGACTTGTAAAATATGAAATAGTCGCTCCATTTTTATTAACTTCTCTACCTTCTTTTCTTATTTTGGATAAGGTGTTTTTACTTATACCTGTAGCTGCTAGAATCCTATCCCTATAATTACCAATGTTAAATGTTACTAGAGGAAAATATTGACAAAAAAAATGCATATTAATCATAATTACTAACACAATCTATATTGAGATCGGTTATTTTCTGTTTCAAGTAAATAGTAGAAAGTATCTGATGAAACATCGTAAATAGGCAATCACAAGGTGTTGGTTGTGGTGTATTTATACAAAATACAAACCAATCATTCAAATATAAATTACCAACTGTTTGTAGCATTTATACTGCCGAGCTTGTTGCAAATATAAAGGGTATTACCTGGTTAACATCCAATAACATACTCGAAGGAATAATATTAACAGATTCTAAATTTGCATTAGACTCTATAAAAAATACAAAATTTGAAGGAATGAAGTGTCATATGTTATGTTTTTTAATAAACATGATTATAAACTTACATAAAACATTTATTTGTGAGTGGTTAAAACATTTTACAAAACATTCAAATGCTACAAACGACAATCCCGTTCTTTTGATTACCGACAATCACAGCAGCCATATTTCTCTCGATTGTTACAACTTCTGCCGTGAAAATGGAATAGTTCTACTCTCTATCCCTCCACATACCTCGCATCGACTACAGCCTTTAGATATTTGTTTTTACGGTCCTCTAAAAAAAGCTTACAATCGTGAATGCGATTTATTTATGAAATCAAAACCTTTAGAAAAAATAACAAATTATGAGATTGCTGAATTATTCAACAAGGCCTATGGAAAAGTTGCCTCGATTGAAAAGGCTATTAAAGGGTTTAGTTCTGCCGGTATATATCCTTTAAACCCCTTCATATTCAATGACGATTTTTCAGATTTTAATGATCAAGAAAATGACCATACTGTGGATAACACGACAAACACTGTGGCAGATGAACAGCAGCCTTCTACCAGTAGAACAATTTCCCATTCTGTAAATAAAATAACCAATGATTCATCCAATGATGCAAAATCCTCTAACAAAAATAGCGGAAATGCTGCTACCGATAAACTTCAAGCCCTTGAAACATCATTACACAATATCACACCTCTTCCTACAATACACAATAGAGCAAATAAAAAGCAAGTTGATAGAAAGAAACAGACATCTACAATACTAACATCAACACCAATGAAAGATTTTTTGGAAGAAAAACATAAGAAGAAGAATGAAAAAATTGAAAAATCGAAAACCACTAAAATCAAAGAGGAAAAAGTACGCAAAGTGACAAAGAAGGTCAAATTTGATGACAGTTCTAGTGAAGATTCAGATGTCAGCATGA
Organism: Diabrotica balteata; assembly: GCA_918026665.1. NCBI lineage: Eukaryota > Metazoa > Arthropoda > Insecta > Coleoptera > Chrysomelidae > Diabrotica > Diabrotica balteata. The sequence goes on from OU898278.1 coordinate 66,644,537, forward strand.
CTGGAATTACTGATGACAATGAACCTGACGAGATAGGAGATATGCAAGATACGGAAAATAATAGCTGCTTCCTTTGTGGCGAATTCGGTCGAGATCGAGAGTTGTGGTTTCGTTACGTAATTTGCGGAGGCTGGGCGCACGCAGAATGTAGCAGAGTTAATAAGGCTGAGAGTTACGTGTGCGACAACTGTCAGTGAAAGGATTTTTATTTTTCATTCTTAGTTTTAACTGCTATTTTAACTTTTTGACGCAATTTGTGAATTTTGTTTGGAGTTTATTGTTTATTTTATTCATTTGTTCAATAAATATTTTAATATTAGTTGCTGTTTAGTGTTAATCTATATTATAACTATCTGTAAATTAATGATCGCCATTACCCCATAGATGTCGGTAATTCGCTCAAGGCACTAATTATATTTTGTTGTTCTAACCAACAAACATAAATAATTTTAGTGCAGTTTTCTTAATCAAATGCCAGAAGAATAAGTATTCTTTACTCAAATTAATTTTCAAGGCTTTTTGAATGAAGTAAGTAAATAAAAAACAAGTTTTGGCTTAAGTGAGCGCAGTTCCCCCCTGCTCCCTTACACACACATAAGAAAATAAAATATCATTGACAATACTTACGTCAATTTCCTTAAAGGTATTAACAAGATTTAGGTTGCTTCGATATGTGCTGCCTCTTATTCCTTAAATGTAGTAACATTATAAATTATTGCCTTTGCTTGGCTATTTAATCCCGGCCCTTTCGTTCCTATCTTTTTAGAAGCCATATTATAACTATTATTAATAACTAAACTTAACACACTATAAATAAACTAAACTAAACACTAAATGACTTAATAATTCACTAATTACTACTACCTATATTGTACTAAGCACTAATATAAAATAAAATAATAAAATATCCAACACGATTAAATCAACAAGTCAAACACTCTCTGCGATACGCAACTACGACACTGGCAAACTGCAAACTGGTCGTTTCTATGGTAACGCTAGTAAACAAGAACCACTGCGCACCGTCGAGTTATGAGTCATATTCCCAAACTAAACTTTTGACGGAGTCTACCTTAGTGTCACAGAATAATAAACAATCAGAATGTCCACTCTCAGATGCCGCCTTTGAAGTTTTTCAGCACGCGCCATATTTTAGAAGGAAACACATAACACAGACATATGATTTGTGAGGTTATGTAATTGTTTATATTTATGTTTAATTACATTATTTTTATGTTATTATATTTAATAATGTTAATATAATTGTATGTCTATGATTGCCGTAAGTCAATTAAACCGGGTTAATTTTTTTATGTACACCACATAAACAACACTGGTTCCCTCTAAAACATGGCGGAACGCCTGCGCGAAGGAGATCCGCGTACGTAATTTTCCATGGAGAGTGGGCATTCTGATTGTTTATTATTCTGTGGTAGTGTAAAGAATTCTATGATTGATCTTTATAAGTTAAATTTACTAATTTGTCAGGATCGATAAAAAAGCATGTGTGCTTATTTGATATCAGTAATGAATATTAATTTGAATGCTTGATAAAGTTAAATGGGATTTGTATACATTCTGTGATGAAATTACTAGACGAAAATAACTTAAGAGGTTAAACAATTACAACAATCGTACACAAAATGATATCTCCAAACCATTAAAGATTATTTATTGATACGTACAAAAAACTGACATATCGAACGTGCAACTCTCCAATGACGTCACGACTTATGCGCAATATCTTATCTTCTTAGTCATAGCACATAATAATAAACAATTAGTATGCCCACTCTCCATGGAAAATTAGGTACGCGCATCTCGTTCGAGCAGACGTTCCGCCATGTTTTAGAAGGAACCAGTGTTGTTTATGTGGTGTGCATAGAAAAATTAACCCGGTTTAATTGACTTACGGCAATCATAGACATACTATACAATTATATTAACATTGTTAAATATAATAACATAAATAATAATATAATTAAACATAAATATAAACAATTACATAACCTCACAAAACATATGTCTGTGTTACGGTTCGTAGACTTACTACGGTTGCCTCTTTCGACTGGGGTAGGGATGCTTGAGCTACGTCACCAGTGTTCACAAGAATACAAAACCCATTTATTCGCGATTGAAACTGAATGAAAAGGCAGGGCAGGTTGATTGCAATGTCATGGCCGATATAAATGGTATAAATAAAAACAAACATAACAGTCGAATGTTTACCATTGCTTTTCCATGTTTAGTTTGGTTGAAGTCGAGTTATTTATATCATTTAAAAATGGAAATTAACCTAAATGATATCTTTGAGTATTGTGGTGAAGCAAAGAGTCCATTGGTTGAAGGGGGAAGCAGTTTTCAAGTGACGAATTCCTAAATTTTAACTTTAATTTTTTGAACTGGCTTGTGTATTGATGATGACCTTTTATATTCATTGGTTAAGGTCGATTCAGACACATCAGTCCCGAAGCCGAACCGGTCCTGTTTGGCCACAGAACTATCAACTATCTGACTGCTGGCAAACTATTCGTCGCCTGATGAATGTGAATACCGGCGCCATATTTCTATTAAAGAATATTTTGTATGACGGATTGTTCGGTTCGGCGCCAGTACTGTGACGAGACGTGACTGATGTGTCTGAATCGACCTTAAGGCGGAAGAGGCAACCGTAGTAAGTTTACGACCCGTGTGTCTGTGTTAAAGTGGATTTTCACAGGTCCGATATCCGACGGTACGATGATACGATATAAATTTTAGCGAATTTCATTGGTTGAAAAATGACAGGTGGGATTTTCGTACGAAATTAAAAGTCATCGGAAGAAGTTAAAAATATTTTAACTTTTGCACGAAAATCGGATGAATTTTGACATTGTTGACATTTTAACTTGAACTTTAACCTTACTTTTGTGGAGTGTTTATGTTTACTATTTGAAATCTTATTTCATATTAAATATTTATATTTAAAATGAAACAAAGACCTAATTATTATATAAAAATGCAATGAATAAAGTGTTACTTTTGTGTCTTTTACACTATGTGAGGCAAAAACGACGAAAAAGTAGCTCAATATAATATATATTTTATCAAACAAAACAGCTATTGTTTGATGAACTATCAAACATTTATTGATAGTTCATTGAAATCAATATCAATCGATCCAATAATCTCACATATAACACATATATATGACATATATGTCAAAAAATTTCGGATACGACAATCAAATATATTCGTACGAAAAAATTTCGTATTTCGTGTCATCGGATATCGGATCTGTGAAAATCCAGCTTTATGTGTTTTCTTCTAAAACATGGCGCGCGTGCTGAAAAACTTCAAAGGCGGCATCTGAGAGTGGACATTCTGATTGTTTATTATTCTGTGGTCATAGTATCATGGCTAAACTTATAAGGAAAAAGAAAAGGGGATGTGTGATACCCAGTTAAGTGACAATCATATTATTCATGTTGGAAACAAGATGGCATGACAGGAGGTGACAGGGACATATTTGAGATTATTAGATTAGACAAGGTTGTACTGGCATGTGAAGTTAATATATTGTTGCTTATACAATTACTCAATATAGTATTTGTTTTATTTATTACAACTTCCATCAGGCTTATACAAATAATGAGTACCTAATCAGAAATTGTATTATTGTAAAGAAAATAGTTAACATACGTAGTGTTATGTTAATTACATATTTAACATAACATAATACCATGTGGTCCATATGTATGGAACAAATTCATTTTTAGCGTTATTATGTACTATGTGAAAAAGCCTGAAACAGGTCGATTTTTATTCTTAAATTGACAATTTACAGTATGAAAATAATATCCCCTCCAGCACCCCCTTTGAATTAAAAGCACCCCACAAAAATTTTAAATAGCAAAGGGGGTCGTGTATCACCTTGTTAGAAAGGGATTTTAGTCCTCTGTTCATCAATGTAAAGTTTTTTGAGTTTGTGCAATTATAACTTACAAAATTAATTTTTACAATAATAAATTAAATGTTCAACTTAACACTTGACCACTATTATTCATTTCTTGACAATAACCGAGGCGATTTTGGAATTCTCATACAACATTTTGTGTGACCTTGGGAGTTATTTTGTTAATTTTTTCCGTTATCCTAAATTTTATATCAGCAATATTGCCTGATCTATTAAAATATACTTCTATATTTTGTACTATATTATATACTACTATTTGAAAAAATCAGATATTTTCGTATCTGTTCTGCTAAACATTAGGGAACCTTTAAAGATAATAAAATATTAGTCAAAAAGCCAAATAAACCATTGATATGAATCTAGTAGGCTGCTGTCATTTTGGTATTTAAGGTTACTAGAAGTCGTGAGTATAATATTTTTGCGCGTATTAAATTTAATTATGGCTCATTTGTCTGAGACTAAAAGAATAGACATTTTAACTATGATTGGTTGTGGTAATAAAACAAGAGCTCAAAAGGAGTTTTGTGAAATGTTAATAGTGAATACCCTGGTCAACAAGTTTCGTAGTCTACAGTTAGCACAATTGCAAAGAACTTTCGTTATACTGGACATGTAAAAAATATTGAAAAACCCGGTAGAAATAATAAATTTATTGATGAAAAAAAGTTAGATGTATATCTAGAGATTGAGGAAAATCCGAATAAGACAACTCGAGAACTTGCCGCCATCAATGATGTAAGTAAATCATATATTTTGAGAGTTTTACATAAAGAAAAATACCTCCCTTACAGAGTTCAGTTGGTTCAGGAGTTAAATGAAGATGATCCTGATAGAAGGCAAGAATTCTGTGAAATGATGATGGACAGAATGAACGCAGATTTGCAGTTCATAAACAAAATAGTTGTTTTCTGATTAAGCGACGTTTCAGTTAAACGGAACGGTTAACAAACCGAACTGTAGATATTGGAGCAGAGAAAATCCTCACTGAGTGTGTGAGACTCACACGCAATATTCTAAAAAATTAACGATTGGGCTGGTATTATTAACAATAAAATTATTGGACTTTATTTTTTTGAGGGCGCAGTTGATGATGAGGTTTATCTGGATTTTTTGATTAACTTTTTAGTGCTTACATTACGAAGATTTTTTCCTAATGTTAATCATCCAAATTAGATAGATGGACCTTTTTACTACCAACAAGGAAGAGCTCTACCGCATTTTGTACTTATAATTAGAAATTATTTAAACGAGGTTTTTTCCAATAGGTGGATTGGAAGACGTTGAACAATCGAATGGCCGGCTAGATGCCCCGATTTGACTCCTCTCGATTACTTCTTATGGTTATTTAAAATCTAAAGTATAATTTACTAGACCAAACAGTATTGCTGATTGAAAAGTTGGGATAACGGAAGAAATTTAAAAAATAACTCCCGGAGTCGTACAAAATGTTGTACGAGAATTCCAAAATCGCCTCGGGTATTGTCAAAAAGTGAATAGTGGTCATTTTGGACATTTAATTTAATTCTAAAGTACATTGAAAAATACATTCTAATATTATGTGACATTATTATCTTTATTCAACCTAAAGTTTTGTGGTAAAGACATTATCAAAGTTTAACATTTAATATTGCACCAAACTTAAAAAACTTAATATTACTGAACAGAGGACTAAAATCCCTTTCTAACAAGGTGCTGCACGACCTCCTTTGCTATTTAAAATTTTTGAGGGGTTGCTTATAATTCAAAGGAGGTGCTGGAGGGGGATATTATTTTCATATTGTAAATTGTCAATTTAAGAATAAAAATCGACCTGTTTCAGGTTTTTTTCACATAGTACTTAATAACGCTAAAAATGAATTTATTCCATACATATGGACCGCATGGTATAACAAACTATCGAAAAAGACTTATCGACAATGGTCTCAATTTGCTAAAGATGTGCATCTCCGTCTTGTAGTTCCTTTTCGATAATCTGCACACTTCGCGGCCTTCGCTGTTTAGGACTAATAAGAATATATTCATAGATAAATAATATAATAGTATACTCCGCCAAAAAAGTATTGCATCACTTATAAAATTACAAATATTTCTGACAGCATTTGGTTAATTTAAATAATTTCTTTCTGGCCTATAAGAATATTAAGGCTAGAATAAATATGAAGAAGAAATTTGTAAATACAGTTTATTGTTTAAGAAAAAAAATGTTAATTGCTATTTTGTCCGGTTTTTATATTATCAGTGTTTATTTTAGTTTTGTAAAAAGTATACAGTTTGCCTTTAATTTAAAATTTCGTATTAAATATTGAGTATGGAAGGTCGCGACAATATAAATTTAAATTTAACGAGAGATCAAGTGGTTAGAATAATTTCCCTCATTGAAGATGGAAGGAGTCAGAGGTATGTGGCAAATTTAGTGAGTGTAAATCAGTCGACAGTATCACGAGTGGTAGTAAGGTACCGAGAGACTGGTCTTTATGAAAGACGAGCTGTATCAGGTCGACCAAGAGCAACTACGCATGTGGACAATAGATTTTTAGTACTTCAGGCTTTACGTCGAAGGCATGTGACTGCGAGTCAACTTCAACATGCTTTAGCCGAGACTCGAAATGTACGTGTGTCTTCAGAAACTGTTAGGCACATCTTAAGAGAGTCTGGAATTAGGGCCAGAGTAGCTGCCACTGTACCGAGACTTACAAGGGAACACCGTATAGCACGTCTAACATTTGCAAGAGAGCACGTAAACTGGAATATCAACGACTGGGGTAACATACTCTTTACGGATGAGTCAAGATTTTGTTTATACACTTCGGATCGAAGAATACCAGTTTATAGACGAGATGGCGAGCGTTATTTTCAATGCAATCTAAGATTGGCGACAAACTTTGGAGGAGGATCTATTATGCTCTGGGGTGGAATATCTCTTAGGGGTCAAACCGAATTGGTACAGCTAGATGGAGGATCCTTAACTGCTGATAGGTACATTAGAGACATTTTAGAGATGCATGTTGTTCCTTACGCCCCATTTATTGGTAATGACTTTGTTTTAATGCATGACAATGCACGCCCACACGTCGCAAGAATCGTTACCGAGTACCTTCAAGAGGTAAATTTACAAGTTTTGAATTGGCCAGCGCACAGCCCAGACTTAAATCCAATAGAACATGTTTGGGACCATCTTTACAGAAGGGTGAGATCTGGTAATGTGACGCCAGCTAATCTTCAGGACCTGCAACGGTTGTTAACCATAGAATGGGACAATATCGATCCAGATTATCTAAGAAGATTAATTGGAAGTATGCCACAACGTTGTTTAGATGTTATAAGAGCTAGAGGAGGCAATACGTCTTACTAAATTATCATTAATTTTGATTTTGATTTTTTATTATTCAATGCTGTTTGTGCGCTTACTTCTAATTTATGAAATAAATTAAATAAAACCTTTATTTTTCGTACATTCTTCATTTTTCTTTTAATACTTGTTATGTACTTAAAAAATAACAAAAAACAACAGTACACAATTCATGTTTTAAATTATTTTTAATCCAAAATTTGCAGTTTCATAGGTGATGCGATACTTTTTTGGCGGAGTGTATATTTTAATACCAAATACAGCATATTCTCAAGAAAAACTTACAAAAACAAATCGTTAAAATTGTATACAATATTATAAAGGGACATAAAACAGGTAGGTTGTTTTAAAAATGAAAAAAAAAATTAAATAAATCAAATCAATTAATTAACTAACATTTATTTATGATTTATTATAATACAAATATATCCATTAGCATTTTAAGGAACGAAACGAAGTGAAGTTTGAAACTAAAACAAATAAATAATTTATTATTTAATAATATTAATTCTGGTATGAGAATTTAGTGTAAATTTTGAAGTGAATAAGGCCACATCTATCAAAAAAACAGTTCTTTTACTATTTTGCTGACGACCTTTAATGTTAATGTAATTCGAATAAAAATCTAATCTAATGATAAATGTAGCATTATTCTCAAAAAAGCCTACAAAATAAGTCGTTAATTTAGAAGATACATTCTCTACGAAATTGCAAAAAAAACAACAAAAGTCAGAATCAACCCATTAATAAGGATAGTATCATTGTATTTAACAATAAATAGTACATTCCATAACGAGTGTGGTAACGAACCTATGACGGAAAAGTGAGAAACTTATAAATTCGAACGAATGTGTATTAAAGCCACCATACTAGTTATGTACTGTACGTTTACTAGTAAGTATTTTTTTAATTTGTAATCTACTTAAGTAATTGGCGTATTTATAAACTCTTTTTTTATATTTATATCCGTTAACTTTAGAACCAGTTCTTTTGGACGGACGCCATTTTGAATAATTACGCCACTAAGATACCATAAAAATTTTATTTAAAAATCCTTTATAAAAGGTATATAATTAACTTTCCGTCAGTGGCAACTTACTCTTGTATAAAAGCTGTCGCAATGTATCAAAATGATACATCTAACTTTGACTTAAAATAACGGCAACAGCAATAGTTTTTGGATCAAGAAATATAACCTAAGTACTCGTATAAAATGATTTGATTTCTTACATTATAAATTGGTAAAAATCAAATATTGCCTTTCTACATGACGCAAATATATTATTTTCTTTCTATAAATATTTCAACCAAAAAAAAAATCTTTATTTCAGTGCATTGTGGTGGCGATCTGCCACTTATGTGTCACTTGAGTCTTCTTGTTCTTGTAACCTTGAGTGACATGATGTGCACACTGGGGTTGTATGCTCGTCACAAATATATCGTTTACAATTCTTGCTAATGATTTGGTCAACCTAGTCCTTCGTGATGTGTAACATAAAAAGCGATGACGCTTTGTTTGAGCTACATCTACTGCAGCCACTAGACCAGCTTCATCATCGAGCTCTTCCGTCGTTCTAAATCTGCTGAATATTTTAGAAAGAGAACGTGGTATACTTTGTGTCATAAGACTTCTTTTTGTAATTGTGGTAAGACTAACTCATGGCCTAGTTTTCGCAGACGGCGACGCCGTATATTATCCTGTCCATATCCGATTAAAATCACTTGGACCTTAATGCCTGCACCGTAATGCCGACCAACGACGTGTGTTTCTAGCAACGTTGTAGGAAGCGCAAAGCTTATCGACAACGTCGATACCTGACTTGGTTTTATTATATGTGATCATATCTGGTTTCGTAGTTTGTCATGACGTCTGATCTATGGAATCATCGTAATGCTGAGAAGATGTAACAAGAACATCTCGATCATTTTTTTTTGGTACGTAGGAAACAGTAGTGGAGTGTTCTCCAAAACCAAACATAGTTGACTGAGGTGGTCGCCCTTTTACATTTAGCAGATCTACTGGCAGTTCCCTTTCATTTTTTTATTGTGTCAACATACGAGTCTATTACTTTTTAATTTGGTAACAAATTCTAAAAGTTCTAAAATCATCAGTTCTAAAATCATCATATGGTTTATTACTTTGTTCATAGGGTCCCTGTGGTTGCTTTCCAGCATATTATATTTTCAGGCTATAACTATAAAAAGTAACTGAATTACACATAGCATAAATTTTTACTCCGTATTTGGATGGCTTTGAAGGGATATATTGTTTCAACCTGCAACGTCCCCTAAAAGCCTACAGTTTTTCGTCAAAAGTCACACACTGTCCTAGTGAATAGCTATGTTTACAATTATGAACAAAACCATCGAAGAGTTCACGAATCTGCCCAATATTATCAACAGCTTTCCTTTCACGTTTTGTGATGCGGTCATCGAAACGAAGGCATCTCATAAGAAACTTAAACCTTCTGAGACTCATAACTATATAACGACTAATACTATATAACAGCTAAATACGACTGAGCAGTGAGCGGTGGACTAAACCGATCTAGGAAGGTAATATTAAGGTGTAAACGTGTGCGTGAGTGCGCGTGTGTGTGCGCGTGCGTGCGTGCACGTGTGTGTGCGCGTGTATGCGTACGTGTGTGTTTGCGCATGTGTGCGTGCGTGTGTGTGTATGTGTGTGATACCCTGATAAATAATTACAAAACAACATTTATGCCTGATATTTATTTGCCATTAATTAGTAAATATTGTTATTATTATTTGTGATCCCAGTTGTACCTTTAATTAGTTTATTTTTATTGGCTATTTATAATACAACAATTGGGTCTAACTTTAACTTTATTTAATTGTAAAACATCAATTACATTTAACACTTCACTGTATCAGGTTGTTTAACCCTGAGGTACTATCGTGTATTTACACCCACATAACTACTATCGTGGGGTCTTAGATGACCCGAATTTTAAAAACCTCAAACAAGATATAAAAATATATTTTTTATTGTTTTTGTATTTTTGACAAATGAATGTGTACATAAAAAAGAGATTTTTTGTAAACTTAAATTTTATTTCAAGAAAATTAAGATGCTATAATAAAAATTATAGAACTTTTAAAATAAATTTTGATCAAAAACATAACTCATTATTATAACAAAAAAAAATATATCTTAAATTGAAATTCATTCAGGTTCATTTTCTGAAAAGTAGTTTATAATAGTAACGTCTTAACCTAATACAAAACAAAATCATAATAGAGAATTGTAAGTGTTTATCTATTCTTTGCACATAGTACAGGTAACTCTCTGAAGTGAATGTGTTTTGCAGATGGTCCTATGACATTCTGCGCAAAATGTGGAATGTTTGTTATCTTTACCTCTGGGACACAAGTAGCATCTACGTCTTACAACTGGCCTTTCTGGTTTGGTCTGATCTTGATGAGTAATTTTATTTTCTAATGCTTTGGAAATTATCGAGCTCTTGACAAATTTGGCATTGCAAATCTTACTTCTAAATGTTAAATTATTAAAAATTAGATTAAATTAAATTAATTAAAAATTAGCTGCGTGAAAAATAATGTGACTATTTACTATAGCAATATCCATTATGGAATACCAAATTACTAAAGGCCATCGCTGGCATCTTTGACCTGAACGATAAAGTGCACATTTTTGATCAAGTGCATCAACGCCCCCTTTCGACGAATTGTAGAAAGCTATTATATCAGGTTTCCTGGTCAACAGATTTGTCGTGATGCATAGACGGCAACATACATATATATATATATATATATATATATATATATATATATATATATATATATATATATATATATATATAAGGTTCTTGAACTCCTAAGTGGAGCATAGAGCTTCAGTGAAAACGCGCCATCGGGTTCTATTTTGCGCTAAGGCCTTCACCTCATTCCAAGACTTTCCTTGTTTTCTTATCTCGTCCATGATGGATCTTCTCCAAGTTTGTACTGGGCGACCTTTTTTTCGTTTTCCTTGGGGATTCCACTCTAGGGCAGTCTTTGCAATACTGGAGTTATTTTTTCGGAGTGTGTGACCGATCCAACCCCACTTTCTGGACTTTATTTCATTTACTACCCTCTTTTGTTTGGTCAGGTGTAGTAAATCTTCGTTTCTGATGATGTTAGGCCAGAAAATACGAACAATTCTTCGTAGACATTTATTGACAAAGACCTGCAGTTTGTCTGTAAGGGTTTTTGTCGCTTTCCAGGTTTCACATCCGTAAAGTAGTACAGACATGACATTTGACTGGAATATGCGGATCTTTGTCCTCGTAGTGTATTCTCCAGACCTCCAAACAGGGTTGAGCATGCTGAAAGCTTGTTGCGCTTTTCGTATCCTCATACGAATATCGTCTTCTGTACCTCCGCTTTCTGTTATGACACTTCCAAGATACGTAAAGTTTTCCACATTTTCAATCTGCATGTTATTAATGGTGAATAGCGTGTTGTTTCTTCAGTGGAAAGTGTTTCCAATTGGTCAGCCACATCTTGGAACCTTTGTCCTAACAGGCAGATATCGTCGGCGTATTCTAGATCGCTTAGGCGTGTGGTTAGCGTCCATTGTATCCCTCTTGTGTCAGAGTCTAGTTTGGAGAGAACATAGTCTAGAGCTATGTTAAAAAGAAACGGAGAAAGCACGCATCCCTGTCTGACTCCAGTAAGTACGTCAAATTCGTCACTGTTGATCCCATTGTGTGTCACGCTGCATTTCGCTTCAGTGTACAGTAACTTTATAATGGAAATTATTTTATGCGGGATGTTTCTTAGCTCTAAAATTTTCCATATCGCAACATGAGATAAGCTGTCAAAAGCACGCTCGAAATCAACAAAAACCATGTATAGGGGTGCGTTCCATTCAACCGATTGTTCCATTATTAGCCTCACAGTATTAATGTGGTCTATGCAGGAGGATTCTGGTCTAAAGCCTACTTGATTAGCTCGAAATTCAACCTTGTTTGTTAACCTTTTAAGTATGATGGTCGTGAAGATTTTATTTATGGCGGTAAGCAAGGTTATTCCTCTCCAATTTTTGCATAGTGTGAGGTTGCCCTTTTTTGGAAGCTTAGTAATGATGCCTTTTTTCCAGCCCGCTGGAATGCGGTTTGTTTCCCACACCTCTCGAATTATGGGGAGCAAAAGTTCAGCAGTTAGATGCGGATCAGTTTTAAGTATTTCGGCAGCAATGTTATCGATTCCCGGAGACTTGTTATTTTTCAGAGATTTGATAGCTGTTATTATCTCTGTTTTGGAAGGGGCGTCGCAAGATATACGCAAGTCTATATTCTGTGGATTTTCGACAATTTCATCTGCGTTATCCCTGGGCGTGCCTAGCATCTCCTGAAAATGCTCTTTCCATCTCTCTATTTGGTCATTTGTTGTAGTAAGTAGTTCTCCTGTCTTGGATCTTACGACGTTTGAACATTTGGGCCCACTTTTTGTTAGACGTCTAGTAATTTGGTATAGCTCTCTAGTTCTATTGTGTTGTGCAGCTGTTTCGGCTTGTTTTGCCAGTTCATCAGCCCATCTTCTTTTGTCTCTTCTTGCATTTCTTTTAACTGCTTTATTTATTGTTTCATATTCTTGTTGTCGGTTCGCTCTTTCTTCTACAGTTCTTGCTTGCAAAATATCTTTTTTTTGCTGTTTTCTTTCTTCGATAAGATTCCAAGTTTCATCTGATATCCATTCTTTTCTATGTTTCTCTATTTTACCCAGTTTATCTTCAGCTATTTCTGTCAAAACATTTGCCAGATCTTCCCAGCTATTTACTTCACGTTCTCTTCTTTTGAGTTGAAGTTCCTCCCTAAACATGTGTCTTCCTGTAGCCGTTTTTAATTTGTCTAGATTGTATGTTGGTCGTTTGGTGTTTCGTGTGATTTTGTTTTTTGCCATTTTGATTTTAATGGTACCGATTACAAGATGATGGTCGCTTGCGATGTCTGCTCCTCTTTTGTTACGTACATCAAGGAGAGATGATCTCCATCTTTTTGATATGGCGATGTGGTCTATTTGATTTTCTCTTATATGACCTGGTGCAGTCCATGTAACCTTGTGAATATTTTTATGTGGGAAGATGGTTCCACCAATAACTAAGCTACGATTGGAGCAAAAATTTGTAAAGCGCTCTCCGTTTTCATTCATCACTCCCAGGCCATGTTTGCCCATTACGGTTTCTAAGTTAATATTGTCTTCTCCAACTTTAGCGTTCATATCGCCCATCACTATTAGTATATCGCCTTGGTTTACTTGTTGGGTCGTTTGTTCTAGTTGTTCGTAGAATATGTCTTTATCTTCGTGGAGAGATGTGTTCGTGGGAGCATAGCACTGAATCACTGTTATCTTGCGGTATCTGGTATAAAATCTGGCAATCATAATCCTATCATTGATTGGTTTCCATGAAATGAGGCTTTTTTTGGCTTGTTTGCTGAGTAGAAGACCCACTCCGCTCTCGTGATTTCCATTTTCTTTACCACTGTATAATAGGAGTTCTCCTGTTTGGGTATGGTGTTCACCATTTTCCAACCATCTTACTTCCGATAGACCAACAAAGCTTAATTTATACCTGTTTAATTCTTTTACTGCTTGAGCTAGTTTAGAAATCTCATACAGAGTTTTAACATTCCAGCAACCAAATCGTGTCCGTGTTTTCGGTGATGCCAAGGTCGTCAACATTTGATCCGTCCGGTTTGTTTCTTTCAGACGACAACATAATTACACTTTTATTTTTTTTTAGGGACATATGATACGATTGTATTGTTTCGTGTAAAACCAAATAAACACTTATCAACTTCGTAATTTTTATTTGGTTGAAATTGTGGAGGAATTTCTCTCTTATTTTTACGCATTGTACCTACATAGGTAAGTCGAAGTTTTTTTAGTTCATCAACTAGCTCTATTGAGGTGAACCAATTATCACCAGTGACATTTCGGTTACTATTGGCAATTGGTTCCACTAAAGCAAGTACTGATCTTGTAGGTATGGATAGCTTTTGGGCATTAGGATCATTTGTTTTACCGTTATACACAAAAGCATTTACCAAATAATGTGTTTTTGCGTCACATAAACACATGATCTTTATGCCGTACTTGACTGGTTTGGCTTTCATATACATTCTGAAAGGGCATCTACCTCTAAACCTAACCAACATCTCGTCCACTGTAACATATTCGGAACAGGTGTAGTTTGCTGTACTGTTAGATACGAAACATTTAAATAAATAGGACACTGCTGCAAGTCGATCTCCATTGGCCTTCTTTTACTCTCTTATTTCATGATTGTCAAATGTTATTGCTGTGAGAAGAAATAAGAAGCGTTCTTTTGACATTGTAGCACGAAAAATTGGCCTACCTAAAACACTTGTCGAAAATAATGAATCGACATTCTCATGATTAGACTTTAGTACACCTGAAAGGTATAAAAGACCCAAAAAAGCCTTAAGTTCACCTTCGTTTAGATGATCGACAAATGTACATGTATCCCCATAATTTACACTGAGCTCGGTAATTTTTTCATTTGTGTACTCTAGAATAGAGACCAACATGTCAGGAGTTATAAGAAGTGACCAGGATTCAAGTGGACTGTATGGTTTTGTTTCTAAGGCAGGTCCACGAAGACCAGGAAGGTATGTACTAATGTTCTGTGCGCGAATTTTTGATGGGGCCGGAGCATTTTTAGCCCACTTATATCTGTTCCGGCCATAGTAAAAATTTGTTTCATTATTAGATGCTGTTTCACATTCGTCGCTTGATAAGTCACTTACGTCAATTTCTGAATCTGTGTCGTGAACCGAATGTTCACTTTCAGTGACAGTAACACTGTTATTAGAGTCACTATAAGTGTCAATATTTTCGGTTGGTTCCTCCAGAGATTCGAGAAAGTCAAAAATATTTTCACTTGTCACCGCACTTCCGCTAATTCTTAAAGCTATTTTAATGTATTATTCTGAATAATAATAACGTAACTACTATGGTTGGGTCAAATCCGACCGGAACTCAGCAGCACGTGTGCACTATCCCACTGATCGTATGCTACTAAGCGGCATGCTAAACTACGTACTTAAGGGGGTATGTTCACGCCGCAGTTAAAATGAGTGGTGTTCAAATAAACTAACGTTTAACAATTTCTTGAATAGATGGCAGCACGTGCATCATATTTTAATATTTTGATTTTCTCGAAATTTAATTATCTGAACAGCGGCAGTGTTGCCAAGTACTGGAACTTAAAATATAATATACGATCGGGAGAATCGGTACACTTCGCTCTCGGTCGGCAGTCTTCTGCAATGTAAGTTGAAATTGCACTATCGTATTATTTGATTTGAAGTTTCACAAATTCTAATTTTTGGATTGGATAATTGGATCATTCCATATCATTTTTTAATTTTTGTATCGTGTTGCGTTGAGGTTCATTTACCTTTGAAGTTAAATTGTTGTTTTGTTTTTTTTTGTAAACATTTTAAATGGTACATATTAGTTTTGTAAAAAAATAAATTTATTTCAAGTACAAAAAATTACTTATAATAAAAATATACACCTGTAAATTTCATAATTTATTAACCCATCAGAGGACGCTAAGGACTGATAAGTTCTTTGTAATTTTACATTTATCTTGGCAATAAGACTATTGAATTTATATTCATTTTCAGCTAGTAAACGAAAAGCTTCCGTTGCTAAATCAATTTTTTTTCATTTTAAACTTCACTCTGTAAAAATGTCATTAACCCACTCTAAAGTGTGATTTTAAAGTTGTAACTTCTGCAGTTTTTCCAATATTTTCCATGGACACGAAAACATAAGATGCCATAGTCGAATCATATTTTCTGGCAGACATGACTTAATAAGAGGATACAATATCGCCTCTAACTTGTCAGCAGTTTTGTCTAAGGTCTCAAGTGAACGAAGTTGACTATCAATCATATCATTCTTCTTCTTCTTCTTCAGATGCAAATCCACCAATGGATGTTAGCGATCACATTTTCCATTAATTCTCTATTTCTTGCAATATGTATCAGAGATTGTATGTCGTTAATCCCTGTCCATTGCCTTATGTTTCGAAGCCAGGACATTTTCTTGCGTCCCATTCCTCTCTTGCCTTCAATTTTACCCTCGATTATAAGTTGGAGGAACTGGTATTTTTCGTTTCGCATGATGTGACCTAGATACGCCGTTTTCCTTTTCTTGATGGTTTCGAAAAGTTGGCGTTCTTGGTTTATTCCTTTAAGGACATCTATATTTGTGATTTTTGCTGTCCATTGTATTTTTAGGATACGGCGATAAAACCACATTTCGAAAGCTTTCAATCTGTTTATATCCCTCGTTTTGAGTGTCCAGCCCTCTACGCCATATAGCAGCACTGACCATACGTAGCACTTAGTAAACCTTAGTCTCGAACTCTGAACAAGTCAGTACCTTCTTGAATTTTACGAAAGCTTGTCGAGCTTGCTCAATGCGACATTTTACTTCCCTGTCCGATGCCCGGTCTTCAAAAAGCCACGATTCCAGGTATTTAAATTTACTCACTCTTTCTATGGATTTACTATTCAGTGTTATGGTGGAGTTTTCAAGTGCATCCAAGTTTCTGGAGATGATCATGAATTTGGTCTTTTTGGTATTAATCTCTAGTCCCATTCGCTCACTGTATTCTCCGATTATAGTGACAAGTTGTTGAAGATCGACTATTTTGTCACAAATTAAGACACCATCATCAGCATATCGTATGTTGTTGATCAATACTCCATTCACCTTGATTCTCATCTCTGCATCCTCCAAAGACTCTTGAAATATGGCTTCCGAATAAATGTTAAATAAAAGAGGGGAAAGCACACATCCCTGTCGAACGCCTCTTCTTATATGTATGGGCTTGGATATAGAATTGTCTATTTTTAGCTGTGCCGTTTGATGCCAGTACAAGTTTTCAATGCATCTTATGTCTTTTTGGTCTATATCAACTTTCTTGAGAATCTGCATTAACTTGTGATATTGGACACGATCAAACGCTTTTTGGTAATCTTAAAAGCATAGGAACACATCCTTCCTCTGATCGCAACAATTTTGGACCAGCACCTGTGTTGCTACTATTGCTTCTCGTGTTCCTAAACCTTGCCTAAACCCGAACTGGGAATCACTGATGTCCCATTCACATTTTTTGTATAATCTTTGATGTAGTATTTTTAAGAATATCTTTTATTTTTTAGAATATATGATAGTTTACCAAATGAGGCCCATGCTAGTCTAGTTTTTCTTTTTATTTCTTCTGTTTGATTGTCCCTGTTCAGCTTTATTATCTGTTCTAGGTATATGTATTCTGCGACCTGCTCTAATTTATTCTGTTTGACTACTATTTCTAATTGGTCTTCTTGGTTTGTCATAGTCTTGGTTTTACTATAGTTCATCTCTAGACCTATCTGTCGCTTTTCTATCTAGTTTCTCAACCATCTTCTGTAACTCTTCCTTCTTATCTATTATCAGGACTATATCGTCTGCATATCTCAAGGTACTCTGCATATCTTCAGCCACTGCTAACTATAAACTGGATGAAGGGCTGACTGTAATTGAGGCATTGAAGAAGATCACGGTTAAAGATGTTTGCTATTGGATTGCATCTGCCTGGGACGACGTAAAAATGTCCACTACTCAGAAGTTTGGAAAAAATTATTTAAGATAGACAACAAAACACAAGACGTTCAAAATAAAACTGATGACTGTAAAGTTGATTCTATAGCCCACCTAGCCAATCAATTACTAGTAGAACAAACAATCGTAAACCAAGACATCATCGATTGGAGGAATCTAAATGAAGAAGTGGAACTGACAGATGATACAATTGCCAATCTAGGTCTAAACGTCACCCATGAAGAAGAAGAAGAAGATACAGATGGGATAACTCAAAAGATTTCTCATTCCGAAGGATTTAAGTCCCTTGAAGCAGCTCTCGTATATATTGAGCAACAAGAAGAATCAACACCATTAGACGTCCTTCATTTTCAACGTTGGCGCAACATCGCCGCCCCAAAAAGAGGAATGAAGTTGAAACAAAAATCAATCAAAGACTTTTTTAAAACATTTATAAATTAATTTTTTTTATCTTTTATACTACTTTTATATAAGTTTTTAGTTATTAAAATAAACACATTAATCATTATTAACATAGGTACACATTTTTCTATCAGTATAACCAATCTCAGTGACAGAGTTCTTTCGGTATCCGAGGTAGTCACGGTCCCAATTACCTCAGATAATCGCAAGTCTACTGTACAAAAAGCTTAATTTTGTATCAAATTACACAAGTGTGATTTTATTTTAATACAGTTTCCCAAATTCGACTAACTGTATCTATGCATACTATGCAATTCTAATAAATTATTATTAATATGAAAGATGATACTACATTCCCAGACGTCATAAATTTTAATTGCCTTACACTTACACCAGCAATCAGCTGGATGTGCTGATTAGGGATTTTTGTTACTTGACCTTGTATACACAAAACGTTCATTCATTTGGAGGTATTTTATTACTCATATTTCAGGCGACAAGTCTGAATTATTTATCTACCCAAAAATATTTATTTCAAACTGAAAAGAAATTTGCAATTATTTGAAAAACAGGTAAATAATGATCAAAAAGGGATTATGGTAATTGGATCGACTATTTATGTATAAAAACAGTATTTATAAGAAATCTAAAATATATAACATTAATTATTATTAATAATATATTTATAATAATTATTATAATATATAATAACAATTTTTTCATATCGAATGTCAACAGGGGAAGTGTTTTCCTCAGAAAATTTCAGATTTTCATCTCGTTTCTAATTATGACTCAAGTAAACATTAAAGTAAATATCAATAATCTTATTTTCTTCCGGAAATAATTAATCGACAAAATTTAATCGATCATTACATAATATTGTTTTGTCTATAAAAATTAAATTTGTTAAAAATTTAATAAAACGAATTGTTTTTATGTTTATATATTATGTAAAAACCAGTATAATCCCGCAGTAAACTTTACTGACCATAGTTTGACTTTCAACCACGATTATATAACGTCAGGTTGCCAAGGAAAAAAATGGTATACTTGTATATTTAAGACATTGTTCCCTTATACAATCATGATTGAACATAGAAAGAAAGTCAAACGAAGCCACAATATTAACTACTGGGAAGGGCCGCCTTGCTAACAAAACCACGTGATTCGTTACTATAGTTACTGCTATAGTAACGAATCACGTTGCTATATAACTCATAGACAATTGGAATAACCACAAAACTAGTTTTCAATGTTTTGCAGATTTTTCTTAAATTCGGCAAACGCGCATCTATCGCTATTTAATACATCAGTGCTGCCTTCTACTAAATGACACGTGAACTTATTTTCTCATCTGTTAAGTGATAGCTGAACTAATTTCTCACTATCAAAATGCCAACTTAGTACGGTAACATCAACAAAATCCCTAGTTTGCAGCTTTTAATTGTAATTTTATCTTTAGGTACAGTTAATTTAAAAATTACGACAGTGTGGATAACAAACATATGCTTAAAATAAAGGTTTTTGGATAGTTAATCATTTAACGTAGTTATTTTGCACCTAAGTTCAATAATTATTTCACAATACCAATTTTTAGGCACGTTACCACGTAAGTTATGACATGGATGCATTTAAGTACAGTTATAAAAAAAATACTGCTGTTTTTGAAAATGTTAACTAGATATCATTAAAATAGAAGGTTTACAGTTTACGTACATAACCATAACTTGAAGATCTGTTTTGAAATAGTGACGATAACTGTACCTAAAAAGTATATAAATTTTAACATTGTGACATACCACCTTAATTAAGAGAATACATAGAATAACAAGGTCATTCGCCAAACTGTCTACCAGTGGCGCACGAAATTTCAAGTCCTGGGGTCAAATAGTAAATATTTTTTACGTGTTATTAATAAGGTAAGTAAAATGCATGAGTACTTACGGTATACAGTACTACGCATATTTTTCTTATAATGATGTTTTTTGTTGTTATTTACAAACAACATCATGCATATCTAGTTAATTTTATCTTTTAGATAAAACATCATGAGTTGGAAAGATAAAATGCCGCTGACTGAAAAGGAACTTGCCGATATAATAGATAGGCTTTGGGATAGCAAAGATGGGTTTGATGATAACGATGATCATATTGTCGATCCAGATTTCTTACCTCATATGATTAGTCTGATAATAAGGATTCTGATTGTAGAGGAGGAGCCTCCAGAAACTCTGGTTTACAGCCTTTTAGACAAAATTGTGTAGGAGTGAAATTTATGTGCCATACAGTCAGCAGAATCCTAACAAATCACTGAATATTAGCGAAGTGGCATATACCACGAAGTGGCATAAGCAGTTTAATGGAATTACAATATGTTGTCAAGATGGCCCTGTAAGTGTAGGTTGTGTTCAGTTGGCTTCTATATATAGTTGTGAAAAATAGTGATAATTGTTTGTTAATAGTTCAAATTCACCGTATTTATTCTTCATTAAGTCACGATGAATGAAAATTTAAGAAAAACCCGTCGACAACAAAAGCCTAATACGTCGGACCAGGAACGTCTTGAAAGTCAGGTTAAGCAGCTAAAAACCGACGTGAAAGGTGGCATTGAGGAGATCAAATCGCTTATTGATCAAAATACGGATGCGGGTTATGCATTTAATCCCAAAAATAATAATCTCTTGGACAAAATTAAACTGCTCGAAGAGACTTTCCAAAAATCCCTTGATAGTATTAAAAGTGAAATAGAAAAATTAAGACATAAGTGTAATTCCTCTGAGAAAAGGATGGAACACAATTATCAGAATTACTTGCTAAACGGTCTTGTTTTAAACAATATTCCTGAGATTGAGACAGAACAACTACATCAACAGGTAGTAAAAATCATTAACAATAAATTAAATATACAAATATCTGAAAACGACATTAATTATTGTTATCGGATTGGTAAAAAAGAAGATCCAATTGTCGGTCGAAGTAAAGTACGACCAACGGCAGTGATGTTTATAAACACATGGAAACGAAATTTAGTGTTTAAAAATAAATCGAAATTGAAGGGCAGTGGATTAGTTGTAATATAACTTTTAACAAAAGAAAATCAAGCGTTTATAAATACACGTGTAATAAGTTTGGTTACAAGTGCTGCTGGTCGTGGAAAGGCCAAACTTTTGAAAGTGAACGTGGTGCAAAGAAACATATTATTAGCTTGGAGATGAAAGATTAAAATTTAGACCAATCAACCTGTGAGTAAAAAATATATTTGTTGACATGTGGCTATTAACAAAATGTTGAGTTGTGGGGCCAACTGAGTGCTATTTTTGACAAAACAAAAAACACGAATGTAGAGTTCTAGTTTTCTTTTTATTTTGTTTTCTTAATAATTAATTGTTTTCTACTATTATTATTGTCAAAATAAATGTACAGTTCTACGAATTTAAATATTATGCCTCTATCTATGAGTACAATATAATAATTATTATAATTTTACATTCATAAATAATTTGTTCTTTGTCTTATTATGTTTACTTTTGGTCATATTAATATAAGATCACTAACTGCACATTTTATTGAATTCAAAAACTGTGTCCTTTTAAAAAATTTGATATTTTAGCAGTTAGTGAAACTTGGCTTATAAATTTCATTACTGATAAGGAAATAAGTATGGATGGGTATAATGTGATAAGAAGAGATAGAAATGGAACTGGCGGAGGTGTGGCATTTTACATTAAATCTCAAATTAAATATAAAATTCTACAAACAAATAGTAACAATATTGAACACCTTTGCTTGGAATTATTCTTACATCATAAATCATGGATTGTGTGTCGCATACAAACCACCTAAATTTAGTTTCAGACATTTTGTGGGCGAGTTTGAAAATATACTATCTGATCTGATATTATACCTTTGGTTGAAACATTATATTGTGCTGGTGACTTTAATGTTAATTTATTAAATACTGATTGTCCTGATACTAGAATTGTCTCTGATTTTTTTGAAACAATGGGATTACATCAAGTCATAGATCAGCCGACTAGAATCACATATAATACTGCAACCCTTATTGATTATATGTTAACCACTAAACGAAGTTCGATTCGTGATATTACCGTGGAATATGTTGATTTCAGTGACCATAAGTTGTTGATATCCAAAATAAACATAGAAACTAAAAAGAAATAAGTTGTTTATAAAACTGTCAGAAACTTTAAGGCAATAAACCATACCTACCATATTTTATGAAGAATTATAGTCTCTACCTTGGCGGAATATATTTGATATTGAGAGTATTGATGATAAAGTTGAATTTCTTACTAATAATGTAATATGCTTATTGGATCGTCATGCTCCCTACTTAACTTATAAAATTTCGAAAAATTATGCACCATTAATGACTGATACTTTACGTATTATGAAAAGAGAAAGGGACAAAATACTGAGCACGTTCAAAAAATACAAAAACATGCAAACTTGGGAAAAACACAAAACAATTAGAAATATGTTTACTTTAGCTGCCAGAAAAGAAAAAAAAGCCTTCTATTCAAACAAATTGGATAATAAAAACAGGGGAGATCTTTGGGATTCTTTAAAAATAATAGGTCTTGCTAGAGATACTGAAAATACTATGCAACTATCAGAAAATTTAAGTGATATTTCTGCAATGAATGAATACTTTATAAATTGTATTGCTAATATGAATCCTGATTTAACAGTTAACAACTTTTATAATAATAATTTTCGTGTGAACATAGGTGCAAATTTCTCTTGTGTCCAAGAAAGTGACGTTTTAAATGTCATTAAAAGTATCAAGAGTGCTGCTACCGGATGCGACACAATAAATATACTAACAATTAATATGTGCCTTCCGTTTTTACTACCGTATTCGACTAATGTTATCAATGTTTGCATTATAAGAGCAGAGTTTCCATCGATGTGGAAAGTAGCTAAAATTGTACCGTTACCGAAAACTAATAATCCGACAGGTTTTAATGAAATACGGCCAATTAGTATACTACCTACGTTTTCAAAAATCCTAGAGAAAATTTTAAATCAGCAACTACAGGTTCACTTAGATAAACATAAAATTCTGCCAGAAAATCAGTTCGGTTTAAAAAAGGATCATAGCTGCACTAGTGCCCTTTTAAAAATAACTGATGACCTATTTACAGTGCTGATTCTTTTGGATTATTCTAAAGCTTTTGATACGCTTGACCATTCTCTGTTGATTTCAATGTTTAAGTATATTGGTATATCTAAGCAGGCATCTGATATGCTATTCAATTATCTCAATAATAGAAGTCAAGCTATTCATTACAATGGACAGACATCGAACTATCTTAAAACAAATAAAGGGGTACCACAGGGCTCTATATTGGGTCCCAAATTATTTAGTATATATACTTTTCAAACTTTCCTGCTTATTTTCTCTTCTGTAATCAGCACTATTTTGCTGATGACACTCAGATCTACTTATCCTTTAAGACTGAAGAATTTAAACAAGCAGTGGCTGCAATTAATTATAATTTAGAAAGTTTCTCAATTTTCTTCTAGCCACTGTCTTCGTCTTAATAACAATAAATCTGTAGGTATAGTTTTTGGTCCAGTGACACAAAGAGAAATATTTCTGAGAGATTTTGCTCATATGATCACCATTGAGAATTCTTCGGTAGAATTTAAGGCAACTGTCAAAAACTTAAGCTTACATATAGAACAAAACTTAACATTTGGTGGTCATATAGTCAAGTGCTTGCAGAAAAGTTATGTAAATTTGAAATTTATATTCGAATCTCGTCATAATATTGGCTAGAGGCTTAAAAAAATTGCTATGCGTTACCTTGGTGTTATCACACTTTAATTATTGTGATACTATTTATAGTTCTTGTATTACAGAACGTGATAGTTATCGTATATAAAAAATGCAAAATTCTTGCCTTCGTTTGATACATGGTATCCGTAGAAATCAAACAATAAGTTACAAACTTAAAGAAATATGTTGGTTAAGTATGATACGATATTTTCATTCAGCTTGTCAATTCCAGAAATTTATTATGTTTAAAACCCCAGCATATCTCTATAATAAAATAGAATTTTGTAATGATGTACATAATATTTACATTAGACATAAAAACAACATTTCTATCCCTTATCATCGTACACAGAACTATAAGCGATCTTTTACCTATCATATAGCCCAAGTTATGAATAATTATACCACTGCTCTCAATTTTTCTCAAAACTAATTTAAAAAGTTCGTTTTTGAAAAATTATGACATATTGCATAGGTAGGGTTTGATAACATACATAATTATGAGTAGAACTTACATTTAGGGAACATATTAATTGAATGCTAGATTAAATTATTTTTATATTTTCCTACATTTATTTAACCTAAAATTTATTTATTTTACATTTTGATTTCGTTTTTATATAAATATTAGTACTATTAATTGGAACCATGTTCATTTGCCCAATACACTGGCATATTGGCTTTGAAAAAAAAAGTGCTATTTCAGTCAACAGGTACGAAAAAATCAGACAATTTTTACATTTCAATAATAACGAGAATGTCTTATCCCATGACAATCCAAACTACGAGTTTATAAAAGTTATAAAAGTAGACCAATAATTGATCACCTCAATAAAGAATTTTAAACAGAATTCCATTGGAACAATATCTGTCCGTCGATGAGCAAATTTGTTCTACCAAAGCTAGTCACTACATGAAACAGTACCTACCAAACAAGCCACATAAATGAGGTTTTAAATTTTTTGTCTTATGCAGTAGCTCTGGATACACATATCCTATAGAATTATATACAGGCCAAGATAATGATCAAAAAACGAGATCTGCTTTTGAACCTAACCTTAGACCCACTGCAAAGGTTGTGGTGAGATTGAATAGAATTATTCCTAGGAATATGAGTCACGCTTTATTTTGACAATTATTATTCTTCTATACCTCTCTTTGTATATATTTCCAAAAAAAGGTATTCACAGTTTAGGAACCGTAAGAAGAAATTGGATTCCAAATTGTAAGCTTCCGGATGAAAAGGCTATGAAAAATGGAGAAAGAGGAATTAGTTTAGAGTTTATTGGTACCTGCGATTTAAAACTACTGCCAAGAGATATGACAAAAAAGAAAATAGAACAAAAGAAGTAAGTTGTCCATATCTTGTACAAGAATACAACCGTCATATAGGCGGTGTTTATTTGTTGGACAGCAATATGGGATGGAATAAAATTATTCTAAGGGGTTAAAAAATGGTATTTTGAATATTTTATTATTTACTAGATCTAACCGTTGCTAATAGTTGGATTCTTTACAAGAATTCAGCTGAACATAGAACTGGCGTGACGCCTAAAGTCACACACGCTCAGTTTAGAATACAACTGGTAGAAGCGTTTTGCAGGACAGAGGAGCGATTTACCATTGCAAAAAGGGGAATACCTTCAGCAAGTGAATCTGAAGAGGCTCTACAAATAAAGAAGAGAAAAGGCCCATCACTGGTTATGCCAGTAAAGGATGTTCGAATAGATGGAATTCACCATTGGCCTGTATGGACCGAAAAACAAATAAGGTGCAAATTTCCACAGTGCATTGGCACTGTGTTTTGCGAAAAGTGTGGTGTAGCACTTTGCTTCACTAAAACGGAGAACTGTTTTAAAATTTTCATTTTTCAGAACTATTGTTTTAAGTAAGTATATCATTATTTGCGTAATGTTGTTCATAAACAAAACTTAAATTTTTCCAAAATAAAAAAAAAATAGTTGTTCAGAAGTTTTTTTTTATTTTTTCCCGTATAACTAACAAAAATCCAGTCTGCAAAGTTTTTTGTAACGAAAAATAAAAAATCATGCAGTGAAGGGTTAATTAACCGCATTAACTATACCTTGTTACTAAAAAAGTCAGCTTCATGGTCCTTATAAAGACGTTGCTGGTTATATTCGAACGACCTGGTACCTCGGGCGATTACGATCTGACAAAGATAATATTTTATTAAATAAAAATCATGTTATGCCGTACTCAAACTCATGATCCCTGAGAAGTGAGTAAACGCTCTTACAACTACGTTAGGGAAGCGTTTTCATGAGGCTTAAAGCAGGAAATTGCTTTAAAAGGTTTAAGTCAAGAAAGATTACAAATTCGTGTTAAAAACTTGACTAACAATTAGAAAAGACGTCGCATTAACTTTTGTACTCTAGCAAACAAAATAAAATTAGTTATCAAAATTCACGCATGGTAACTGGTCGAAAATAGTCGAAATCACATGTCAATCATACATTCTCGGAGATTTTTAATTCGATCATTGGCGGCGCCTAGGAAAATGTGTTTCTTTGCTAGCCAATGGTTACATTGTAACAATAGAATATTATATATCTGCCTAAAATAATACATTAGATCTAGTTTAAAAAATAAGTTTTCATGAATCATATTGTTACAAATACAATTCTCGCCGCAATCGATAGTAAACAAAACGAAAGTCAAATATCAAGATTCTCTGATTGAGAAAAAAATAATTCTGTTGAGTGTCAAAATAAGTAAGTAGTCTATTTACCAGCGGAATTAATTAATGTCCTGATATCACGTCGAAATGTGGTTTCACAACAAAATCAAGTTCACATCAGATGAATCAACAGCTGAATTGGCAGCTAAATTAACGATTGCAAACTTACAATAAATATAATATTGTTACGAACATGCATTCAGCGTGGTCCGCCTAACGGTTACATCTCGAAGCATCTCTGGCATCGAGAACTGTCGATAGATCTCTCGACCGCAAGAGAACAATCCGTCACGTATTTGACTGAATTAGAATTAGAGGTGGGAACTTTCTAGAACATAGTAACTTTGGTATATATATATATATATATATATATATATATATATATATATATATATATATATATATGTAACGATGTTAGAAATTTAAACGAAGTTTAGTTGATAAGATAGTACCGAACTGTAAAGTTATAAATAAATATATTTATATAAATTCGAACCGCTCGTTTTATTTAAAAACGGTACAGTTGGTGTCACAGTGTGAAGACAATTGATTTATTAAAAAAATAAATTCAGCAGTGACTTTAAAAAAGAAAATACTTTTGAACTTTTGAAAAGTATTGTTCGTCGGGAACATCCCCGTAGTTCGATAGTGATCGTTGTACGAAAGAACATTTAAAAAAGTACCTGTCTGCCTGACCAAAGATGCTGCTAGTACAACTTTCAGTAAAACAGTTGCGTGAGTAACTAGAAGAACGCGATGAAGACTGCAGCGGGTCCAAGAAGATCCTCCAAGAACGACTAAAGAATGTTCTTAACCATAATGAAGATGACCCAGAGACATTCCATTTTCAATCAGCAGAAGAAGCAGTTTTAATGAAGATCGAAGAGAGTTCCAGAAAAAATGATAAGAAATTTGAAAACGTCTCTCAAATGATTGAAGAAACTTCTCAAATTATTAAAGAAACAGCTAGACAAAACGACGAGAAATTCGAAAATATGTCTAGAAGATTCGACGAAGTATGTATTCAGAACAGTGAGAAGTTTGAAGAAGTCTCTAAAACATTCGATAAAGTAGAAGAAAAGATCAAACAGTTAGAGACCATGATAACTAAAACGAAAATGCTACCACCAATTAATACGGTAGCTTTAGATCCGGTAGTGAAAGAAGAATCACCGAGAGAGGAAACGACGCATCATATGAGATTCAAATTGCCACCATTGATGGAAAGTCCTCTTGGTCCATATACCTTAGACAATTTGAAGCTATTGCGACAGCCAATCATTGGACAGAACAAGAAAAAGCTGTTTCCTTGACTGCTGCTTTACGAGGTGATGCTGCAGATATCCTAAGATCGATTCCTAAGGGTCAAGAAAAATGTAACCAGACCTTGTTCAGTCGACTAGACAAACGTTACGGAGATACCCATCTACAACAAGTCTACAAAGTACAAATAAGAAGTAGAATCCAACGAGCCAGTGAGAGTTTGCAAGAATTTGAAGCAGATATTGCTCGTATAGCGCTGTTGGCCTATCCAGAGGCACCAGACAGCATTTTGGAAGAAATTGCTGTAGATGCCTTCGTCAATGGGTTGAGAGACAGTAAACTACAGAAAGCTTTACGACTAGCAAGACCGAAAGTTTTAGATGAAGCGCTCGCCATTGCCTTGGAACACGAGATAGCTAGTCGAGTTTCACGGAGCTATCAAGTACGAACCTCTAAAGAAAGCGAAGGTCACATTCGCCCCAAAGTACAAGAAAATAATACAACAGTCAGAAAGCTAGAACAGATCGAGCACTAGGCTGGAAAAAGTCATTCAAATGCTGATGTTCAATCGAGACGGCCATACAGTGCAAATCGTAATCATTGTCTTGAATTAGAAGAACGACTTTGCCCCGTGAGGCGAACCACCGCTATTAATGATCAATGGCAGCCTCAACAGCTACAAGACGCTCAAGCAGATGATCCATGTATAAAAAGAGTATTGGATTGGATGCGTCGAAGTGAAAGGCCTTCTTGGCAAGACATTACTGCATGTAGTTCTGAAGTCAAGTGGTACTGGAGCCAATCGAATTGCTTAGTGCTAAAAGATGATCTTCTTTATAGAACCTTTGAGAACGATGATGGTACAGAAACTAAGCTTCAGTTGATTGTACCTAAAAGTAAAGTGTCAGAAGTATTACGTCAGTTGCATGACGGTGCATCAGGTGAACACTTTGGTATTACGAAGACTCTGCAAAAGGTTCGAGAATGGTTCTATTGGGTAAACTGTAAATATGATGTAAGAAGATGGTGCCGGAAATGTGAACTGTGTGCAACCAGTAATGGTCCAGTTGGTAAAAAGAGGGCACCATGAAACAGTACAATGTCGGCAGTCCTATGGAAAGAGTAGCAATCGACACTGCAGGTCCACTTCCAGAGACAAATGATGGAAATAAATATATCCTGGGAACCATGGATTATTTTACGAAATGGACTGAGGCCTATGCGCTACCAAATCAAGAAGCTGCTACCGTTGCAGAGGTACTGGTTAAAGAATTCTTTAGCTGATTTGGTGTTCCCTTGGAGATCCACTCCGACCAAGGGCGAAACTTCGAGTCAAACCTTTTCCAAAACGTTTGTAAATTGATCGGTGTCAATAAGACCAGAACGACACCCCTGCATCCTCAATCAGATGGAATGGTCGAGAGAATGAACCGAACGATGCGTAAACACCTGTCCAAAGTTGTATCAGAACATCAAAGAGATTGGGACCAGCACATTCATTTACTCTTAATGGCATACCGCTCGGCCGTGAATGAAACTACAGGCCAGACTCCAACCTGCCCAATGTTAGGTCGTGAAGTTCGTTTGCCCTGCGACCTAGAGTTTGGCTGCAGACCTTCTGGAGAACATGTTGCAAGCGAAGATTATGTCGATCGCCTAAAAATAAGAATGAACAACATTCATGAACTTGCCCGACAACACATCCAGTTAGCCAGTGACAGAATGAAAGATCAATACGATTCTCGATGCAAGAATGAAAGCTATGAAGTAGGCGATCTTGTTTGGCTTTATAATCCACAATGTCGTCGTGGTTTGTCTCCTAAACTGCAAAGACAATGGGAGGGTCCGAATGAAATTAAAAAGAGAATAAATGACGTAATATACCGAATTAAGAAGTTGCCGAAAGGCAAACCAAAAGTAGTTCACATAAATCGTCTTGCACCTTATGCTGGCTCAAATGAAGCAGAAGAAGCCCGAACCCTTCAACATGAGATCAAAGATGATCGGCGATCAAGCTTTAATGAGTTTATGTCAAATTACACAGAGAGAAAGAGTGCTAGATTCGGCGTGACGACAGAAATTCAGCAGGATCTTTTTAGTGTTCCTCATAACGTCTCTCTTGCCCACTGTGTTGCCCAAGATCTTGAGATGACTAAAGGAATCTCATCTGTATTTTATAAGAAGTTCGGTCGTTTGGACGAGTTAAAAAACCAGCAGCCTAAAGTTGGAAGAGTACTGAGATTAGAAGATAGTTCTCGATCTTTGCTGTATATGGTGACCAGAAAGTCGTATACAGACAGGGCAAGGTACGAGGATATATGGCGTTCTCTAACTCATTTGAAGAAAATTGTGTGCAATTACATCAAGAATTTGGCCGTACCCAAGATAGGCCATGCACTAGATAATCTGGACTTGGAAGATTGTCAGAAGCATGCTTCAAGTGATCTTCCGAGAAACCGGCGTACGAATTACTGTGTGTTGCATTAACCCGAAGAGATCGTGTCCTTCAAAATCAGTAGACTGTTATTTCTTTCTAAGGGGTTTATGCAGCGTTGGAGAGTCCTGTAGATTCCGCCTTCCTGGGCCTACATATAGAGTTGCTGATCGGGACGCTCAGATCTAAGAGGGGAGCAGTGTTACGAACATGCATTCAGCGTGGTCCGCCTAACGGTTGTAGCTCGAAGCATCTTTGGCATCGAGAACCATCGATAGATCTCTCGACCGCATGAGAACAATCCGTCACGTATTTGACTGAATTAGAATTAGAGGTGGGAACTTTCTAAAACATAGTAACTTTGGTATATATATATATATATATATATATATATATATATATATATATATATATATATTTACGGCATAAAGTGGACTCCGCCCATGTTAAAATTCAGGTTCAGGTGAGCTCCGTGGTCAAGTGGACACCGATATACGGAGCTCACTTGACCATTTCATAATATTGGCTCTGTCGATTCGTCAACATGTATAGTTTCATAATTTTAAAAAAAATTTTGGAGCCCATAATTATCCCTGTATCATAAATGTATATCGCTTAGTTCACGTGTATATATTATAGGGGTCGTTCAGATCTTTTTCACTGTATATTGGAACCATAAGTATATCGGTTTAAGTAAGCTCTGATAGTTTGGCAACTCTGCTATAAGATGTATAATTCTCGCGTAAAGTCTGGACGGTTTATATGGACTCCTTAGTTTTGTTATCATTCATACGCATTACAGTGTGTAACAGATATGTATACTATTAACTACCTGTTTTTGGTAGGTACGAGTTCTCTAAAAATAGCTTTATAGATACAAAAGGATTTCATTACCAAATTGGATTTTGTTTCATATGCGGAAATTTCCTAATGTATTTTGTTAACGTGAATATGTCTTCATAAGTTTTATTTAAGAATCCGATTAATAAGAACTTCTTTTATTTCATCCATTGTTTTATGATATCTTGTATACAGCTTTTTTATTATTTTATTTCTGGTTTTATCTATGTACTACATATAAGTTTGGATAAAAGATTATCTCAAAATAAATATTTAAGTGCTAAAATAGATATTTTTGTGTAAAAATGGGTAGTAGTGCACAAAAAAAGAAAGAATTTATCTAACAAGCATTATACCACTTCTCCAATATTACATACTTCTGAATGTTTTATAGTAATTATAAGTGGAGTTAGTTTCAAATTTGCAATGATCTTTATAAGTAAAAGCTTACTGGCTATAATTAACATCTTTAGTTCAAATAAATAAACCTTGTCCCTTCAGAAAAGAGCGATTTGAATGGAAAAGTCAACTAAGAAAGTGTGATGAATCTTATACCATCCCACATTCACACAGGTTAACCGATGTTTGCAGGCAAGAGTCCTCCAGGCAAATTTAAGGAAGATAACAACCATAAAGAAGTTCCTTTCGAGGGTTCAGATAGCGAGGAGCAGCTTATATTTTTTTGTATATCTTGCAGATATGATGATCTGATGACTGACTAATTTATAGCTAAATATACTTGCGTGTTAAGTATGTGTTTTTGTCACTCATACTAGCAAGGTATATTCGGCAGCATAAGCATAGAGTTTAAGTCTACGTTTTAAGGGTGGAAGAATGTGCTTCCTATTTTGAGCTGACAAGTTTGGAGAATATTATTTTTCTGGTTCTAGGTTGCCATTTGGTTTTAAACAAAGTTCTGTGATAGAAACTATCTTCAAGGTATTTATAGCAAGTCTAGAGTTTAAGGATTTCATGACACTATTGGTTCAGGTATATCTTCAGATTTGTGAAAGCGTCTCTATTAGGGACATTTCCGGGGTTTGGCTTAAAATTGATTTATAATCTATTTTTATTATTTCTAATCCTATTCCTATTACTACTTAAAACTTAACATTTGTCATCATTGTCCGGTTTATTTAGTAATTATTCTTTCTCTACTCGTTGCTTGGCCTCTCCTTGGTTCTTTTTATGTTGCTCTGGTAGTTTGTTTGAACATGCTATTTCCAACACCTTTTCTTCTTTATAGCACCATCTCCATTCCTTGCCGTCCACTGTGATTTTATTGTATCCTATTTTGACCATTTTTCCATTTTCCCTCATTTCTCTTGCTTTATCCCTTAAATCTTCCATTTTCTCTCTCTCTCTCTCCTTTTGTGAGATCATCTGTAATCCATATTTTTTCGATCTTCACATTCATAAGTTTGTATTTGTTTCTTAAGATTGTTGTTTTTTCTTCTTCGCTTTTAAGTTCAATTAAGCATGTTTTTGTTCCTATTTTTTGTGCTCTTTTAATATTGGTTTTGACTCCAGGATGATTTTCTAATATAGTAGTCATTTCCTCTTTCAATGTTTTTGGGTCTTCAGAGTCTATTTTTGATCCAGTGATGATTATATTCTTTTTTCTTTGTCTAACCTTTCTAATGAGCGTTTTAGATCATTTAATTCTTTCGTTATCTTTTTGTTATCGGTTTTGGTTAGTTCGTTTTCTCTTTTCAGTTCTTCTTTCTCTTTTGTCCATTCTTCCTTCACCCTTTCTATTTCCAGTTATATGCTTTTTATTTCTTCGTTATTTTGTTTTATCTCTTCTTTAACTTCATTTATATATCTTCTCATCTCCTTATTTTCTTCCTTCATTTCTGTTTTCAGCTCTTTTATTTCCATTTTAATCTCCTTATTTATTTCTTCTAGTAGTTTCTTTAGTTCTTTCATTTCGCGATTTTTTAAGTTATCCTTTGGAGATGTTCTTAACGTGGCTTTGCTTCTTTTGAAGGCTTCCTCCTCGTCGAATGAGTTATCGTGTTCTGGCTTATTTCTTTTGCTGTTCATTCGATTTAGTTATTGTATTACATTTACTTTTAATTTATTATTTTAATTTAATTTAATTCTAATCCCAACTTTAATCAAATCTATTTTAAGGCCAGATCTGGATTTTTGTAATAAAATTATGTGGCTTTTATTTTGATCATTAATTTCTTGTCAGCACTAATTACTTTCTTATCTGCACAAAAAACAAAAACAAAAAACGCGTAGGAATGCCTAAGCAGGTCGACCCTTCGAACATTCGCCAAAACCACTTTTTTAATCTTTCACTCAATTATTCATTTACTTAAGACTTGTTAAAATTATTAAAATAGTTCTATCTTACTTGTCTGATGGTATTTTCTTTATTAACTACTATCACCTGTATGCACTTAACTTTTGATACTTATTTTTGAACTCGGTTGAATTTTCTAACTTGTAATTCCCGAATAATTTTAAGTTTATTACGAAGCGAAATTAAATGAACCTACTGTTGTCACTTGCAGGACCGTTTCAAATAGTCAAAAAATTAATAAACAGCCTACTAAAATAGAAATATCGCCTATTTAAGACGTAATCCATTACCGGCCCAAGGTACAAAGCACTCCTAGCATATGCTAATGATATAGATCTCATAAGAAACTCTCTCGTCCGCAAA
Organism: Diabrotica balteata; assembly: GCA_918026665.1. Classification (NCBI taxonomy): domain Eukaryota; kingdom Metazoa; phylum Arthropoda; class Insecta; order Coleoptera; family Chrysomelidae; genus Diabrotica; species Diabrotica balteata. Next base: position 66,678,626 of record OU898278.1, read on the forward strand.
CATCTTCAATAAAGTGAAGAGAGCACGACAATTTTTTCACTTAAAATCAACGAAATGAAAACCAGATACAAGCGAATCAACAAAAGAGACCAATTCAATAAATCTAGATAAAATATTAAAGTTAACAATCACAATTTCCAAAATATGGAACACTTTAAATATCTTATAAGATAAATTATCACGGTTAATAATAATGCCACTAAAAAATACAGAGAATAATTCAAACTTTAGACCTATTTTAATACATGGATGCGAATCATGGACAATGAGTAAAACAAGTAAGGAAGAATTACGAATATTTGAAAGAAAAATAATAAACATTTTTTAACCTCATTATCATATCGCTACAAATCTGCATAGAATAAGAACACATACAAAATAAAGAAAGCTCTTATAACGATATTGTTCCGGAAAATAAATCCCTTAAGGTAGATCGGACACATGCATAGACGCCAAGATGTCAAACTTATAAAACTGGTATGAAAGGAAGTTAGCACAGAAAAATGCCATATCTAAAAAAAATAACATTTCAGTTGATTACAGATTCGTGGAAAATCGATCAACTTGGAGAAAATTTGTAGTTAGCGAAGACCCACCCAGTGTTGTAGCGCTACGTTATGATAATGATAAAGACAAAGGAGAAACAGTGATCACCCACACAATCTTTACATCTACACCTATTCATTGTCAGAAAACGGTCACATTTCAAAAATATATCTCTGGAATAAGTATAAATAGCTTTTAATAACACAATAGTATATTACATCACTTACATTTAACAAACAATCTCACACATACAGATTGAACGAAATAAATTCGGAACATAGGAATATAATGTATTTCGGCTCAATTCTGCTGTAGCTGGTTGGCCAACAAAAGATTGTCAAATAATTATATTATAAAAAATCCCATACTTCAGCGGGCTGCTGGATTCTGAACTCATAAAAATTGAAAGCTACACATAAATCTACGATTATGCTGTCAAACCAGTTACAGTCCAGGAAATGTAGCATTTCACCTCGCAATTTTTTCGTGCGGCGTGGATTGACTTGAAATTTAACAGAAGGTAGGTAATAGCCTAAGGATCAAAATCTATATCGAACCAAAGTGCGCCAAAGCCTAGGGGGTGGTTGCCACCCCATCTCCGGGGTGAAATATTTTTTACGTTTTAACTACAGGTTTCGATTAGAAAAGTGATTCTAAACAAAAAATGTGCTATACATTTTTTTTATAAAATGATATTTTTCAAGTTATTCGCGATTGAAAATAACAACTTTTAGACGAAAAAATCCACGTTTTTAATCGATTTTTCGCGAATAACTCGAAAATGGTGCATTTTATCAAAAAAATTGTAGAGAACAAATTTGTAGCTTTTAAAAAGACAAATACAATTACAAATACAATATCAATGTTCAGCGGTTTTCTTCAAATGCCAAATTTGAAAGATTCAAAGTCAAATATCGGGAAAATGATGCATTTTTGGAAGAAAACTCACAAAATCTTTTTAAAAGAGCATAAATAGACCTATCATAAAAAAATAAGTCAATACCTCATTTTTTACGAAAAAATCGAGGAAAACAACACCCTAACCACCCCCATAATTAAAATCAATCTTCACCCTTCTGCAATTCCCTTTGTAGATGTATTTTTAATACGTCCAAGAAGTTTGACCCATTTAAAATGCTTAGTTTTAGAAAAAGTACAGCTTAAAGCGAGAAACGATTTACAATTTCATATTTTTTACTCTTCTTTTTTTAAATATGCCCGAAAATACTGAATATATAAAAAAAATAAAAATTACTTTGTCATTAAAAAATTGTAGCTTTTTTAATGACTAAAATTATCCTTTACTTAGATTTGTTGTACAATGAATATTTGGCGAGATATAGCCGTTTAAAGCATCGATTTACGATCAAGCACCATCTTTTTCGAGCCCCTTAAACTCACCCCATTTAAAAACCAAGGGTTCCAAAAAGATTTAATTCACAGATCCTTGTAGCTATTAAAAACCTCTACAAATCGTTTTTGAAGAAACATCTATCGTTAAAAATTAAAGGAAATACGTTAAAAAAACCAGTTAATTTTTTTCCGGAAAATTCCATTAGTATAGTACAGTACATTTCGGAGCATAATAATCTACAAAACCGGTATATTAGCTAGTGGGGCGTTATACATTCGAAATTTTAAGCGTTCTTATTTTGAAATCCTATACAACAGAATAAAACATCTGCTCATATGTCTATGGCTTGGCAATGAAAATATCAGAGCAACAGATGGGATGGTTTTTCAAAGATGGTTTGTTATTACCCGTACGTATGAACAAACAACCTGCACCCGATAAATTTTTGAAAATTATTTTTTGCCAATGCAAAAAAGGATGCGGCGTTTCATATGGGTGCAGAAAAGTTGGTTTATACTGCAACTCTACTTGTTCTGGGTGCTCAGGTGAAGGGTGCAATAACAGTCCACCAATAATTGAGGAAGATGATGATGATATAGATCACGATGAAGATGTTATTGATGACGAATAAAATTAATATTATAATTGTTTTACCTATAAATGTAAATATTTTCAACTATTTATGTAAATGTATAAGAATATATGGTGCCTTTTTATGTTGATGTTTTTTTTCGTATTTAATTCTACTTTTTTCAATTTATATCTTATAAATTAGTTTATAAAAACTTCAATGTTGTAAAGGGTGATTTTCAAAAGTTGAAAAGTTGCAAAATTTTGGCAAAATATTGTTTTCACCTATAGCACTCATAACAATTGATTTTTAAGGGTTGAAAATGTATGAATTTGTATTTTAAAGTATAAAAAACTCACTATTTAACTAATCCAAACCAAATTTCACTCATCTTGGATTTGTAATATTATTTTACAATTTTTGAAAATTAGGGGTAGTTTTCACCCCTAAGAACAATCAGGGTTCATCGGCATGACGTAAACTATAAAGCAGAGGGTGAGTTGAGCTTAATTCCAAATTTTTATGCAAGTCGTTTCAAGGTGAAATCATTTTCTTCGCATTACTAATTTTTTTATATTAATCTCTAATGAGGGTCGCTTTTTAAGGGTTGAAATATGATGGAACTTTATTGAAAAGCACGAAACTCTTATTATTTAATTAATTCAAACCAAATTTTACCCATATTCAGGTTTAATATGTTATTTTATAATTTTTGACAATTAGGGGTAGTTTTCACCCCTAAGAACAATCAGGGTTCGTCGACATGACATAAACTATAAAGCAGCGGGTGAATTAAGCTTAAATCCAAATTTTTATCCAAATCGATACAAGGCGAAATAATTTTTTTAGAATTAGTAATTTTTTACATTAATCTCTAACAAGGGTTGCTTTTTAAGGGTTGAAAAGTATAAAATAATCATTATTTAATTAATTCAAACCAAATCTTACCCATATTCAGGTTTAATATGTTATTTTATAATTTTTGACAATTAGGGGTAGTTCTTACCCCTAAAACCCTTCAGCGCACTTCGGTTCAATATAGATTTTAATCCTTGGGCTATTACCTACCTTCTGCTAAAATTTCAACTAGACACATGCAGGACGAAAAAATTGCTAGGTTTTAACTTTTTTCGAGCTTCAATTCCTGAACTATTATCGCCTCCTTAGACAAACCCGTCTTACGCAAACAACTTTGTTGCGAGACAGATAGTTGAACGATATTTTATACAATGTCTATACCCAGGTATGGATTTATTTTTGTCCAAGTTTTATATTGGTCCACTATTTTAAATGCAGTTCAAACAGACATGTATTAAATTGTATGTTCCGTTTTAATTTGGTTCAATCTGTATCTCTAATTCATTGGATCAAATCTATCTCCTCAAGAACTTCCCGTTTACTGTCAAACAACTGCAGTGATAGAATTGAGTTCTCCATTCAACAATATAAAGTAGTTTCAACCATGTTCTACCATCCATCTATTAATAGAGTACCGGCATGTAAGTAATGTTTATTTTATTTATTTATTTGCTCATTTATTAATTTATTACAATCGAAGAGACTATTTTATAACAAATTGTGGGCCTTACCTTGTCTGTTTAACTTTTTTAAAAATTTTATACCTTTTTATTCAACTTACTCATTTAAATAAAACCACAGACATGTAATATTGGCATAATTATTGTAATTTACAACACCTACTTTGTTTATCGTTATTAGACAACACCCTAATATGGGTGTTGAGAAGTACGAATATTTGAAATAAAAATAATTAGAAAAATGTTCTAACCTCATTATCATATCGCTACAAATCCGTATAGAATAAGAACCCATACTGAATAAAGAAAGCTTTTATAACGATATTGTTCAGAAAAATAAATCGCTTAAGGTAGATCGGACACATGCATAGACGCCAATATATCAAACTTGTAAAACTGGTATGGAAGGAAGTTAGCACAGAAGAAAGAATGCCGCTTAGGCGTCTCAGTAAGCAATGGAGAGAAAACATCCAATTATATCTCAAAATATTAACATTTCATTTGATTACAGATTCGTGGAAAATCGATCAACTTGGAGAAAATTTGTAGTTAGCGAAGACCCGTCCACTGTTGTAGCGCCACGTAATGATGATGATAATGAAAAAGGAGAAATAGTGACAAAAAGTAATAAAAATGGACTAATGGAGCAAACCTGCTTTAAAATCTTGATTGGAGAGGATTAAAATGAAAGTATAAAAAATAGTAGAGTATGGGCCGCTTGGGGCACCCCCCACCACTCCCACTCTGACGTCACACGGTTGCAAATGCCAAACGGCTTAACGTAGGATGACGTACGAGGGCTCGTTGGAAAGAGGATGAAAAATGGGGTTGAATGAAATATGTGCCGTGCGCATCGGAGCATGCCAAAAGGTCGTTACATCATATCTTTGTTTCTATTGGTCCGATTGTAACGTACGAGGGGTCGTTGGAACGGGAAGGAGGTAACGAATACGTTGAGACAAAAAACAAAGATGGCGGCGTTGCCAAAGGGGACGCTAAAACGTATCTTCGTTGCTATTGGTTCGATCGTGACGTACGAGGCCTCGATGGAACGGGGAGAAGGTGGGGAGACAAAAAAAACAAAGATGGGGGCGTTGCCAAATGGGCGCTAAAACGTGTCTTCATTGCTATTGGTCTGATTTTGACGTATGAGGTGTCAAAGCGTTGGTGACACACAGAAGCCATGTACAAGCTCGAACATTCTTCGTCTTGTACATACAGTGCCTAAGAGAACGTCGACACAGAACGTGGTAGAACGTGAAATGTTGCTTGAATAACGTGACATTCGACATGTATTTGCGACACAAAACAAACATGCATTTACTGTTCATCGTAGCAGAAAGAACAGGGTGATAGAGCTCAACATATAATAATGTGTGACATATCGATGGGAAGGGGATGTGGTAACGATTATGTTAAGATAAAAAGTAAGCGGTAAGACAATGCCAAAACAGACGGTTGTGTGTGAGGTGTTGATGGGGAAGGGGACGTGGTAACGAATATGTTAAGATAAAAAGCAAACGCAAAGACAATACCAAAACGAACGGATCGTGATGTGTGAGGTGTTGATGAAAAGGGAGGTGGTAACAAATATGTTAAGACAAAAAGCAAACGCAAAGACCGTGCCAAACGACGCTATGTCGTACCTCTGTTGTTATTAGTCAGATTACTACGTGTAACGTTAAATGAAAAGAAGAGGTGACGGGGAAATATGTTAAGACAAAAGACAATGACCAAAAACGCCGTTATATCGGATCTTCGTTTAGCATAATAGACATTGAAAGAAAGTGACGCTAACAGAGAATCATCGCCGAAACGTTTCTATATCAAATAATTGGGGGCATTATGGTATGAGGTGTGCAATTATTCGAATCATCTATCATAATTTAGAATGTATATAATAGAAAAAATGTAAAAGACAAAATTAAAAAAAAAGGCAAGGTCTATACAGATTACTTTATTGTTTACAGAATAAAAAACCAATAAAATAATTTTTATTATTATTAATGTAAAGTTCAAATGTTTATTCATTATCGTCATCTTCACCATCTTTATGATCTTCATCATTAAAATCTTCATCATAACCATCATCATTATAGTCCTCATTATCGTCATCTTCACCATTAAAAGCGTCATCATAATCATCATCATTATAGTCCTCATTATCGTCATCTGCACCCTCTTCATGATCTTCACCACTAAAATAGTCATCATAATCATCATCACTATAATCATAACCATCATCGCTTCTTATACCTAAAACCCACAACCACTGCACAATATCGTTATGCCAGAGGGGTTTATGGTTGTTATGGTCGACCCCAATGTTATTGATAGAGGTCCTTATACCAGGGTAAGTGATCTGAAACACGATACATAGATAGAGGGTAATAGCTGAGGAGAACGATAAACAGAAAAATCAAAAGATGACAGCATAGCATAAGGATCTAAATAGCGTAATTTGAGGATGTATATGGCATATCGTCGTAAAGAGGAGAAAGTGATGTGAATGACGTGACATTAGACGTAGGATGTGACGTTCAACGCAGAACGAGACACATCGATGCAAAGCAAAGAAAATGACGCTAAAAATTTAGAGCAAAGAAAATAATGAGCGTGTTGGTTTCCAAGGCACCCGTGAGGTACAACACACATCTCGTTGGAGTTTTATCGTTGATACCCCCCCCTCCCCAAGAGGCCTACAACCAATAAATTTCCTCAGAGAAATCAAACATGTAAATTTGATGTTGAATCAAGATATTTTTTTGATAGCATAGAACAAGCGATTGTTTGTCCCACATTTGAGTGAGTAACGAGCAAAGCTGCAATGATGTTACAAAGTCTGAAATCTTTTAATATATATTTTAAAACATAGGAAATGGTTCAGCAGACATATTTTTATGATCTGATGGCCATCTTTTGTATGAGTAGGCTACATGAATACTAAATTTTAACTTAATAAGATCGGTCAGTATTTGTCAAGTGGGCTATAGCAGATATCTTTTAACTGAACATCTTTTTAAAGTAGATAAAGCTATATGGTTCAGAAGACATCTTTTTATGATCTGATAGCCATCTTTTGTATGAGAAGACTGCATGAATACTAGATTTTAACTTAATAAGATAGGTTCAGTAATTGTCAAGTGGGGTATATCAGATATCTTTTATTGGTCTTAACTAAACATCTTTTTAAAGTAGATAAAATTATATGGTTCAGAAGACATCTTTTTATGATCTGATAGCCATCTTTTGTATGAGTAGGCTGAATGAATACTAAATGTTAGCTTAATAAGTTTGGGTCAGTAATTGTCAAGTGGGCTATATCAGATATCTTTTATTGGTCTTAACTGACCATCTTTTAATGACAAAGTATCTTATTTAGGTAGATAGGACAAACGGTAACTCACTACAGCTTTTTAGTGACCCTACTTTTCAGTGCGACAGATAATCATGTGTATCACAAAGTAGAGGAAAAAATTACGCTGCTGAAAACTAAAAGTAATACATTAATATAAATTAAAAAAAAATAAAAAAAAATTGTACAAAAAAATTAATAATTAAAAGGTGTAAGTTTTAAACTTTGAGTTTTTTATAACCGAAAGGTATAGATGTAAAAATCATCGAAAAATTTTCTTTTGGTTGAATTTGGTCTATATTGTTTTTCACAGGTTTTCGTAATAACAGAGTGATCTTGTGTTCTTTGAATTTGTTTAGCAACTATGGAAATAGGATCGGTTTTTGTAAGTACCATATCTCTGATTTTTTCAAAATTAATTAATTTAGAAACTTCATAATTTAAACAAATACCTTTAACCTTACAACAAATTTTCTCGTCGCCATTAGGTAAAGTATACTTATATGCATAATTTTTAGGTCCTCCAGAAACGAACTCTGAAATATATCCACCACCGAGTTCATCAGTTAAATCGCCTATACAATCGCCAGTAGGTAGGTCGGGTAACTTAACCTTGGAGACGTAAATAATTGAGTCGGTATCATAGTACAAGGTACGTTCGCCCACTATCTCTAAATATGAATATAATTTAAGACGAGCCAAGGCAGTAACATAAGAAGCCAGAACTACGTTAACTGAGGGTGACATGGAAGCCGCTTCTTCTACATACTCCCATGTGACAATCAAGGTCTCCTCATTTACAGGAACAAGAGTATTTACAAAAATTGAAGGATTTACCATCATAGCAAAGAACGCTCCAGGCTTTTTTACAATAGATGTTTTGGGGAGATTCTCACGCTGCGCAAACTTACCCCAGAAGGAATTCAACATCAACTTAGCCAACGACCTCAGACCTGGATTCTCCGTTATTTCGGAAAACTCCAACCAGACATTCTCCCTTTGGAGAAACTCCTCGATGTATCGGTCTTTTTCCTCATCCAATACACAACCTCGTGGCCACCCTGAAGCTTGTTGCTTAATCTTTATAAATTTGTTCATCATGTCAGAGAACAGACCCTTTTGAGATGTCGATAACTGAATTGTATCATAATTCCATACCTCATACGTTTCCAACAGTTTATAACCTTTAGATAAGGCTTGTACCACCTCTTCTGCAACCCACGTGCCTGTTAGAGCCCTCTCTTTATCGGAATGTTGGCATTCCTTCTGAACAAAGTCCTCACCACATTTACGACAAAGAACAAACATACATTTACTGTTCATCTTAGCAGGAAGAACAGGGTGATAGAGATGGGTAGGAGGCAATATCGTACACCTAATTATACCCGATACCTTAGATAAATCTATATCCTGACACTCCTCACCAACGTACACTTTAGGATGACCTACAGGAAACCTGCCATACTTGCACACCCACGGATACAACGAGCAAACATCAACGTATTTAATTTGCTCGTCCTCTTTACACTTGTAATACTCTACGGTATTACCTGTACGACCACCATACAGAGCATCTCGTGGATTGAGAGGTAGAGTTGTCATTAGGGGGTGACCGTCAGTATATGATGTTATCTCTGGTGTCATCATTTTACGGAAGACACATTCCCACATTTCAGCCAATTCATACCCTAGAGAACGTAAATGCTGGTTTTTAGCAAGTGTTTTTTCATAACGATTCTCCATACAATCGGAAGGATCATCATGAAGAGGAGCAGTTCTATTTTCAGGGTAGCAAGTCGGACAACCGTGATAATAACAGCCTTGGAATTCAAAAACTATGTTTTCGTAAAGACCGTCTACCTTACAATTACCAATAAGAGCTTCAGGACCCCTAGCAGCATGTTGGATTGTAATACAGCGCTGTTTTTCTTCCCACAATAACCACTGTAAAGCGATTTTAGATTGATTATCTTTGAGCCGATAACCAATCTTTGGAATAAGACCTATGGTGTCAGGCTGTAAAAAGTTACGCCTAAACACTTTATTGCATGTGGAGGCTACAGTTGTTGCCTCGAGAAAAGGACATACATTTGACGTGTCTAGCAACTGTTGGCGAAAAATGAGACAAGCCTGTGCTAATATTTCAACATCAGATATACAGTACTCTTCAATTTCCTTTTTAAAATCAAAGATATATCCTTCATTGACTCTTTCAGCATGCCACACTTTCAACCTGTCACGTGCATCCTCCTTCAAAGTATCTGGATCGTAACATTTGAGAGGTGGTATAGGCCCAATATAGTTCTGGTTTTCCTCTCTGTTGAAGAGATGTGGAAAATAGCCTTTCTTTAACTCCGTCAATCCAAAAGACTTGGGCAGAGCAGACAACGGCATAGGGAAATAATTAAGACTGTCGAGAAATCTTACATTCCCAACAGTCATGGACATCAGCTTCGTACCACGCATAATGAGATCTGGGGTTAAGTCAGGCTTTGTAAGGATATGATTAAGGATGAACTGATGATCGAAACCACCTCCATTGTGAGCGAGAACAACAACATTTTTAAATAGTTTTCTAATTGATAAAATATGGTGAAGAAAAGGAGGGATGACGTTAGCTGATTTCAGAATTTGTAAACGAACACCACACTTTTTACAAATAGCGGTACTGAAATCTAAACACTCATCACACACTTGTTTAAAAACACAGAGATTCGGTTCTTGAAGAAGCGAACCGTCGGACATTACTGTTTCCTGGCGAGTTTCCAGGTCATAAAATATAAAGAGAAAATCTTTTGATGGAGGAGCACCGGAATCGGGTTGCATATAGCAGAAATGATCGTTGGGGCAATTCTTTTTACAAGTTTTACAAAAGACCTCGCCACAGACATGATTTTTGGTGTAGATCTTGTAACACTCTTTGCACCTCTTAATTTTACCGCATACCGAGCTAATATGAGCATTGAAACAGACATCACCGTAAAAAATTCGACCACATTTCTCACAAGGAACCCTGACAACGTCTTTAGAACAAGAAGGAGTTTGACGACAAGCAAAACACGTGCCGCCACACCTATGTTCGTTTTTATTGTTGTAAGGTTGATAACATGCCACACAGAAATATCTTGAACAAAAGGCACTTGTTAGCGAGAGTACTACGTTGAAATGACCTTCATGGAACAAAAGATTAAGCCTAGACCCTTCACCAACACCTTCGAAAATGACATTACGTCCCTTACTACCGTACTTATACACCACGATCTTATACCCTGTAAGACACAGTTGGAATTGTTGTAATTCTGAAATACTTGCTCCCTCTTCAGGAATAACAACACCCGAATTTTGCATTAATTGCAGTGCTTTCTCACGTTGTATTTTACCAGTGTCCTTACGTATTTTAGTGAGTTCCAGATCTTTGTCGACGTAAGCTTTGGCAACAACCAAAGCGCGAGGAAGGCAGAGATTATCGGTGTTTTTGATAACAACGATTCCCCGGCGTTTGGAACACTCCTCGTTAAACGAGTTGTACATATAACCACGACCTTTTCCAACAGGCATCTTTACAGTTGTAATACCGAGACAGAACGTTTCGGTATTGAGGCCGGTGCTATTACTCTGATATATGGAACTTATCTTATTCCATACATCATCGAAAGTCACCTCGGAGGCAGGCTTGAACCTCATCCAACCCTGACCTTGAGCAAAATCATTGGAGCAAAAAGTGAAGCCGACCTGATCATGTGGCAAAATATTTACAGTACCCTTTCGAACAATATCCTCGAGGGCCTTTTTAACCCAACCTACAGGTTCCTCACCGGGCGGTACATCCCTAATTTTAAATTCCAGAGTTCGTCCCTGGACACCAAATTTACGGATTTTCTTGGTCTGATCTTTGACAATTAAAAACCTTTCCATGGTACGTATAACAAACTTAAAATTATTGTAAAATAAAAAAAATCAAAAGAGCAAAGTTGTATGTAAAGCAAAGCAAAAAATGTATTATACTCACCAAAGTACGTTTGAACACTAGAAATAGCTGGAACAGACTGAAGAAAATACTTTGGTTCAGGGTATAAGGTAGAGTTCTAGTTAGACGGAAAACTGAACGATATCTCTAAAGGCCCCAAAATGTTAAGATTTGTGTAAAAATCTGTAAAGAATCAATGTAAAAGTGTAGATTTGTTAACATTTACAAAATTTTTGGTTACACCTTAAAATTGAGTAGCAGTGCTACATAAAACTAAACATATGGAAGTAGTGGGAGAAGTGTTGTATTGTTAAAAAAATTATACCACACTTGATCGTTTATTGTGGCGACCACAATGCCTAAAACGTGTGATTGAAGAACGGCGTGAGATTGTCAGTTATTCATTGTCAGTTAGTCATTGTGGGTTGTCAAGTTAAAAACATGTGTGAAGTATGCAATGTAGTTAAGGTATATGAGGTTAAAAGCACCTTTAAAAGATTGAAAAAATATTAAATACTATGGATTCAAAACCTGCTGTTATAAATGTCACCAAAAATTATGAGCCGAGAAAAGAGGTCATTTATAACATGCTGTTACAAGCTTTGAAAAAGGTTCAAAGTACGTGGTAAACTTTTCTGAATTATGTAATTTTAAATAATTCGTTAACTGTTTATAATAAAAATGCTAAAAAGTAACCTTTTGTAAAATATATGTAAGCATCAACAAATAACCCCGCACTAACAACATTAGGTCAAAATTAGGGTAAATGGATACCGTTTACCACTTAATCCAGGTCTATTATGAAGCATTGAAGAAATAACAGTATCAATACGAAAGAAACTCGGTCCAGTGTAAAATGTATGGTAAAATTACGAAACGGACTTGTATTTATAAACAATTTTAAAAAAAAATTAGGAGAATGCTCATGTGAGCAGGAAAAGAGCTTTCCCAAAAAGTTTATTTATAGTGATTGTCAGAAATAATTCGGAAGTTTTATTTTGATATCTTTTCTACTTAGATTTTATTTGTTAGGGGCAATTTTTTTTACACAAGTAACACATCTCGAGAGTATCTCTAAATAGACACTTTGGATAACCCCTTAAAAAAATTTACTTACACAAGAATTTTCACATTTATGGTTTTGCGGTAGGTAGTGTATATTTCAATAGACAGATAAGGAGCAAAAAACTTGTATTAATGTGTATAGCAAAGTTTCAGAAGGCACAGTTACGAAGTTGTCAAACTTTCCGAAATAAAAGAAAAATTAATAAAAGTATTGTATTCCTTGAATATATATTGAAAAAGATTCTTAGCTAAAATGTTAAGACTTTGACTAATATTTTTCTTTTTTAAATTTGTTTATCCATATATATCAATAAAAAAAAACTGTATATATTTAAAAACTATACCGATTTACCTTAATGGACTCCCTAACAAATGCTAGGTTACCACATATACAATAAATATATTTTTAAAACTTAGAAAACAAGCAAATTTTCGTGTATGATATCATACAGCTACATTAAAATACATTTTACAGATTTTACAAGAAATTAATCAACGGTTTTGAATTTTTTTTAAAATTAATACTTATTGTATGTTACCAGCTTTCATCAATTTGACACATTTTGTAAGGAAATCACTATAAAGAAAAGAATAAATGGCCTATTAATCAAATATATGCACTTTGTAGTACCTGTGGCAAGATTTTCTCATCTGTGAGGTAAAGTAATTAAGTAGCATAAACAACTATGTTTATTGTCATTGGTATATATATATATATATATATATATATATATATATATATATATATATATATATATATATATATATATATATATGTGTGTGTGTGTGTATCCTAACCTATTTTTTCAAAAAATTGCCGAGTTAAAATTTGGCCAAATTACCGGAATAAAAGAAAAATGTTGAAAGTAGATATATAATTTTATGAAGATATACTGAAAAGATTCAAATCTTACTTAAAAGTGTAAGATGATATTTTTCTTTTGTTTTATAGTTTATTAATATTTATTAACCTTTACATACCAATAAAGCAAACGGCATAATGAAAAAAACTATAACAAAGATTTACCTTAACGCACTCACTAACAATTATTACCAAGCAGCACAAATCGAATAAAGATATTTTAGGTAAACAAAAAAAAATAAGAACAGTTATCACCGTCAACGCGTTAATTATTTCTTCAAAACCAATTATTATTCGAAATAAAATATAATTTCGCTTACCTTTAATAAAAATCCACTAAATCACTAGTTTACTACTTTATTACCAAACACTAATTAGAACTCATACCTAAATTGTCGACTATTGTTTTATATATAGATTAAGAATACAACTTGTTATGACAAGAAAACTGGGGCGAATGTATTAAAACGCATTTGCTCCTCAAAAATGCGAGATGCAAAAGTAGTGTGTATGGGTATGGGTAAAATGAGTGTCTAGACCGGCCTCGGTTCATTGACCTCCTCCTCATTTTGCTCATACTAATACACACTACTTTTGCATCTCGCATTTTTGAGGAGCAAATGCGTTTTAATACATTCGCCCCAGTTTTCTTGTCATAACAAGTTGTATTCTTAATCTATATATAAAACAATAGTCGACAATTTAGGTATGAGTTCTAATTAGTGTTTGGTAATAAAGTAGTAAACTAGTGATTTAGTGGATTTTTATTAAAGGTAAGCGAAATTATATTTTATTTCGAATAATAATTGGTTTTGAAGAAATAATTAACGCGTTGACGGTGATAACTGTTCTTATTTTTTTTTTGTTTACCTAAAATATCTTTATTCGATTTGTGCTGCTTGGTAATAATTGTTAGTGAGTGCGTTAAGGTAAATCTTTGTTATAGTTTTTTTCATTATGCCGTTTGCTTTATTGGTATGTAAAGGTTAATAAATATTAATAAACTATAAAACAAAAGAAAAATATCATCTTACACTTTTAAGTAAGATTTGAATCTTTTCAGTATATCTTCATAAAATTATATATCTACTTTCAACATTTTTCTTTTATTCCGGTAATTTGGCCAAATTTTAACTCGGCAATTTTTTGAAAAAATAGGTTAGGATACACACACACACACACACACACACACACACACACACACATATATATATATATATATATATATATAAATATATATATATATATATATATATATATATATACCAATGACAATAAACATAGTTGTTTATGCTACTTAATTACTTTACCTCACAGATGAGAAAATCTTGCCACAGGTACTACAAAGTGCATATATTTGATTAATAGGCCATTTATTCTTTTCTTTATAGTGATTTCCTTACAAAATGTGTCAAATTGATGAAAGCTGGTAACATACAATAAGTATTAATTTTAAAAAAAATTCAAAACCGTTGATTAATTTCTTGTAAAATCTGTAAAATGTATTTTAATGTAGCTGTATGATATCATACACGAAAATTTGCTTGTTTTCTAAGTTTTAAAAATATATTTATTGTATATGTGGTAACCTAGCATTTGTTAGGGAGTCCATTAAGGTAAATCGGTATAGTTTTTAAATATATACAGTTTTTTTTTATTGATATATATGGATAAACAAATTTAAAAAAGAAAAATATTAGTCAAAGTCTTAACATTTTAGCTAAGAATCTTTTTCAATATATATTCAAGGAATACAATACTTTTATTAATTTTTCTTTTATTTCGGAAAGTTTGACAACTTCGTAACTGTGCCTTCTGAAACTTTGCTATACACATTAATACAAGTTTTTTGCTCCTTATCTGTCTATTGAAATATACACTACCTACCGCAAAACCATAAATGTGAAAATTCTTGTGTAAGTAAATTTTTTTAAGGGGTTATCCAAAGTGTCTATTTAGAGATACTCTCGAGATGTGTTACTTGTGTAAAAAAATTGTCCCTAACAAATAAAATCTAAGTAGAAAAGATATCAAAATAAAACTTCCGAATTATTTCTGACAATCACTATAAATAAACTTTTTGGGAAAGCTCTTTTCCTGCTCACATGAGCATTCTCCTAATTTTTTTTTAAAATTGTTTATAAATACAAGTCCGTTTCGTAATTTTACCATACATTTTACACTGGACCGAGTTTCTTTCGTATTGATACTGTTATTTCTTCAATGCTTCATAATAGACCTGGATTAAGTGGTAAACGGTATCCATTTACCCTAATTTTGACCTAATGTTGTTAGTGCGGGGTTATTTGTTGATGCTTACATATATTTTACAAAAGGTTACTTTTTAGCATTTTTATTATAAACAGTTAACGAATTATTTAAAATTACATAATTCAGAAAAGTTTACCACGTACTTTGAACCTTTTTCAAAGCTTGTAGCAGCATGTTATAAATGACCTCTTTTCTCGGCTCATAATTTTTGGTGACATTTATAACAGCAGGTTTTGAATCCATAGTATTTAATATTTTTTCAATCTTTTAAAGGTGCTTTTAACCTCATATACCTTAACTACATTGCATACTTCACACATGTTTTTAACTTGACAACCCACAATGACTAACTGACAATGAATAACTGACAATCTCACGCCGTTCTTCAATCACACGTTTTAGGCATTGTGGTCGCCACAATAAACGATCAAGTGTGGTATAATTTTTTTAACAATACAACACTTCTCCCACTACTTCCATATGTTTAGTTTTATGTAGCACTGCTACTCAATTTTAAGGTGTAACCAAAAATTTTGTAAATGTTAACAAATCTACACTTTTACATTGATTCTTTACAGATTTTTACACAAATCTTAACATTTTGGGGCCTTTAGAGATATCGTTCAGTTTTCCGTCTAACTAGAACTCTACCTTATACCCTGAACCAAAGTATTTTCTTCAGTCTGTTCCAACTATTTCTAGTGTTCAAACGTACTTTGGTGAGTATAATACATTTTTTGCTTTGCTTTACATACAACTTTGCTCTTTTGATTTTTTTTATTTTACAATAATTTTAAGTTTGTTATACGTACCATGGAAAGGTTTTTAATTGTCAAAGATCAGACCAAGAAAATCCGTAAATTTGGTGTCCAGGGACGAACTCTGGAATTTAAAATTAGGGATGTACCGCCCGGTGAGGAACCTGTAGGTTGGGTTAAAAAGGCCCTCGAGGATATTGTTCGAAAGGGTACTGTAAATATTTTGCCACATGATCAGGTCGGCTTCACTTTTTGCTCCAATGATTTTGCTCAAGGTCAGGGTTGGATGAGGTTCAAGCCTGCCTCCGAGGTGACTTTCGATGATGTATGGAATAAGATAAGTTCCATATATCAGAGTAATAGCACCGGCCTCAATACCGAAACGTTCTGTCTCGGTATTACAACTGTAAAGATGCCTGTTGGAAAAGGTCGTGGTTATATGTACAACTCGTTTAACGAGGAGTGTTCCAAACGCCGGGGAATCGTTGTTATCAAAAACACCGATAATCTCTGCCTTCCTCGCGCTTTGGTTGTTGCCAAAGCTTACGTCGACAAAGATCTGGAACTCACTAAAATACGTAAGGACACTGGTAAAATACAACGTGAGAAAGCACTGCAATTAATGCAAAATGCGGGTGTTGTTATTCCTGAAGAGGGAGCAAGTATTTCAGAATTACAACAATTCCAACTGTGTCTTACAGGGTATAAGATCGTGGTGTATAAGTACGGTAGTAAGGGACGTAATGTCATTTTCGAAGGTGTTGGTGAAGGGTCTAGGCTTAATCTTTTGTTCCATGAAGGTCATTTCAACGTAGTACTCTCGCTAACAAGTGCCTTTTGTTCAAGATATTTCTGTGTGGCATGTTATCAACCTTACAACAATAAAAACGAACATAGGTGTGGCGGCACGTGTTTTGCTTGTCGTCAAACTCCTTCTTGTTCTAAAGACGTTGTCAGGGTTCCTTGTGAGAAATGTGGTCGAATTTTTTACGGTGATGTCTGTTTCAATGCTCATATTAGCTCGGTATGCGGTAAAATTAAGAGGTGCAAAGAGTGTTACAAGATCTACACCAAAAATCATGTCTGTGGCGAGGTCTTTTGTAAAACTTGTAAAAAGAATTGCCCCAACGATCATTTCTGCTATATGCAACCCGATTCCGGTGCTCCTCCATCAAAAGATTTTCTCTTTATATTTTATGACCTGGAAACTCGCCAGGAAACAGTAATGTCCGACGGTTCGCTTCTTCAAGAACCGAATCTCTGTGTTTTTAAACAAGTGTGTGATGAGTGTTTAGATTTCAGTACCGCTATTTGTAAAAAGTGTGGTGTTCGTTTACAAATTCTGAAATCAGCTAACGTCATCCCTCCTTTTCTTCACCATATTTTATCAATTAGAAAACTATTTAAAAATGTTGTTGTTCTCGCTCACAATGGAGGTGGTTTCGATCATCAGTTCATCCTTAATCATATCCTTACAAAGCCTGACTTAACCCCAGATCTCATTATGCGTGGTACGAAGCTGATGTCCATGACTGTTGGGAATGTAAGATTTCTCGACAGTCTTAATTATTTCCCTATGCCGTTGTCTGCTCTGCCCAAGTCTTTTGGATTGACGGAGTTAAAGAAAGGCTATTTTCCACATCTCTTCAACAGAGAGGAAAACCAGAACTATATTGGGCCTATACCACCTCTCAAATGTTACGATCCAGATACTTTGAAGGAGGATGCACGTGACAGGTTGAAAGTGTGGCATGCTGAAAGAGTCAATGAAGGATATATCTTTGATTTTAAAAAGGAAATTGAAGAGTACTGTATATCTGATGTTGAAATATTAGCACAGGCTTGTCTCATTTTTCGCCAACAGTTGCTAGACACGTCAAATGTATGTCCTTTTCTCGAGGCAACAACTGTAGCCTCCACATGCAATAAAGTGTTTAGGCGTAACTTTTTACAGCCTGACACCATAGGTCTTATTCCAAAGATTGGTTATCGGCTCAAAGATAATCAATCTAAAATCGCTTTACAGTGGTTATTGTGGGAAGAAAAACAGCGCTGTATTACAATCCAACATGCTGCTAGGGGTCCTGAAGCTCTTATTGGTAATTGTAAGGTAGACGGTCTTTACGAAAACATAGTTTTTGAATTCCAAGGCTGTTATTATCACGGTTGTCCGACTTGCTACCCTGAAAATAGAACTGCTCCTCTTCATGATGATCCTTCCGATTGTATGGAGAATCGTTATGAAAAAACACTTGCTAAAAACCAGCATTTACGTTCTCTAGGGTATGAATTGGCTGAAATGTGGGAATGTGTCTTCCGTAAAATGATGACACCAGAGATAACATCATATACTGACGGTCACCCCCTAATGACAACTCTACCTCTCAATCCACGAGATGCTCTGTATGGTGGTCGTACAGGTAATACCGTAGAGTATTACAAGTGTAAAGAGGACGAGCAAATTAAATACGTTGATGTTTGCTCGTTGTATCCGTGGGTGTGCAAGTATGGCAGGTTTCCTGTAGGTCATCCTAAAGTGTACGTTGGTGAGGAGTGTCAGGATATAGATTTATCTAAGGTATCGGGTATAATTAGGTGTACGATATTGCCTCCTACCCATCTCTATCACCCTGTTCTTCCTGCTAAGATGAACAGTAAATGTATGTTTGTTCTTTGTCGTAAATGTGGTGAGGACTTTGTTCAGAAGGAATGCCAACATTCCGATAAAGAGAGGGCTCTAACAGGCACGTGGGTTGCAGAAGAGGTGGTACAAGCCTTATCTAAAGGTTATAAACTGTTGGAAACGTATGAGGTATGGAATTATGATACAATTCAGTTATCGACATCTCAAAAGGGTCTGTTCTCTGACATGATGAACAAATTTATAAAGATTAAGCAACAAGCTTCAGGGTGGCCACGAGATTGTGTATTGGATGAGGAAAAAGACCGATACATCGAGGAGTTTCTCCAAAGGGAGAATGTCTGGTTGGAGTTTTCCGAAATAACGGAGAATCCAGGTCTGAGGTCGTTGGCTAAGTTGATGTTGAATTCCTTCTGGGGTAAGTTTGCGCAGCGTGAGAATCTCCCCAAAACATCTATTGTAAAAAAGCCTGGAGCGTTCTTTGCTATGATGGTAAATCCTTCAATTTTTGTAAATACTCTTGTTCCTGTAAATGAGGAGACCTTGATTGTCACATGGGAGTATGTAGAAGAAGCGGCTTCCATGTCACCCTCAGTTAACGTAGTTCTGGCTTCTTATGTTACTGCCTTGGCTCGTCTTAAATTATATTCATATTTAGAGATAGTGGGCGAACGTACCTTGTACTATGATACCGACTCAATTATTTACGTCTCCAAGGTTAAGTTACCCGACCTACCTACTGGCGATTGTATAGGCGATTTAACTGATGAACTCGGTGGTGGATATATTTCAGAGTTCGTTTCTGGAGGACCTAAAAATTATGCATATAAGTATACTTTACCTAATGGCGACGAGAAAATTTGTTGTAAGGTTAAAGGTATTTGTTTAAATTATGAAGTTTCTAAATTAATTAATTTTGAAAAAATCAGAGATATGGTACTTACAAAAACCGATCCTATTTCCATAGTTGCTAAACAAATTCAAAGAACACAAGATCACTCTGTTATTACGAAAACCTGTGAAAAACAATATAGACCAAATTCAACCAAAAGAAAATTTTTCGATGATTTTACATCTATACCTCGGTTATAAAAAACTCAAAGTTTAAAACTTACACCTTTTAATTATTAATTTTTTTGTACAATTTTTTTTTATTTTTTTTTAATTTATATTAATGTATTACTTTTAGTTTTCAGCAGCGTAATTTTTTCCTCTACTTTGTGATACACATGATTATCTGTCGCACTGAAAAGTAGGGTCACTAAAAAGCTGTAGTGAGTTACCGTTTGTCCTATCTACCTAAATAAGATACTTTGTCATTAAAAGATGGTCAGTTAAGACCAATAAAAGATATCTGATATAGCCCACTTGACAATTACTGACCCAAACTTATTAAGCTAACATTTAGTATTCATTCAGCCTACTCATACAAAAGATGGCTATCAGATCATAAAAAGATGTCTTCTGAACCATATAATTTTATCTACTTTAAAAAGATGTTTAGTTAAGACCAATAAAAGATATCTGATATACCCCACTTGACAATTACTGAACCTATCTTATTAAGTTAAAATCTAGTATTCATGCAGTCTTCTCATACAAAAGATGGCTATCAGATCATAAAAAGATGTCTTCTGAACCATATAGCTTTATCTACTTTAAAAAGATGTTCAGTTAAAAGATATCTGCTATAGCCCACTTGACAAATACTGACCGATCTTATTAAGTTAAAATTTAGTATTCATGTAGCCTACTCATACAAAAGATGGCCATCAGATCATAAAAATATGTCTGCTGAACCATTTCCTATGTTTTAAAATATATATGAAAAGATTTCAGACTTTGTAACATCATTGCAGCTTTGCTCGTTACTCACTCAAATGTGGGACAAACAATCGCTTGTTCTATGCTATCAAAAAAATATCTTGATTCAACATCAAATTTACATGTTTGATTTCTCTGAGGAAATTTATTGGTTGTAGGCCTCTTGGGGAGGGGGGGGGGGGTATCAACGATAAAACTCCAACGAGATGTGTGTTGTACCTCACGGGTGCCTTGGAAACCAACACGCTCATTATTTTCTTTGCTCTAAATTTTTAGCGTCATTTTCTTTGCTTTGCATCGATGTGTCTCGTTCTGCGTTGAACGTCACATCCTACGTCTAATGTCACGTCATTCACATCACTTTCTCCTCTTTACGACGATATGCCATATACATCCTCAAATTACGCTATTTAGATCCTTATGCTATGCTGTCATCTTTTGATTTTTCTGTTTATCGTTCTCCTCAGCTATTACCCTCTATCTATGTATCGTGTTTCAGATCACTTACCCTGGTATAAGGACCTCTATCAATAACATTGGGGTCGACCATAACAACCATAAACCCCTCTGGCATAACGATATTGTGCAGTGGTTGTGGGTTTTAGGTATAAGAAGCGATGATGGTTATGATTATAGTGATGATGATTATGATGACTATTTTAGTGGTGAAGATCATGAAGAGGGTGCAGATGACGATAATGAGGACTATAATGATGATGATTATGATGACGCTTTTAATGGTGAAGATGACGATAATGAGGACTATAATGATGATGGTTATGATGAAGATTTTAATAATGAAGATCATAAAGATGGTGAAGATGACGATAATGAATAAACATTTGAACTTTACATTAATAATAATAAAAATTATTTTATTGGTTTTTTATTCTGTAAACAATAAAGTAATCTGTATAGACCTTGCCTTTTTTTTTAATTTTGTCTTTTACATTTTTTCTATTATATACATTCTAAATTATGATAGATGATTCGAATAATTGCACACCTCATACCATAATGCCCCCAAATATTTGATATAGAAACGTTTCGGCGATGATTCTCTGTTAGCGTCACTTTCTTTCAATGTCTATTATGCTAAACGAAGATCCGATATAACGGCGTTTTTGGTCATTGTCTTTTGTCTTAACATATTTCCCCGTCACCTCTTCTTTTCATTTAACGTTACACGTAGTAATCTGACTAATAACAACAGAGGTACGACATAGCGTTGTTTGGCACGGCCTTTGCGTTTGCTTTTTGTCTTAACATATTTGTTACCACCTCCCTTTTCATCAACACCTCACACATCACGATCCGTTCGTTTTGGTATTGTCTTTGCGTTTGCTTTTTATCTTAACATATTCGTTACCACGTCCCCTTCCCCATCAACACCTCACACACAACCGTCTGTTTTGGCATTGTCTTACCGCTTACTTTTTATCTTAACATAATCGTTACCACATCCCCTTCCCATCGATATGTCACACATTATTATATGTTGAGCTCTATCACCCTGTTCTTTCTGCTACGATGAACAGTAAATGCATGTTTGTTTTGTGTCGCAAATACATGTCGAATGTCACGTTATTCAAGCAACATTTCACGTTCTACCACGTTCTGTGTCGACGTTCTCTTAGGCACTGTATGTACAAGAAGAAGAATGTTCGAGCTTGTACATGGCTTCTGTGTGTCACCAACGCTTTGACACCTCATACGTCAAAATCAGACCAATAGCAATGAAGACACGTTTTAGCGCCCATTTGGCAACGCCCCCATCTTTGTTTTTTTTGTCTCCCCACCTTCTCCCCGTTCCATCGAGGCCTCGTACGTCACGATCGAACCAATAGCAACGAAGATACGTTTTAGCGTCCCCTTTGGCAACGCCGCCATCTTTGTTTTTTGTCTCAACGTATTCGTTACCTCCTTCCCGTTCCAACGACCCCTCGTACGTTACAATCGGACCAATAGAAACAAAGATATGATGTAACGATCTTTTGGCATGCTCCGATGCGCACGGCACATATTTCATTCAACCCCATTTTTCATCCTCTTTCCAACGAGCCCTCGTACGTCATCCTACGTTAAGCCGTTTGGCATTTGCAACCGTGTGACGTCAGAGTGGGAGTGGTGGGGGGTGCCCCAAGCGGCCCATACTCTACTAAAAATACAATGAATGATTGATGGATTCGAGAAACTTGAGACTTGAGAAAAGCACACTGACGTGTGTATCCGTATTAAATTCCTTAGATTTTTATACTTTTTATTTAGACTTTTATACTAATAGCTTTAAAATTGAATGTTTGGTGAAAATAGCTACGTGACTTTAATGCATCAAATATTTTGTTAATTAAAAATCAACATATTGAAATTAGACAGCAAAAAATTATAATATTAAAGATTAATTTATAAATTATTATAGTCTAATTTTAACTACTTCATGAAATAAATATTACACGCCATAAACTGCAGTAATTGAAAAATTATAAAGATCTTACAGAAGAGTTTCTTAAACTGTTAGACGATTACGCTACTCGATGTTCATATTAATAGGTTAAAAAATGTACCACCTATAAAATTTAAAAATCTACTACTAATACAATTATTGGCAACATCGCAGGAGTTAAGAAGTTTACGGGAAAAGTTATATACGGATCCCAAAAATGTTTGATCCTATTACGGAGTCCACTTGATCCGACGCATTGGTCGGAGTCTAGATAAAGCGCTACTCAGATAATAATATACACGGCGTATATTCTCCTGGAGTTAGTATAATACCGTTTTAGTACGGAGCCCACATTAACCGCTAGAAGTATATATATATATATATATATATATATATATATATATATATATATATATATATATATATATATATGTAACGATTTTAGGAATTAAGTTTAGTTGATAAGATAGTACTTTGAAATCAGATAAGGCTTTGAAATCAGGACCTATCTTTACACAGGATCAATATATTTCAATTATTGCAAAAAAGAACGGATCTCCTTACAAAGTCATAGAAATGGATCATACAAGTTTTTAGGAATTAAAGTCGCTAGCTTCTGACGTGGGTAGAAATTTTAATAAAAATACTGATAATGAGAGTGTGAAAATGGCAGATATAAAGATTTTAAAAGTAGATGCTGACCACAAAGGATTCTTCTTCTATAAAACATCTTACGGTGAAAATGAATTTAAGTGTGTGAAAGTTACTAGTCGTGCATCAAAATCTTTGGACGAAAATTACAGATTGCAATCTGCTTATGAAAAAAGAAACGGAATCTCCGAAAATAAGAAGAGAGGACTAGTAGATTTAGTTAACAAAAATATTATTCCAAACTATTATCGACAATTTTACGAGGCGTTGTAAAATAAATGATTTATGTTACTTGCATTTCCTTTTAAGAATTAATGTTTCTGTTTTTTTTTCGAAACTTTTTTTGAAGAAGTTTATTTTAAAAAACATTGTTTTTAATACCTAGATATAACAAACAAAAATTACTTTACAAAAATTAATAAATGACATTAGTTGATTTTTATACGTTGGAGTCCCATGAACAAAGACTGATGTCTGAACCGTCCCTTTGACGAATTTTCGTATTATGATTTTAATAAAAGTTCTAAAAAGTTTTTATGTTTATTGATACTACGAAAGGTTTACCTTTAGTCAGTAAACTCGACTCATCGATAAATCATTTACATTTTGCAATATGCACTAAAATATTTACAAAGGAATTAAAAATTGCCATTCTCTAAAATCACTCATTTTTAGTTCCGCCGATATTCTCGAAAACCAGCGATGTATTCTTGCCAAAAGATTAGTTTATCTTTCATGTCTGCAATTAGTTTACCATTATCATCTTTGAGTATCCCAGTGTGCTCGCTTTTTGGAATTAGTTAGTTCTTTTATTTTTTTATGCATATTAAAGCTGTCGTATTTTCTGTCATACTCTTCTATTTCTATGCATTGATCTGTTAACCACTTTTCCTTGGCCTTTTTTATCTCTACTTTAATTCTACTTTGTATTTCTTAATAGTTTGGCTCATTTCTCTCCTTGGCTTTTTTCCTCTCTTCCATTGAATTGATTGAATCTAATTTGAGATACGGTATTGCCTTTTGGGATAGCTGTTCTCTTCACCATTTCAGTAGAAATTTTATGCTACAAAAGAGAGCACTCAGATATTTATGCAAGGTCAAGTTTGGTACATCATGCAGGCCTCTGTTTCGGAAACATGGTACCTTGACACTTCCTTACATGTATATCCTTGAATTAGCGTGCTTAATTTAAAAAAAAAACAAAGAGGATATTCGGACAGTTTCCCCTTATAACACTCGTTTAAATGATGTTATTCCACTTCCAATTCCCTCTTTTACATTAATTAAAAAATCATTTGTTTACAGTGGTAACAAAGTGTTTAATCACGTACCACTTGATATAAGATCTTCAAGCAATATTTTTGTATTCCGAAGAGCAATCAAGAAGTTTTTATGATCTAAATGTCACTATAGTATAGAAGAATTTTTTGAGGACAATTGCGCTATATGATATATTTTTTTAATTATGGAAATTTTATAATTAGTACTTTATTGTGCCTTGTTTGTACTATACCATGTTGTGTTTTATAAATGTAAACTTATTTTAAAAACACTAAATTTCTCTCTCTCTCTCTCTCTCTCTCTCTCTCTCTCTCTCTCTCTCTCATTAATGCTAGAATTTCTAAAGTCATCCATTTCTGTTTTTTATTTGTCTTTTTATGCTTTAAATTTTCTTCTGCAGCCTTTAGTAATGCCTTCTGAATATTGCTCCATTTTTCATTAACATCTTCTGATGTTAAGATTTCTTCTGTTAGATTTGAGTTGACTTATTGGATCACTTTTTGATGTATTTCTTTTTTTCTTAATTTTGTATAATCAAACGTTGATTTGTTTTTAGGTATAAAAATCTTTTTGAGTTTCACGTACATTCTCGTTATCAGCGAGTTATGGTCTGAGTTGACATCTTCTCCGGGGTATGCTTTTACTGCTTTAATTGATTTTTGTATATATTTTTGACTAATATATAGTTTATTTGATTTCTGACTATGCCATCTTTGTTGTCTGCATGAGATCTTCAAGTCTATAATCTTCTGTCGTGTTGGAACATTGTGTTCATTATTGTACCTAGTCCAAATTCCCAAACATGTTCGTCAACTTTTCCTCTCCCGCCTTTAGCATTAAAGTGCCCCATTGCTATTGTAATGTCTTCTTTTTAATAGATCTTAAAATTGTGACTAATCTATGAAAAAATGTTCTATCTCCTCTTCAGCCTTATCCGCTGTTGGTGCGTATACTTGAATTAAGTTAACTTGTTGTATATTTCTCTTCAGCTGAACCATTATCACTCTCTCTGAGCAAGACGTGGTAACTGATTTATTAGTTTGTGTCTAACAAGATTTCGACTCCCTAGCGATAAGACGGATCGTTGTTTCCAGCATAATACATCATGCCGCTTTTGGTTATAAGTTTGCTGGTGTCTGGCCATTGTACGTCACTTATGCCCAGTACATTTATTTCCATTCCGGTCATTTCTTGTATTAAATTGTCCAACTTATTGGTCTACATTTGTGTATTCTTAAACGTGGAATTTTATTATCTAAACGAAGATTTTGCTTTCTATCGATCTGAAAGGCCTCGTCTTTTATGTGATATTTTCCTTCCTTGGTTTCCGGATTCCATGATCAGTAACGGTTTGACTTTTTTATGTATTTATGAATGATTACCGACACGGACAGCTAAATGATACGATAAACTTAAGTGATTAGGCGTATGAATCATTTCATTTTTATTTGCTGGGGTATAGACGTGTTTATATGGAAACGTTTTTAAACTTTAGATAAGTTTCGCGAATAGCCCTAGATGACCTGTTGAGCATTAAAAATAAATAACTGACAGGGATGCACAAAAAAACTAAATTAAATTGCTGTTTAATAATTTCAATATAATTTTATTAAATCAACATATTAACAGTATATAAAAATACTTTGAAATAAGTTGCAAACACCTTAAGGTACAATAATTGCCACTAAAAGTCTTATTTGTCAGTAAAAATGCCGCACATATAAATTAGAACTAAACTTAATTTTTGTTAATAAAAATTGTATTAAGCATATTTGGTGCTGAGTGGCTGGTGTTAATCTGCATTGGCATGCTAGGCTGCTGGTCATTTTCGTTAATTACAAATTCGATCGGTCTCGTGACTTGTTCCCTAGGAACGTTATTAAGACTGAGCGATCTAGAAGTACGGCCGATATCAATATTGTTAAGCATGCGCAAAGTACCAACAGTTACGTTAGGATTAATAGTCTCTGCTTTTTTCGTACCGTGCAATATTCTCGGGAAGTCACACTGCTCACATTTGTCCAATATAGGGTGGTTAAGGAATGTACATAACTCACAGTTCCACTTGGGACCTTCAAATTTGGGAGTTGGTTGGTGATGCAAACGTCGTCTGGTGTTCTGTCGCAGTCTTGGAATTGGTATGGAAAACTCATTTATACCCTGTCCTGTATATATGTTGTTATAAAATGCTTCACCTAAAAAATACATACTAATTTAGTATTAGTAAAAATGAGATTCAATTGTAATCAGTTATTATGGAAAGTTATTGTTTCCTAAACTGTAACTAAAATAAAAACAAAACTGAGATCCTACAGTTGACTAAAGATATATTAACAAATTCTACCTTCAATTTCAGTAAACCCAGCCTGTGAGACATGTTCACACCTAAGAATTACGTTTGGGTGTAACAATACATTGGAGCGAGGCGTATTAACTCGAGTTAAAAACAGAAGTCACTCCACCGCGCTCCAATGCTCCAGGCGATCCTTTTCCCCCTATAGTACTCTGATGCGCAAGGGGCACAACTATCAGCCAAATGTTTTCGTATGGAAGTTCTGGGTACAAGAACTCCATCACGATATCCTAACCCGATCAATGCAGGCTAGCGTGACGCGCTCTTTTCCTGCTTTCTCTAGTGACGTATCATCGAACTGAAATTGCTTGCTCAGCCTCGAGTCTCCGCTCCGGGCTGCGCGAAGTTTGGCGACTCGGTGTCCGAGGATGTGGGCCCTTCGTGCCCAGGTTTTGGGGTTTTGTTATTTTTTTTTTTAAAGTTGTCGCCTTTTTGAGTATTTTTTGTTTTTTTTTAGAGGCCAAAGCATTTTTTCAATTATTTTTTTTAAGGTGGTCCTGAAAATAAACATTAATTAATAAAATTTCCAGTGCTGCGTGCTGAGGCCTCTTCTGCTGGTAGAGCTACAAATTATCTAGACTTTATGTGTTTGCCAGGGTTTGCTGTTTTAGTCTTTTGAGCTTCCATCGATGGAATGCAAAATATCTTATCTCTCGCAGGATCTGGTTTGGATGATTCTCTAATTCTGCAAACCTAATTCTGGCATTTCTTGTCATTTTATCTATCACCCTTGTTGCAGTTCTCTAAACAGAAAGCGTTCAGCGACGTATCTGGGTACATTTGCCGCTTCTCTGAGGATGTTATTGTGGACTGCTTGTATTTTCTTTTTATTTGAATTGCTTATGTGTCGCCATGCGAGAGAAGCATATGCCATAATTGGAAGTATGATGCTGTTTATCAGTCTTATTTTCGTCTTTATGCGCAGTTTGCTTTTTCTGCCTATGAGTCCTCTGATTGCTGCTCTGGCTGTTACTGTGTTTTGAATGGTTGTGTCCACTGGTTGGGTGTAGGTTAAGCCTTGGTCCATAGTGACTCCTAGGTATTTCGCTTCTCTTTTTCATTCAATGGGATTATCTTGCACTAATAGCTGTTCCTCTGGGGTTTCGGTTTTCTTTTTAAATATGATTGCTTGTATCTTTTCTGAATTGATTGCTACTTTCCATTGGATACACCATTATTCAATGTTATCCAATGCTGTTTGTGGATTGTTGACCGCTACTTCTAAGTTTCTGTGTTTGGCCGCAATCGCTGTGTCGTCTGCATAAAGGTTGAATAGTGTTCCTGATGGTCTTGGAACATCTGCGGTGTATATTGTGTACAATAGAGGTGACAGGACTGCTCCCTGTGGCGCTCCATCCTCCGGAGCTCGTATAGTACTTGTCCGGTTCGTACCCTGAAACTTCGGTTGCTCAAGTATGAAGAGATCAGTCTCTCATTTTGCATATTGAGCCTTTATGCCAGACTCTGTTGAAGGCTTTGCTTACATACAGGAACGCTGCTCCTTTGTACTATTTTTCGTTAAATTCATCTGTTATGTATTCTGTCAGTCTAAGTACTTGTAATTCGCTAGAGTGTTCTGCTCTAAATCCGAACTGAGCTTCTGGGATTAGTCCTACTTCATATGTTTCAGCTTGTAGTCTTCTTAGTATTACTCTTTCTACGATCTTGCTGACTGCTGGCAGTAAGCTTATCGACCTGTAGTTTTGCGGAAACATGGTATTCCTGGCTTCGGAATCATAATAACGTGGGATTCCTTCCATCGATTTGGGAAGTGCCTGTATCTAAGGATCGCGTTAGTTATGTTGGTTTAAAGTCCTATTGCTTTTGCTGGTAGATACTTCAGAGCTCTATTTGAAATTTCATTTAGACCAGGTGCTTTTCTCGGTGAGCTATTTTTAATTAGTTCCTTTATTTATTGAGGAGATGTAGATGTGATTATTTCCTCGATTCTTCGGGTATTTCTTGTTGTTCCTCGACTTCTTCGATGAAGTCTACATTTTCGTCTTAGTGATAATTTAATGTACACTCTCGAGAGAGAGAGAGAGTCCTCCTTATCATCTCGGCTTTTTCACCTATGGTGTATACAATTCCATTTTCACCGTGTAGTGGGGGTATGGGTTTTCTATCATTTCTTAATATTGTTCTGAAGCTACTTTCTTGTGGCAATTTAATGTAATTACTATTTAAATGGGAATAAGCCACAATTAACGGTTAAAGTTAGTTTAGTGACGTTTCAATTTCTACTTCGGAAATCAAAAAACAAACAGTAAATTAAACAAATTTTATTTTTTTGTTACTTGGTGAAAAATTCTTCTAATTTAATTTTATCTGACTCATTTATATTGACAATTCAGACAAAAATTATACATTTTAAAGTAGACGACTTTAAAATGATATTGCCAATATTGTTGAGTAGCGTTCCTGGTACGACTTTACTTGTAAGATAGTTCATTCGATTACAGGAAATCAACTTTAACTTGAGAATATCATATCAAAAATCAAAAAATCGTATCATGTAATTCGTCTTTAAAAATACTAACACATGCCAATATAACAGTAAAATTCCACTGTTAGTGATTCCATAGTATATTATGAGGGAAAAACCAGGAAAAAACCTCATAATACTAGCTCGATACATGGTAAGTATTTGGTCGTGCATTTAGTTTACTTTTAATACACACCAAATTCTGATTTTATATATTTGTTATTTAAAAAACATATATGATCCTCTATATGTTAATATGGGTAACCAGATCCTACTACATTCTGCCGAGAAATTTGCTACACAATTGCTCTCATTTAGCATAATTAGAGCCGCTTCTTTGATTTTTCTCTTTCTACCATCCGTTTCTTTTAGAACTGTATTTGAATCATTCCATTGAACCCTATGTCCATGCATGTTTACATATTTGAGATTTATCGATTTCTCAATTTTTAATAAAAGACTGACGTTCACTTATTCTAACATTTAATGGCCTTGATGTTTCACCTAAATAAAGCTGATCGCATTCACAAGGTATTTTATAAATGCAATTCTTTGTCCTTTCTTGTTCATTGTTAGGTTTGGTTTTAGACAAAATAGATCTCAATGTGTTTGTTGTTTTGAATGTTGTTGAAAAAAGAGTTAAAAGATCAAGAAGAGACAATATCGTTTACCATAGAAAATGTATATAATAACACACTACCTTTCCTGGATGTTTTAATCTCTAAGAACGATACTGGATATGAGACTCATTAAATCCTTATACGATAGAGCCAAAATTACATGTTCTAACGAAAATTCGTTCTTGGAGGAAAAACATTTGTTAACATCTGTTTTGTTAAAAATGATTATCCCTTATCGTTTATAAATA
The DNA here is from genome assembly GCA_918026665.1 of Diabrotica balteata. Taxonomy (NCBI): domain Eukaryota; kingdom Metazoa; phylum Arthropoda; class Insecta; order Coleoptera; family Chrysomelidae; genus Diabrotica; species Diabrotica balteata. The sequence continues at coordinate 66,709,459 of OU898278.1, forward strand.
AGGAATTTTCAAAAATCGACCGAATAGAACAGAACAACTTAGAACGAGATTCTACAGTATACACAAGGAATAATACGAGGAAAATAACAATACCATACATAAAATGATTATCAGACAAACTTAAAAGGATAGGAAATAAATTCAACCAAACCTAACATTAAACAAGAAAGGATAAAGAATTGTATTTATAAAATACCTTGTGAATGCGATCAGTTTTATGTAGGTGAAATATCAAGGCCATTAAATGTTAGAATAAGTGACCATCAATCTTATAGACTTCAAATATGTAAACGCGCATAGGGTAATGAACATAGGGTTTAATGGAATGATTCAAATATAGTCCTAAAAGAAACGGATGGTAAAAAGAGAGAAATCAAAGAAGCGGCTCTAATTATGCTAAATGAGACCAATTGTGTCGCAAATTCATCGGCAGAATGTAGTAAGATCTGGTTACCCATATTAAAAGAGGAAGTTATTAAAAGGAAAATACCAGTATTAGTAAGTCAGTAACATATAGAGGATACATCATTTATGTTTTTTAAATAACAAACATAAAATATGAGAATTTTATGTTTATGGAAAGTAAACTAGATGCACGACCAAATACTTACCATGTCAAGATAGTATTATGAGGTTTTTTTCCTGGTTTTTCCCTCATAATTTACTATGGAATCACCAACAGGGGAATTTTACTGTCATCATGGCATATGTTTGTCTTTTTAAAGACGAATTACATGCTATTTTTGTGACGGATATTCTCAAGTTAAAGTTGATTTCATGTAATCGAATGAATCGTACAAGTAAAGTCGTCCCAGGAGCGCAACTCAACATTATTGGCAATATCATTTTAAAGTCATCTACTTTAAAATGTATAATATATGTCTGAATTGTCAATATAACTGAGTCAGATAAAAATAAATTAGAAGAATTTTTCACCAAGTAACACAAAAACAAAATTTGTTTAATTTACTAATGTTTGTATTTTGGGAACGATTTCCGAAGAGGAAATTGAAACGTCAATAAACTAACGTTAACCTTTAATTGTGGCTTATTCCCATTTAAATAGTAATTACTATCATTTCTTAATATTTTTTGTAGTTTCCACATGTTTTGCATGTTTGGATCTTTCTTCCATTTCTTGAACGTGGTTATCCCATTGTCGGCTTCTGTGTTCTGCTAGTGCTGTTTTCACTTCTCTGTTTAGTCGATTTGCCATGTTTTTGTCCTACTGGTTTCTTGTCCTTCTAGCTCTTTTTTTGGCTCTGTTCTTTTCCCTTACCATGTCTTTGATTTCCTAGTTTATGTCTATTTCTTCTTCAGTAGTGCTATTTCTGAGTGCTTCTTGTACAGTGTTTTCGAACTCTAGGACTCTTTCTTCTATTTCTTGAGGACCGTTTATCACTGGGACGTTGTTGATTCCAATACTCACAACCACTTTGTTTTCTTTCTTTTTCTTGTTGTTGTGTTGCTTTCTTCCCATGTTCCTATTTCTACTAGTATGGGGTTGTGGTTTTGTGATCCTTCGCATGACTTATTCATAACTTAATGACTTTCAGAAAATAATGTAAAGGATTATATCATACAAAAGTTGCTGGCGTCGTTAAATATTTCAAAAAGTTACAGGAACAGCTGTTCTCACATCGTGCTTTAAAAATAAAAACAATTTTATTGTCTATTTTAAAGATTTAGTTTCTTTTTCATATTATGTTCTAAATATATAACTAATCAACTACTCCATATTTATATCGAACAGTTTTATTGATATATTTTGAATTGATTTCAATAGAATTGCAATTATTTAGAGTGTGCATTTAATCTCTTTAGTTTCGTTAGATTGGCCTTAGTTTCGTTTTAATTTTTATAATTATGTCAGCGTAGCTGGAAATTGTTTGTATGAATTTTACACTATATTTGGATGTAAAAAAGTATTTTATTTAGTTTACGACTTTCGCTGCAGTTTTACAAATTAGTAGCCCCTACTTTATAAAGGAAAACGACAAATATACTAATAAAAATCAGAATGAAATTTGGAAAAATTATAACTTGCTTACCATCTAATTCTAAATCATTACATTGAAATCGAAGATGTTTAATTTCTTTGATTAAATGTTTCTCAATTTCTGCATTTATCTCACTTTGAAGTCTACTTTTCTCTAATTCTTGAATTTCTTGCTTCATTAAAAGTAATTTAGCCTTTTCTGTGTTTAGTTCTAATCGTAATCTCTCTATTCGTGCTTGTTGCTTTAAAGCTAATGGAGCTAAAAAAATTATAAGGATTTATTAGACATAAAAGTACATATTTATTGGATTTAAAGATTAGCACTAATCCGATTGTTAAAAATTGGAAATTATTAAGTCCGCTCAAAAAAAACTATTGTATAAAAAGGTTTTCGTGAAAATCGACCAAAATTTATAAAATATATCGTGTATATGTCACGTAATGTTACGCCCCTGATCTAACCTTCATGGCATTGGGAGAAGCGCAGCTGGTGTTCTGATGGCGAGAACTCAACTATGTTCTAATATATATATATATATATATATATATATATATATATATATATATATATATATATATATATATATATATACAGGGTGGTCCTTAAGTAATTGTACAAAAAGAAACCGCACATTCTACACTTTAAAATATTACGATTTAAGCCAACTTGCTTTAATAAAATGTTGATATTAAAAAAGATACAGGGTGTTAAAGTGGAAATTTAAAATTTTATTTTTCACTATAACTTTTTCAACATTTATGTATAAAAATTTACAACTGGTTACTATTGAATATCAGGAATTATAATTTGATGCATACTTTGATATAGCTAATAGAGGGCGTCACATATGTCACATACGTAGCATACATTTGCACTTAACTTTTTTGTTCTTTAAGTTATCGGTATTTTTGATAAAAAATATTAAAGATACATTATTTTGACAAAAAAAAAGTTATACCTGTTAATAACTTCAAAACAACAGTTTTCGAGATAATCGCATTTTACAAATCAACTGCATAATTCTGATTTAACGCCAGATAATTACTCCAGACAATGAAAGAAAAATAGATAAAAACATCAATACTTCTGAATTTTGTTATAAAATACCTTTAATAAAGTTAATAGTTAACGAAATATCAAATAAAATAAATATATCAGCAGGATAATTAATAATAGCATTTGATAAAACAACAGAATAATTGGATTTTAAATCAAACATTTTACGTTTTGTATTAAATTAGTCATAGTCATAATCAAAACATTTTATTTACAAATCAAATTAAGAGACAGTTAAATTAAATAACATTAAATTTTTTTTCAAAGTAAGTGTTCGATATGTCCACCATTTTCTTTAATTCATTTGTCAATACATTCCATAAAATATCGTCTGATATTAAATAGCATCATTGGTTCTAAAGAAACTGCTGCAGTACTTATTATAAGTATTATAAGTATAATAATACGTAATTTTTTGAAATTTTTATGAATTAAATAATTATATTAATATCTCACCACAAGAATATAACTATGTACCAAGAACAATCCAACGTTCAGGAAAGTTGTATTTAAATACTGTCTCACTCCGTTTTCTCTGTAATGTAATGATGTACCATCTTGTGGAAACCACATATTTCGCCTTAAGTTTGATGACAATTCTTCCAATAAATCAATAAAATCATTTTATAAAAACTGTAAATAACTCTCGATATTCAAATTGCAAGGTAATTCGGATATCCGAAAAAAATAATTACCAATGGTTCCAAACCACAGGACATGTATTTTAAATACGAATTTTGAATGATATTTTACGGATATGCGAATTACCTTGCAATTTGAATGGTGATATTTATTTACATTTTTTATAAAATAATTTTATTCATATTCCTTGGTCATGTGGTGAGATATTAATATATTTATTTAATTAATAAAAATCCCAAAAGAATACCTATTATTAAACTTATAGTACTTATAATAAGTACTTCAGCAGTTTATTTAGAACCAATGATGCTATTTAATATGAGATCATATTTTATTGAATGTATTGACAAATGAAATAACGAAAATGGTGGATATATCGAATGTTTAGTTTGACAAAAAGTTTAATGTTATTTAGTTTAATTATTTCTTAATTTGGTTCGTAAATAAAATGTTTTGATTATGTCTTTAATTTATTACAAAACGTAAAATGTTTGATGTAAAATCCAATTATTCTGTTATTTCATTAAATCCCAGTATTAATTATCCTGCTGATATATTTATTTTATTTAATATTTCGTTAACTATTAACTTTAATAAAGGTATTTTATAACAAAATTTAGAAGTATTGATGTTTTTATCTATTTTTCTTTCATTGCCTGGAGTAATTGCGTTAAATCAGAATTATGCAGTTGATTTGTAAAATACGATTATCTTGAAAACTGTTAAGTTTTGAAGTTATTAACAGGTATACCTTTTTTTTTGGTAAAATAATGTATCTTTAATATTTTTTATCAAAAATACCGATAACTTGAAGCATAAAAAAGTTAAGAGCAAATGGATGCCATGTATGTGGCATAAGTGGCGCCCTCTATTAGCTATATCAAAGTATGCATCAAATTATAATTCCTGATATTCAATAGTAACCTGTTGTACATTTTTATACATAAATGTTTACAAACATGAAAGTTATAGTGAAAAATAAAATTTTAAATTTTCACTTTAACACCCTGTATCTTTTTTAATATCAAGATCTTACTAAAGCAAGCTCGCTTTAATCGTAATATTTTAAAGTGTAAAATCTGCGGTATACAGGGTGGTCTTAAGTAATTGTACAAAAAGAAACCGTAGATTTTACACCTTAAAGTATTACGATTTAAGTCAAGTTGCTTTAATAAAATGTTGAAATTAAGAAAGATACAGGGTGTTAAAGTGGAAATTTAAAATTTTATTTTTCGCTATAACTTTCATGTTTGTCAATATTTACGTATAAAAATTTACAACTGGGTATTAATAAATATCAGAAATTATAATTTGATGTACACTTTGACGTAGCTGATAAGGGCGCCACATATGTGCATACATTTGCACTTATCTTTTTTGCTCTTCAAGTTACTGGTATTTTTAATAAAAAATATTAAAGATATATTATTTTAACAAAAAAAGGTATCACTCTCTTTCATTCCGGTAGAATAAATATTCGCTCTCTCTGTTTCTGACCGGTAGACCAAATATTCTGTTCTATGTTGACAGAACAGAAATTCATTGTAAGTAAATCCCCACTGTCTGTCAATCAGCTTCTCAAATGTAGTGAGAATATTCTTTTTTGCCTGTAATTAAAATTTATAATAGAAGGTAATATGGAATAAAGTTCATTTTATCGCCTGCAAAAATCTCTTGGGGTGAAGTATTGACAAGGAAGAAATTCTACGGAATGTTTCTTCAGATTTATTTATTGTAAAGCTCTAAACAGGGTTGTTTTTGCTTTGTTTTATGTTGAATAAATATGATTAGTTAAATCATTGTTTTATTTGTTACCAGCTAAATTTTCATTGTCTAATTCATAGTTAAGACAAGACGGATTCACACTTGCGCGACTGAGCTAAGTGAAGCATAGACGATAAGCCCCCATGGTTGATTGAGGTATTATTTTATAATAGTTTTTCAATTCTCTTTGGTAGTCTTATCGTTACAAACCATTACTTGATCCAAATCTAATTAATAATTCCTATCTAATTTTAACCCCACCCTTTAGACATACAGACAGTTTTAAAATAACAAACAAAAATGACTATCTGATCGTGGTGATCATACGAAAGACACTTTCGCTCTTCCTTTACTTCTCTACCTTAGATGTTCGTCTAAAACGCATGTTTGCACACCTCGGTCTGATTTTTGTTCCGGTAACAACGAGACGTAAATATCGCGAATAACTCTGCTGTTGAAACGCATTAAGGGTCACTGTTTTTATTCTCTTCGCCACTTATCTCTAACTTGTACACTTCTATTATACTATATTTAACTATAATAAACTCTTACTTAAATTGGTAGAAATTATAAAATATTCTAGTGCAATGCATGTTATGTTATGTCTAATATAGCGAGAATTACGAACGTTGTTAGTTCTAATGAACGAGACCTCTCTAAATGTAGAATGAGACAATATATTGATCAGCTTGGGGCTGATATCGTAGTTGGATACTTTGAAAAACTTGGCTGACGACTTATGGCATTGAGAAGAAAAACCGGAGACTAAACAGGCATTTAAAGTTTATACACCATTAAAGGCAAACACTTTCAGTAAAAAGATTATTAAAAGTACTGATTTGAATATAAATGGACAAAAGAAGTTAAATACATTTTTGAATGATGATTTCTTCTCCAATGTGTTCTGGGAAAGGCCAGATGGAAGAAGGTCTGTAGGGCGGCCTAGAAAAAGGTGGAAAGATGCAGTCAGAGAAGATCTAGAGAAGATGGGAATGCGACAATGGGAATTACTGGCACAGGACCGACAAACATGGAAGGCAATAGTAAACGCAGCAAAGACTCACGAAGAGTTGTAGCGCCATTGATGATGATGATTTCTTCTCCAATCATTTCAAACAGACGAAAGAAATAACTATAAGTGCTTCATTTAGTTCTGCAATTATTCAAGCTCAGGCACAATAGCCTCAAAGGCCAACTTATGAAATCAATTATGGTAATCAATATGTAACAGACCAGCTTCTCTTTTCACAGGTCAGTTTTCAAACTACTCGAAAACAAACTGCGGATAGTGACACTGTAGTATCTGCATCACCCGTGCTTCTTAACAGTTCTCCCCCGCAAGTGCAAGTATCCAATGAGTGTTGTATCAATCGTGCTTGATTCGTTCATTTTGATTCAATCACTTAAAAGTATTGAATTACCGAATCCCACTAGTTCATGACGATCCGATCGTGCGGTGACAAAAAAAATCGATTCATCGAACGCCGACGGCGCCGATCGAACCAAAACAAATTAATTAATTTCGGTCCTCGGTCGTTCCACACTTGCGACGAAGACCGATATACGCCATGGGGCTAAATGTGTTCGTTTGAATGATTCAAAAATGAAAATACTAAATATGAATTAAGAATTGGGTACAAGGCAGCGACTTAGCTACTGACCGGGATTATTGCAATTGGAAAATATATCAGGCCCCAGAGATTGCTTTCGCTTATGTTGTTAATAGTCATAAAGTAGTTAAAATAAACGAGACGAAAATACCGCGAATAACTCTCTACTGTTGAATCGCATAGGCAACAGACGCATTGTTCTTAGCTCCCTGATCTTAGTGCTCGTGTCCAATAGATGTAATACTTAGATATTTTAGTTAACAAAAAACAGTACAGTGAGACACGTGCTAATAACCGATAATCCGCCTAAAAACAGGCCCCTCCTATGAGAAACCACCACGTATAAATACCGAGAATGGAAACCTGCTTATCTGAATACCACGAGTGTTTGTATAGTAATATTCTATACTTCCATATCTGCTGGACTACTACATAAGCAAAGGAGTGTTCATAATCAACTGTCTAATAGAATCCAGCTATGATCTCTCATCGGATCATACACCGGTTATTACGAGCCTGAGTACCACAGTTATAAACGGTCTACCACCTCCTCGACTCACTTCAAAAAACACCAACTGGGCAGATTTTCAATCCTACCTAGAAGAAAACACCCACCTTAATCTGCGGATCAAAACTGCACATGACATAGATACAGCAGCTCAATACTTCACCACACTTGTGAAAAAGCGGCATGGCAATCTACACCACGAACTGAACGCAAACCAACACATACCACAAATGTTCCCCTGCACATTCGCCAACTCATTGCTGAAAAACGTCGTGCGAGGAGAACTTGGCAAAGATCTAGAAACAACATAGACCTACGTATATTCAATAGACTACGTAGGCAACTTGGAGTAGCCATCAAAGCCGCAAACAACGAAACCTTCGAACACTACATTACAAACCTTACAGCAAATTGCCAGACGTTATGGAAGGCGACTAAGAAGCTTAAGAAACCATACACAACCATTCCTCCCATCCGTATACCAAATGGCGAATGGGCCTGTTGCAACAAAGAAAAAACGGACGTTTTTTGCTGAACATCTTACAAACGTATTTCAAACAGAGCCAGCATACCCTGATGAAGAAGTGAAAGAACTAATTAGCGCATCATGTCAAATGTCCCTCCCAATTAAAAGTTTTACTCCTAAAAAAGTCAGAAAAAAAATAAACAAACTCAATTCACGAAAGGCCCCAGGCTATGATTTAATCTTGGCACAAGTACTAAAGCAACTTCCTCGCAAGACCATAACTTTGCTAACAGTTATATTTAACCGCATGCTAAGCTTATCATACTTTCCAAAAATATGGAAATTTGCTGAAGTCATTATGATCCTCAAGGCAGGAAAAGAGCCCAATAAAGTAACATCTTATCGACCCATCAGCCTACTCCCAACCGTAAGCAAAGTTTTTAAAAGATTGCTACTACAAAGGATATACGCAGATCATAAATTCCTAACATTACTCCCAAAACATCAGTTTGGTTTTCGAGAAAATCACTCCACTACCCAACAAGTTAATCGAATGATAAATGAAATATCAAAAAGTCTTGAAGAAAAGAAATACTGCAACGCTGTATTTCTAGACATCTCACAAGCGTTTGACAAAGTTTGGCACAGAGGTCTGCTTTACAAAGTAAAAATAGCACTATCCAGTAACTATTTCCTCCTATTTAAATCCTACATAACAAATAGATATTTCTCTGTAAAATTCAAAGACCAACAATCCAACCTCTGTCCTATCAACTCCGGAGTCCCGCAGGGTAGTGTTCTAGGGCCGCTGCTTTTTTCACTCTACACAGCCGATATACCAGAGACTAATAATACTACAATCGCTTCCTTAGCTGACGACGTAGCAATACTAGCCTTAAATGAAGATCCCATACAAGCCTCACAAAACCTGCAACATCATCTGAACATACTCAGTGATTGGTATACGAAATGGAGAACAAAAGTAAATAAAACAAAATCAACTCAAGTAACATTTACCAACCGTCACAATATAATATGCCCACCTGTAAGGATAAAAAATGTAAGAATACCAACAGTAACAGACGCTAAATACCTTGGCCTCCATCTTGACCAACGTCTCACTTGGAAGAAACATATCCAGACCAAAAGAAGGCAGCTCGACTTAAAATTCCGGCAAATGTATTGGCTTCTTGGACGTAAATCAAAACTTAACATCCAAAACAAAATTCTACTATACAAAGCCATGCTCAAACCTATCTGGTTCTACAGACTACACCTATGGGGCTGTGCAAAGTCAACGTCGCTGAATATTATCCAAAGATTCCAGTCTAAAGTACTAAGATCGATAGTGGATGCGCCATGGTACGTAAGTAACCAAACACTCCACTATGACTTAAAGGTTCTTTTTATCAGAGAAGAAATCCATTGAGCCTCGGAGTCACAAAATGAACGTACCATTCACCACGAAAATGAGCTAGTAAGGGAATTATACAATAGAACTAAACCAAAATTGAATAAGGTGAGACATAATTGGATAGCTCCCCTTCACGCGCAAAAACCTGTATCACATTTACTTAACACTCTTTTTATGATGTAGATTGTAAATAAATATAAAAAAACATGTATATGCCTTTTTGTACATATTTTAATATTGTACATTTACATTTACACTTACATATTGTACATATTGTAATCCTTCGAGCCGGCTAGTGTGTAACACTGATATTGGTAAGCTTCTTGATAAACTTGATTTAGCTATTATCCCTATAACCTTTACTACCTCTCCTAACTATTTTGAAGCAGCCCTGTTTAATACAGTTCTCATACTTTGAAATTATATTAGGAATTTCAGAGTATGAGAACCATTCATCAGTGTCCATTCATTTATACACTTTACGTTACATTTTCTTCTAATGACTTCACTTCTCTTTCGATCTCTCAGCGTAATTCCTGTAATTCTTCTCCGTACTCTCATCTTTGCCGTTTCCACTAGCCTCTACGTTGTGGCTGTGTCGGGTCTTGTTTCTGAGGCATATGTCATTATTGGTCTTACACTGGCTTTATAAATTCTTGACTTCATCTCAGTGTTTGTTTCGCCATATAGTGTTATTAAGGCATCCTGCCAGTCTATTTGCTTTTTCTACTTGATCTCTCACTTCTTTGTCCAGGTCTCCATAGCTAGACAGTGTAATTCCCAGGTATTTTATATCCATTACTTGTTCAATACTGATGCCATTAATTTCTATTTTACATCTGGTTGGTTCTTTACTGACTATTGTTTTAGTTTTCTGAGATGAGATTGTCATATTAAATTATTTTGCTCTTATGTTAAATCCGTGGACCAGTCTTTGCAGACTATCTTCTTCTTATGCTACCAATATTGCGTTGTCTGCGTAACAGAGTATTTTTATTTATTTGTTTCCCATTCTGTATCTTCTTCCTTTGTTAACGCTTTTGATGATTTCATCAATAATCAAATTGAAGTGTATGGGACTCAATGAATCCCCTTGTCTTATTCTGCTGCCTATTTCTATAGGTTCTGTAACTTATGATCTATTCTGATTTACATTTTGTTGTTTTAGTAGATGTTTTCGATAGTTTTTATAATATTAAATGGAACTTCTCTGTATTATACCAAAAATGGATTACATCTTTGAGTCTTACCCTGTCAAACGCTTTCTTTGGGTCAATCAGACACAGAAATGCTGGTCTTTTATACTCTAGTGATTTCACAGTAATTTGCTTTATATTGCATATATAACAAATATTGCATCTGTACACGATCTTTCACTACGAAAACCCTGTTGTTCATCTGTTAAACTTATCCTCTGATTTAGTAGCATTTGTAAAATTTTTGTTGTAAGTTTTAGCGTAGTACTTATTTAACAAGTTTATACCTCTGTAGTTTTCTGGCTGTTTTTTATCTCCTTTTTTAAATAGTAGAATTAGTTCGCTCTTCTCCAATCTTCCGGTATTTTATTGTGTTTTATAATTTTATTAATTAATGTTGTGGACTGTTCTGTTATTACTGTTCCACAATATTTCAATACTTTCAGTAATTCGTTTGGTATCCCTTCTTTATCTGCTGCGTTTCTGTTCTTCAGCTTTTAAAATATTTTCCGAACCTTATGTACATTTATATTAAGTTCTTCATTTGTAGTAATTTTTGGTATTTCCGGTTCTAGCGTCGTTTGTTCTTTCTCTGGATAGAGCTTTTTAGGTAGTCAATCCTCCGCGTATCCTTTTCTATGTGTTCTGGTTCTATTAATTCCTTTACCTCCGTTCTTGGACCTCTTATGAAGCGCCCTATTTCCTTTTGCAGACCGTAAAAATCATCTTTTACGTTTCTAATTGTCTTGTAATTATGGTATTCCTCTTGTGTTTTGGTTGACATGTATTTGAGGTAATCTTTTTTCTTTTCTTTGTATTTTTCCTTCACTTATGTACAAAACCATGGTGTTCTTCGCCTTATGAACGATTTAATTTTATTTATATTTCTTTCACCAAGAACTTCCTTGGCCGAGGCTAAGATATTAAAATTAAGTTTTGCCCAGCTTCCTTCGACTCCATCACTTTCTGTGATATATGTGTTTCTGCTTTTTTTGCTGTTTTTTGCTTTTTTTTACCAATACCATTTACATTTCATACACTTAAAGTTTGACGAATTGTGTTCCTTTCGCCGTTTATTTTTATATATTCGGCGTCTCACTTCATCAAAGCCGTAGCAAAGCTCTTGCTGAAATTTGTAAATCTTTTACACATTTCGTACAGCTCAACAAGACACAAAACGATAGTCGTTTAAGGTACCAAAAGAGGCTTTTGCAGCATTACACTAGAATAATGAAAATAGCAGGACACATTCGCTGGCTTTCCGTGTTTGAGTTTGTATCTTCTCGACTATCTGAAAACGTATGGCATACAGAAATAACGTTATAATAGTGTAGCATTTCAAATCACCTTATATATCGACCCTTCCAACGAAAACTGTCGTAACACAAAATCGCTCATTCCGAGATAATTGCGTTTAAAAATAATTGTGAAAAATGACGTTCTGTAATTTTTTAATTATCACTACTACGTTTTTCATTATTTCACTTAGTAATTATTTTTGCAATCAGAATTATTACAAACGAATATAAATTAATTTCATAAAGATATTCGATTTTGAATTTTGAATGAGTTATTACAGTCTTTTTCGACAAAAATTTCATTTTTAAAAACATAATACAATAATAAAACAAATAGAATTAACAAATATTTTATTTTTAAGAATTTGTTTATAATGACATTACGACACTAATTATAATAATAATTAACGACTAATTGCTCACTACAATACACCGCTATTGTTCAGATTCGGAACCAGTTTCTTGATCTGTAGAGCATTCTGGTAGAATGTCTTCACTAACAGGCCGCAGGGAGTTATAAAACCCATGGTATATTGCTGGTATCAAATTGGCTGTAAACTGAACTGTTTCTGAACCATTAGTTTAAAACTAAAAAATTCTTCTTGAGAAATTTTTTTTCACTTTATACTGTGGGGAAGTAACGTTCGCCATCTTTATGAGGCTAATCCACTCGTCAGAAGTATAAATATTGGAATGTTGTTTCTTTGCAACATCTATCACAGCGTGCATGCTGTCATTTTCGTTCTGGGTATGACTCATCTCAAGAAAACGGTGTGATATTTCCAGATCCAAAGTCAGCGATGCATGAGCAAACATTATAAAAATACGGAATATAACATGACTTTTTGAATGCCTTGAATTGTTTTACACCTTTAAAAAAATGCCATAAACTGCTTACAATTTCATTCAGTCCACTTTTTGATATTTGTTTATGCCATATGTAGCAATATCCTTTATTGTTGCCAAGTCGTAAATAGTAAAATTATAAGTTGCAAGCTTTCTGTTATAATACAAGTTACTTAACTCTGACTTGGGCGTTACTAATACCTTCTGCAAATCGAAGTATATTGTTAAAAACAATTTATCACTTTTTGACAATTCCTTATTAGCTTATTTCAGATTTCTAACAGGCTCTTTATTTAAAACATGGCTAGTGTAATATTGATTGAGTTTTTTTCCCCGGATCTGTATTGTTATAAGCACTGCATACTGAACACTGATCTTTCTTAGGTTAAGCAGTGCTATCAAAAGTTTTAGAAATCGCAAGCGTATTCAAGAACATTGTCTTGCAAATTAGTTTCTAGACATTACCAATAATAAATTTACGTTTGCGAGAAAAGTTACTCCTAGAATTGTTTACAGTGCTTTGAGTTTTACCTTGTGTCACGCACCTTGCAAGAAAATCCCACTGCCTGGTATGATCTCCAAGTTTCCAAAATTCGTCAAAAATTACCTGTCTTATTGCAAAATTTAACATGCTATTACATTTATATCTGCAACTATCTTTACAAGGAACCTTCATCTTCTTTGCGGGTATAAACCTATCTTTACTGTTCTTATGTTCCAGACCGCTATAAAGTTCTGTTTTGACTTTTTTGTCAATCCATTCGTTCCCATTTCTAACTCATTTTCTTCCTATCTTAAACTTTCCTGTCACTTTTGCTTTCTTTTAGATGATAGTCTGTCTAATGACACATTACTTTTCTTGTTATCAGATAGATTCAAATTTTCGTTTTCAGCTTCTGATCCTGGGGAACATAGTTCGGATCATCATCGGAATAATCAGAAGGAATTATATTGGTATCAATGCTAACGGTATGATTGTCGTCGTTACTTTTATTTTCTTTGTCTAAAATAAAACAAAAAATTAAAAAATTTAACTGAAAAGACAGAAACGTTTAAATGATTAAATACCTAGATTGTTAATTTGAAATTCATTTTTTTACTGTCCATATTATGTAGAATATTCAGATTTTAAGCAGATATTCAAATAAATATAATGACAGCAACTTACCTGATGCTATTTGTGTGTTATTATTAACAAGAAATCCCAAAATTCGTTTAGTTCTCTGCAACATTATTATAAATTATTATAACAATAAACAAGGTTATCTTTAGTACTCCATCTAATATGAAACGACATTTAACATAACTTATAATTTTATTCACTTGAAAGGTATAGCCGTATCTCGGTTACTTCTCACAAAGTTATAGCGATACTATAGTAACTCCATAATACTACTTTATTCGCGGTAAGGGACAGAGAGCATTGAGATACTACATTTGCATTAATGTATATTGTGTTGTCTATATTACGATTTGAGTTATTATAGTATTCTCTGGAAAAAATTTCGGTATCATGAAATTTGTTTATGGCAATAACTCAAAATTGAAAAAAAATTAATTACGACAGTTTTCGTTGGGAGGGTATCCTTTTGCGCTATAAACATTTCTGGTTTGTCTATATTAATTTTAATTGCTTTGTTTATTGTCAAATAAACATCCACTTAGATTGCTGAGAAAGTTATGCGGGGAAGAGAATTACATCACCGACACAGAATAATAAACAAGCAGAAGGGCCACTCTCAGATGCCGCCTTTGAAGTTTTTCAGCACGCGCGCCATGTTTTAGGAGGACACAGACATATGATTTGTGTGGTTATGTAATTGTTTATATTTATGTTTAATTATATTATATTTAACAATGTTAATATAATTGTATAGTATGTCTATGATTGCCGTAAGTCAAATAAACCTGGTTAATTTTTTCATGCACACCACATAAACAACACTAATTTCTTTAAAATCTTCCTAATACATGGCGGAACGTCGGCGCGGAGGAGATGCGCGTACTTAATTTTCCACTTAATGTTTGTTTATTATTCTGTGTCACCGATTTGTTCGTGCTGTGTTTTATTTGAGAGATTTGAAAAACAGCGTTACAACAATTTAAGAAGTCCAGGTGGTTTCAAGCAAGAACTTGAGAAGCCGAGCTTTGAAGGTCACAGTTTCTTGTCATTCAAGATAATACGAGGCCCCAATCCAGTGCCCAAAGAATCGTCTATT